>BSBK01005055.1:2500-602500 GCA_027943335.1 Chamaecyparis obtusa | reverse complement strand
TCTAGACGAGAAAGACAAAAATGAGCTTGCAAATCCTTCCAGGTGCAAAGATTCATAGTAGCATGAGAAAAAATATCTCGTAGAGTACGAATGCCACATTTATGAAAATGTAGAGCATGAATACCAAGAACTTTGGATAAAGGAAGTTCCTATGACTAAATTAGTAGATACCACTAGATGTTATACTAATTCAATTTGGGGCCATCATAAAAATTGACCCCATCCTAGTGAAACCAAGGTTTGAGAGATTCCCAAGAACACCATATTATTTTGGCAACAAACATACCTTGGATCTAGACTGCTTCTCTCATAACTAGAAGGGTTTGAAAGCCAATCCCCTTCCAAGCCAGTTTGTGAACTGGATAACCATACAAGATATAATATTTGAAAAGGGTTTTCCAAAATGGATGGAAAGCTTGTGAAACATATTTAGAGGTAGTACCTAGACCACTAGGTCAAAAGTTTGTTGATCTAGACAAGAAAGACAAAACTAAGATTGCAAATCCTTCTAGGTGCGAAGATTCATAGTAGCACGAGAAAAAAGATCTCTTAGAGTACGAATGCCACATTTATGAAAATGTAGAGCATGAATACCAAGAACTTTGGATAAAGGAAGTTCCTATGAATAAATTAGCAGATACCACTAGATGTTATGCTGATTCAATTTGAGGCCATCATGAAAATTGACCCCATCCTAGTGAAACCAAGGTTTGAGAGCTTCCCAAGAACACCATATTATTTTGGCAACAAACATACCTTGGATCTAGACTGCTTCTCTCATAACTAGAAGGGTTTGAAAGTCAATCCCCTTCCAAGCCAGTTTGTGAACTGGATAACCATACAAGATATAATATTTGAAAAGGGTTTTCTAGGCCTTATTGCCATAAATGGCTTTGATAACCCATTTAGAACACATGACCAATCCTTTCTTATTTTAAATGCATGATAGAATCTACTCATTGCATACCTTTCTTTTCATTTCTATTTAACATGCCTTTGATATAGCACTATCAAATAAAATTTGTTACTTTATATGGATTTGATATCCTTTGAGCATAAACCATAATTAACTTATGTCTTGAATACGTATTTTAATTCGACATGCACATACCTAGTAATATACACACATCAAAGAAAGGAAAAAATATAATTATAATTTTTTATTTGTGCATTGTTCCCTTAAATTTTGGGCCAAGCACAATAAAAATGTATTAAAAGTCAAAAAACATCTTAGAAGTTGCATATTCTTGCATGGGAATTTAACTCTTGAAATAAACATCATGATTTTAGTTATCAACAATCCTTACAGACTCATTCTGAATAGAATTATTATTCATCATATTAGATTTTCTTTTAATCATGTCACTTTTGGATTTGTAAGACAACCTATATTTTTTAAAATTTATAAATTTTGACCACTATAATAGCCACTATAAGCTAATCTAGAGTATGTTTTGTTAATTTCTAGGTCAAAGTTGTTCTAGCTAAAGATATTCATTCATTCTTTTTAAATTACTTAGGAATATGAGGAGAGTGTTTAGATAAAAAAATTAAAGGAGAATCTATTGTGTATTTGTTTTCTTGCGACAACAAATTAGGTTCATCACATCTTGACTTTCCATCTTCAATATTTTCCTCAAAACTATATTGTCAATTTGTTAGGATTGATTAAGGAGAAACTCACCCTGGTGATTTAGTAAAACCTCAATAGGTGCTCCTTGTAATGCCTCAAAATATATTTAAAAAAAATAAAAAAAAATTTAAAATTAAATTAAATTTATTCAAAGTTTTAGTTTAGTTTTTAGTTTTATTAATATTTAATAAATACTAAATATAATTAATATTTATTAAAGTTAATAAATTTAAATTTTAAAATATTCTAATAGATATTAAATATGTTTTTAATATTTATTAATTTTGATTTGTGGAAAATTTAAAATGAATATTACGAAGATAATATTTTTTAGAAAATATTAAGATGGATTTTATATTGGGAAAATTTATATAAAAGGGGTGCTAATTATATTGAGACCATTATTTCTATTTTTGTCATTACAAATTTAGTGTCTTGACATGGATGAGATCTTATTTAAAATTCTTTATTATCAAATGGGTAAATATGCATGAAATATTATATAAACATTTTATAGTCAAAAGGGACTTTAGAAAATAATTTGGTTATTTTATACATCTGAGACTTATATTATAAGTTGTCTATTTGGTGTGTTTATTGCATTATTTGGTGTTGTTCATATGGGAAATTATGTTGGCTATAGGAGTGGTACACAAAATCTTGGGGATTTGTTGTTTATGTGATGTGTATTTTTTAGTGTTTTTGTGATGTTGACTTGATCACGATTATTTTTAGCCAACTTGATTTCCTAAGCT
The DNA here is from genome assembly GCA_027943335.1 of Chamaecyparis obtusa. Lineage (NCBI taxonomy): Eukaryota > Viridiplantae > Streptophyta > Pinopsida > Cupressales > Cupressaceae > Chamaecyparis > Chamaecyparis obtusa. The sequence continues at coordinate 600,112 of BSBK01005055.1, read as the reverse complement.
CATTAGTTTGTGAACTCTTTGAGAGAGTATGTTTTTATGTGGTTATGATTTGAGGACCAGTATGCATTTGAGATATTATGGTTTGATGACCAACAACTAATTATGAGTTTATGGTTTGAGGACCAATTGTGTTTCGAAGTATCTTTTATGGAACTGAATTTGATTCTCATTTCTTTTGGATTTATGAGATATTCTTATGATTCATGAGCTTAGGGTGGATTATCTAGGTGTATAGATGGGAGTGGATTGAAATAAGTACTAGGGCCCACAAGTGGCTATCAGGATCACTTATTGTAAGTAGCTTAATTAAGTGATAACATGATACATTAATTAGGGTTTTAAAATAAATTAATAAGATAATGTGTTCCTCACCCATTCTTGAGTACTTGATTGAAGTCTTGACTAGGATGGGAGTGTGAGAAGATGCTTGATTGAGGTCTTGCATGGTTAGTAGCCTTGTTCATATGAGAGGCTTACTGGTGCTGCATATGGTCACTTGAGTATCAAGGCCCAAAGATACTGTCAAGACAAAACTCAAGGGTTAGATGTATGTGATGACACTTCCCTATATACATCTTAGGTTTTCTACATGTATTGGTTACCTCTGGTTTAGTATGTATTACCTTTGCATTTTTTTGTACCTTTGAAGATAGAGATATTTTACGATCCCTTACTTAGGTTCTACCCTATGATTGATTTTGGTACTTGATATCCAAGTGGGGTTTGATGTTATCTCCCCAACACGTTGGGAGTGGACTTCTTGGTTCCACACGGTTAGGTGGCATTGATTTTTTTACCATTGAGATTCTGACATTCCTAAACTGGTGCTGGATTATCCTTGTTGCGGTTACCTTCTTTCTTATTCGTCATTATTGGAGATTTACTCTTATCTTTCTTATATTGTATACTTGCATCATTGTATCAGTTGTGATTCTTTCAAGATATTGTACATGTACCTTGTATATGATTGATTATTTGCATACCTTGTGACTTGTGCAGTGGATGATGGTTTGTTGTGTATACCTCATGGCATCAATTGTATCTATGTTTCATTTATATGATGTTGTACTTGTTATTCATTTGCATTAGGTGGGGGTTGTATATTGTTATTGTACTTTGTAGATTAATTAAATTTTGAGTAATTCTACATTAAGGAACCCTTGGGAATCATAATCTATGTGTTGAGTTACTTTTATGAGTATGTTTTGTATTACACTGAATTGCTTTTGCATTAATTTACTTGTTGATTGTAAACAATTCTGTAAACTTGATAACATATTTTAGGTTAATCTCTCTTGGGTTCCCTGGTGGGGCATTACATTCATAAACACTATTACTACTTTTGCACATTCAAACATATCAAAAATAATGTAAAAAAATTCTAATATTCCTATTTATAACAACTTATGTTTGTTAAAAGCTCACATTTATATTCAAGACCATACTCCCATAAATAATCTAGAAGGAAACGATCAATTTGTAAAATTCAAAATCTTTGTTTACATTATGAAAATTCTAAAATATTGATGAATCATTTCTTAACACATGAAATGAAATATCACAATTAATTTATATTATTTCAATTATTAATAATAACTTATTTAATTATATTATTATTACTTAATAGAATACCTTGATTTGGTTAATCTAAATAATTTAATAAAATGAAAGAGGATGAGTTTGAACTTAACAAAAAAAACATGTAGTGCATTGAAATTATGTGCAAATAAATTAATTTAAAATAAAGATAAAAGGGCTTGTAAATTTATATTGTGAAAAATTAAAAAATATTTTTAATATATAATTAGATTAAATATAGATAATAACATATTTTTAATATTATATAATTATACGAGAGTGTATGTTTAATATGAGTAGCCTTTTAGTTAAGTTGTCACAAGTAAGGACATATAATCTATCATAGTCTCATGGAATGTAATCAAAGATCAATCATCATTCTCACAACTTGGAACTGAAGGAGCTATATTGTTATCCTTATCAATTAAGCTAAACAACTAAAGTACAACCCTTTAATATAATATGCATTTTTGTTACCTCTTATCACAAAAACTATACTTAAATATCTCATTTTCAAATGACATCCATCTCTATCAAAATTGACAAATAATTATCTACCTGTTATATAATATTATAAAAGATGTATGCTTAATTTAGTAAGTTTACAAGTAGGGACATATGATCTATTAAAGTCATATGGAGTGTAATCAAACATCATACTGTCATTCTCTTAACTTGAACTTAATCAACTATACCGTCCTTCATATCAATTGAGCTAAACAATTAGAATACAACCCTTCAATATAATATGCATTTTCTTTAAACATTGTCACATAAACTATACTTTGATATCACACCTATCTCATAAAAAATGATAAATAATTATGTTACTTTTATAGAACAAAATTTCCATTAAACAATTGAAATAATATCATTTAAGGGTAACTAAAATATACCTTTATTATTCTAAAGATTGCATTACCCATTATTCCACTTTTATTGACCAACATTTCCATTTAACAACTGAAATTAATATCATTTAAGAATAAATAAGATATACCCTTATTATTCTAAAGATTGCATTGTCCATACGTCTGTTGCAGTGGCCAAGGGTATTGCTACTTTCACATCTGTTACATCAAACGTCAGCAATCTTGAATAGTGCGACAAATCATCTCTTTCCTGCATTATTTTGTGATCCTTTTTCCAATCTATTAACACTTGGCCCAATAAGATCATAAAATAAACACACATTTTCTCTCTCTTTCATATCGTTCCATACTCCACATGGTTGTCATGATGGTCGAAATGGATATTTTGCCAGCACTCAAGAAACAAATCTTGGAATTCGATTTTGCTCTCCTCTTTCGCAGTGCCATTCATTGGAGATGGGAAAAGTTTGCATGTGATACAAAAGCTATCAATTCAATGTACGTCGACTGCACCGACAAACAAGAAAAACGTTACTGACGATCAAAATTATGTCTCTTTCTCTGCAATCAGCGAGATAATCGTGGGAGTAGAAAGAGATTTTGGGCCACACAACTAAAGTTCAATTCTTATCCGCCTACTCGTCAAACAAAGAAGGGAATCCGATTATTTTTCCCTATAAATACCATCTATGGGTTGTGTTAAGAGTACAGAGGTTTCATTTTGTGCTTGCCTGTAATAGATTGAAGAAGAAGAGAGGGTAAGAGTGTAGAGTTTTTAAGTTGTAAGAATGCATCCAGGAGGACCACCACCACCAGGAGGCCCAGGAGGTCCTCCGCCACCAGGGGGATCAGGAGGCCCTCCGCCTCCAGGACCAGGAGGTCCGGGAGGACCACCTCCTCCTGGAGGTCCTGGAGGACCAGGCGGACCTCATGGAGGTCATGGAGGACCTCATTGCGGCCATGGAGGACATGGAGGGCGCTGTTAGATCCAATTTCTACGTCCGAATATATATAATAAGCCTTATAAGAGAGGCGAGTGAAGTAATTGTGAAGAGCTGCAACATGTTAGAGTTAGTAATGAGTTATATATGTTGAACTAATGTATTATTGTGGTGCAGTTAACATTGAATATATATATATCTTTTGGATTTTAAATGATTGTGTATTGCTTAACTTTCAGTGTTTCATAGATGTGCTGCTGTAATCTTGCTTTAATATTCCAACATAAATTTTAGAACTTCTCTGAATGTGTAGATGAAGATGTTTTAAGCTACTGATACCATCTTAACAGTGTCCACAATTAATTCTATTTAGAAGGCTGAATTAGGGAGGCCATAAAATTATACAGTAAAAAATTGACCTGGTTCAGAAATGCCCTTCACTATCACTTTTCTGAACAGCAGGTAAACATCCGAGTCAGTCCAGTGGAGCTTTTAAAATGTCACTTCTTGGCCTGCTTTTGGCTCGTTGCCAGCTATACCTTTGATTGGACATATGGTTTATCTTGCATGCCTTTTTTTATACAGTAAGAGATGAAGAGTAACAGTAATAAATTTTAAAAGTTTGGTAATGCCTTCCGATTTTGTATTAACATTCAAAATACTCATTAAAAAAAAAGTATATATAGTGTTGAACAAAAATCTAAAGAAGTTAAACGATTTATATTTTGTTACCGTTTTATTTCCTTCATTTGAGCAAATTCCTTATATTTTGTATCAGTTTTATTTCCTTCTGTCATTATGGACGATTTGAGTTCACTTGAGAATTTCTTTTATATTTTTTTATTAGTTTTCTTTACTTCCTAGTGGCATAATGGATGATATGAATTCACTCTATCAAATATTGATTCAACATGTGATGTTTTTCAACCACTAATTTATAATTCTAAGATGTTTCTAATAATTACATTGATAATCAAGGGTGGAGTGTAATGATATGATCTTATTAACAAAAAAAAATATTGAAATAGTTCACATAAAAATAATCAAAATATAAAACAAAAAACATATATAATGAAAATAGAAAAGTTTAACTTCTATAAAATTAGATTACGATTGTGATTAATACAATTTTAAAATGTTTTTTTAACTTTGCATGTGTTTATATCATACTACTTTCAAATGGGAGCTTATCTCCCTTTTTGTATTTATTATGATACTTAGCCCTCACACCTACATGTATCCACACCTTTACATGGATTTGGTATTTTATTCTTTTATAATTTCTATGGCTAATATTGAAGGCTTGTTGGCAATAAAGAATGAAACCTCACTTAACTCTGCCCAAAAATTTATATAGAAGGTGTTCCATGAGATATGTTTCTTAAAACATCATTGGATATTATTTTCCAATTTCTAAGTTTGATCATGTATGTCATTGGCTTGAGCATTTTACTTTAATATGGCATTTTTTGGGAAGAGTCCCTCTAATGAACACTAATTAGTCTACTTTAAACATACATATATAAATACATCTTAAGAGCAAGACAATTGTCTTAATCTAATTCAATATGCGACATGTAGTGATAATTATCCGTTTAACTTGGGAGTCCTATGTGTTCTCTTAATAAACAAGTTTTGAATACTTGTTGTCTATCAATTAGTCAAATTCCAACTCATCATATATCATGTATCAACTCATAAATATTTTGTGTTTTAGAATCCATGAGAAGATATGTGAGGTAATACTTTACCCCAAAGTGGTACTTTAGAGTATCTTGTAATCGATCTTCTTCCTCTTATTAGATGGTACATGCATATAGGTAATCAATCAAATACTTTAAGATAAGATATTAGAGGAGTATGAGAAATCGATACCTCTTCTTGTTTCTTGTCTTGCAAGACATTTATATTACATTTTATAGAAGATACATAGCTATCTAGACTAATTTTTCAAAAAGGAGATCATCTAACATATTAAGGAACTTTTTTAATGAGCCATCTCCATCATGGTTCAATTGTGATATTATATGATTCTATTTTGTTGAGGTATATAGGGAAAAATTCATTTATATTTGATTCCATGATGATTGGAATGCTAATAAATTCTTTGAGATGATACATGGAGCTGGTAAAAAAGTGCACCTATTGATAATGTTGAAGAGTAGAGAATTTATACATACAGGTAGATATTAGAACTATCTAGGATGCAACTACAATAAGCTCTAGTACAAAAAGCAAATGATCCTTCATAAGAGCTCTATCAAATATCATACCTTATCATGGGATACACAAAATTTGATCTCTTCATCTACTTGAAACTCCTTAACCTTAAGGTTCAGAAGTTAAATTACAAATAAAAGGTTTGTTATCAAGCTAGGAACATAAATCACCTTCATGAGAATACAAATTCTCAACTTTAGAGGAATGGTTACATTCCAATACCTTTTGAAACTTACTCCTTATTTTTTATGATCCAAATCAAATCTCCATTGGGTTGATTAATCAATTTATCAAATAACTTTCTATTATTTGTCATATTCATTCTAGCTTCAAAGTCAATCAAGAAGACATGCCTCAATAATTACAAGGTTCGAGAGAAAAGAAAAATATTATGATCTTGGTACCACAATTGGCTATTTTAGATGTCCTCATTCGATGTATCATCTTGTCAGTATATAATATTCAGACCTTTGTGCTTCCTTTGACCTTAGAATTTAGTTTTTGTTCTAAAAAACCATTATGGATGGATGTGCCTTAGTGGAATTGTCTTGAGTCAATGGACTATACAAATAATTTTCAATGTAATATATTGTAGTTTTGTAGATGTGAGACAGTTGACTCATCTTTGAGGCTTCTAGTACTTTTTTATTCTTAACATTTTCTGTTACTTTTTTGTGGTCCCTTTTGAAATTAATAACTATGCTACTATCTCTAGATTAGTGCTTTATCTTAAAAATCAATGCTCTAGATAAATTATTCCTATTGGAGAAGATTTACCAATTCTTCAAGCATAACTACCTACTTTGTGATGTTCAATATTGATAAGTAGGAGATATTTTCCATAGCAAGTCAAATTGTGATATTGCTATCAGGATTCAACTGTGTAGTTTTTGAGTCAAACTCATTGACCCATGTTTTGTGAGTAGTGGTTCACATGAACCCATCTCTCATGAGAATGAATGGAACACTTAACACTCATTGGATCTAGGTGATGCTCATAGAGGTGAAGCACCGGGACTTCCCGGGAGGTCACCAATCCTAGTACTACTCCAGCTTGAGCGTACTTAACTACGAAGTTTCCTCCATGGTTAAACCCACTCTGCTTGCAACCCCATTTGTAAAACCTTCACCAAGTGTTGTGCCTTATGAACCACTCATTAGAAAGACCCTTAAGCTCATCAATTGATAAGTAGGAGATAATTTCCAAATAAGTCAAATTGTGATATTGCTACCAGGATTCAATTGTGTAGTTTTTGATTCAAACTCATTGACCCATGTTTCATGAGTAGTGGTTCACATGAACCCATCTCTCATGAGAATGAATGGAACACTTATCACTCATTGGATCTAGGTGATGCTCATAGAGGTGAAGCACCGAGACTTCCCGGGAGGTCACCCATCCCAGTACTACTCCAACTTGACCACGCTTAACTACAGAGTTTCCTCCATGGTTAAACCCACTCTACTTGCAACCCCATTTGCAAAACCTTCACCAAGTGTTGTGCCTTATGAACCACTCATTAGAAATCCCCTTAAGCTCATCAATTGATAAGTAGGAGATATTTTCCATAGCAAGTCAAATTGTGATATTGCTATTAGGATTCAACTGTGTAGTTTTTGAGTCAAACTCATTGACCCATGTTTCATGAGTAGTGGTTCACACAAACCCTTCTCTCATGAGAATGAATTGATCACTTAGCACTCATTGGATCTAGGTGATGCTTCACCTCTAGGTATGAGTGCTAAGTGTTCCATTCATTCTCATGAGAGATGGGTTAGTGTGAACCACTACTCATGAAACATGGGTCAATGAGTTTGACTCAAAAACTACATAGTTGAATCCTGATAGCAATATCACAATTTGACTTGCTGTGGAAAATATCTCCTACTTATCAATTGATGAGCTTAAGGGGCTTTCTAATGAGTGGTTCATAAGGCACAACACTTGGTGAAGGTTTTGCAAATGGGGTTGCAAGTAGAGTGGGTTTAATCATGGAGGAAACTCCGTAGTTAAGCGCACTGAAGCTGGAGTAGTACTGGAATGGGTGACGTCCCAGGAAGTCCCACTGCTTCACCTCTATGAGCATAACCTAGATCCAATGTGTGCTAAGTGTTCCATTCATTCTCATGAGAGATGGGTTCGTGTGAACCATACTCATGAAACATGGGTCAATGAGTTTGACTCAAAAACTACACAATTGAATCTTGATAGCAATATCCCAATTTGACATATTGTGGAAAATATCCCCTACTTATCAATTGATGAGCTTAAGGGGCTTTCTAATGAGTGGTTCATAAGGCACATCACTTGGTGAAGGTTTTGCGAATGGGGTTGCAAGCATAGTGGGTTTAACCATGGAGGAAACTCCATAGTTAAGCGCGCTCAAGCTGGAGTAGTACTGGGATGGGTGACCTCCCGGGAAGTCCCGGTGCTTCACCTTTGTGAGAATCACCTAGATCCAATGAGTGCTAAGTTTTCCATTCATTCTCATGAGAGATGGGTTCGTGTGAACCACTACTCATGAAACATGGTTCAATGAGTTTGAATCAAAAACTACACAGTTGAATCCTGATAGCAATTGTAGAGGATAAAATATGGATGGGGTCCTAGAACAATGGTTTGCACATAAAAGAGACCCCAAGACCAATATTTTACACTTACATTTGAATTGTATTGATATGGAAAGTAAATGTAGATGACTAATATTGAAATTAAGAAATAAAGGTGCTTACCTCCGAAAAAGAATAAGCTGAAAACCTTATCAAACAATCTCAAAAATAGTTGATTCTCACATTTTGAAACCAAAACTACGAGATCTACAAAACCCAAAAATATTTCCTCAAGATGGCTCAGCTCGGTTTTGACCCTCATAAAAGGTCAAATACCACATTCTTTATTTGAAGTTTGATTCAAACTCTGTTCACAGATCCCGGAAGTTTTCCGGAAAGGGTATCCAAATTCACTCTCAGATCCGAAACTCCACACCTGTACCTACAAGAAAAAGGGGGTTTTTGTTGTATGGACGGTTTGCCTTGGTCAAACCCTGATTTGGAATCAACCTTAATATTGAAATTGAAATGGAGAATGCTAGCAAGTAGTAGAAGTAGATCTAACAATGAAGCTATGCAATTCAATAGATAATGCAATTGTATTTGAAATGTAAACAAGTATATTGATATGAAAGCTTGAACACAACAATAAATGTAAATCAAACCTCCATGATTGTATGCTTGGAATTCACCTTGGTAAGAGAATGAAATTTATCTTGAAGATGAACAAAGGATCTTGAAGGAAGATCACACCATCATGATGGCTAGATCTAGGGTTTTAATGATAAATTTTGAATGCTTGAACCAAATCCCTTCAATAGCTTGAATGCTTGAATCCTTGATCTTCAATGGAGAGCTTGGATGGAGAAGAAGACTTGAATGCTTGAATGGATGCTTGCTTAATCACCTTGAGAACTTGAGAGATTTGAGAGCTTGAAAACTTGATTGAGAGATATGTTCTCACAAAACTTGATGATGAAAATGAGAGAGGAAGGCCTCCTTTTATAGTGATCTAGGGCACACTCCTCTAGATGGGCCACCTTGGAGAATTAAATCCTAATTAGGTCCTCACCTTTAGAAAATATACCTATATTAAATGCAATTAAAGGATTTACCATCCTGAAACTCCAAATGGCCGACACGGAAGTGGGAAAATAAATATCCCGAAAGCTTGAAGCCCGAAAATTCTAGAAATTGGAATTTTGGAGGAAGGGGTCAATGTCGAGGTTGACCCTGACCTAGTTAGGGTTGACCTAAGACCTTAACCCTATCAGGGTCGACCTAAGACCGTGACCTAGTCAGGGTTGACCTAAGACATTGACCTTTTTCCCAGGTTGACCCAGAATCAAGTCAAGAGGTCCCAGGGATGTCCAGAAACCTAGAATTGATGCCAGAATAGGACAAAATGTCAAGAATAGACATAAAATCCTATGATTACTGAGATGAAGCCCAGGAGGATCCATTTCTAAATCCTACCTAGAAAATAGAGCTATGGAAGAGTGAAATTCAGGAGAATCCTTAAGATCCTATCCCTAATTTCACCTAGGATGAAGCAGAAAAGAAGTGGAAAGCGGGGAGAAAGCTAGATAAAAGAAAAGATCAATTCAAGGCATCCAATATGACCCCAAACCACTTACTCGGAGGGCTAAATGCTCTTAACATGGAAGTGCTTCCATTTTAAGATGATACATTAAGCCCCCACTTTAGCAAGAGTATGGATTTGATGCAAACTCTTGGTAAAGGAGAAGAAAGAGGAGATCCAAGTGGATTCAAAAAGAGATAAAATAACACTTAGCTAAGGGAATGAGCCCCCAGACTAAAGATTCTAACTCAATATACACACACGAGGGTGTGAAACAATAAAACCAAAAGAAGAAGGGTTAGCACTAAATAACCCAAATCAATTAGCATAAAAAACCTCACTAAGAAATATTCCTCATGTTAATATCATATTTGGAAAGCTATCATAAAAGCATAAATGTCTACATAAGAAAGACAAGAGCAACACTATAAATAACATAGCTTCATGATCCTATCCTACTAGCATGAAAGAAGAAAAGAAAGAAAGGAGAAAGTGATTACCTCGCCCAGTAAGATGCCCACCTTACCGTGAATCACGTTGGAGGGAGAGCCCAATAGGTTCACCCATAAACTATGCTTGTAATTGTAATGTGTCTTTTGAAGACTTTTGGAATACCCATAGATCCACCTTCTTGTATCACTATGAATATGAAATGCATGTCTCCTCAGGATTTAGCAACTTATGTGCGTTACCATCAGAAGATTTAGCATATAGGTGTGTGTCTTTTCAAGATTTAGCAACTTATGTGTGTTACCTTCCAAGATTTAGCATATTTGAAACTGGAAATACATGTCCCTTCAGGATTTAGCAACTTATGTGCGTTACCTTCAAAGGATTTAGCATATTGAAAAATTTGAAAAATGTGTGTCTCCTCAGGATTTAGCAACTTATGTGCGTTACCTTCGGAAGATTTAGCATATGAATTCGTGTCTTTTTAGGATTTAGCAACTTATGTGCATTACCTTCCAAGATTTAGCATGTAAAAATAAAAAACTATAGTACAAGGGAGGCCCTATATATGTCCCCCTCCTTAATATGGAAAAAACATACTATTTTGACATGTTAAGGAAAGAAAAGAACAAGGATAAAGCCTTTCTTCAGCATCAAGACAATATCCTTAAACAACACCCAGTCCAAGCCAAGAAGGTCACAACTCCTATGAGGCCATGGAAGGGATGAATGTAAAGATATATCATGGAAGAAGTGCAAAGAAAGTAACCCTTATGAGGGATAGCACACTATTCAGTTTCCAGGTTGAGAGATATATCCACCATGGAAACCCAATGTCAAACAATAAAATAGGTTATGATCAAGGAAAAAGATCCTGAATGCAACCAAAATTTTCATGTATGATTGAATATCACATAATAGATAAATATTGCTTACCCAAAGAAAGAGGTGAATCCTGAAAAGACAGAAGGAGATGGCATCCTTGCCCCCTAAGTGTATGAACAAAGATGAAAGAGGATACCTACTTCACAATTCAAGGAGATATCCTGTTTAGCAACAATGTATACCATATTCTTAGTGAGGGATATTGACCCCTACATCCAAGAGTATAGATAATCATGAAAAGAATATGTCACTCATGGAAAAAGGATCCTCAAAGAAAGAGATCTTATCAACAAGACCCCCACCAAAGAGGGGTACTTTAGATAAAATATCATCTTTCAAAAGACGGGAACAAAGATTCAATCATCAAGCCCCCTGCAAGGAAGAGGAAGAGGAATCTTTGAAATGAGGGAAACAACTCTAACACCAAAGCAAGGGTGAGAGTTTATAAAGAATATAATTTGCAACATAGAGAAGGAGTGTCGACTTAGGACAACAACTTCTCATATAAGAAGGTTATCCATAGTCAAAACATCTGTCAATATGATGAAATAATATTGCAATATAAATAAATACCACTAAGCTAAGGAAAGTAGTTCCCTAGACAAAGAGAGAGAAGGAAGAACCTTGCCCCCTAGGGATGAAAGGCAAGGGATATCTTTTCAAAACACATGTCCTAGAAAAGATATCTTGAATAATAGAAGAGAGCAATGGATGAAAGGCTATCATAATACATACCATGAAAACATAACCAATTAAGCTCATAATGGATTCTAAAAGGTAGGAAGAACTATACCTCTTGCCCCCCAGTCTAGAGGAGAGAAGAGAGTGAGGGGTAAAATTATGAATAAATTTCAAAGGAGAAGTTTCTTTTCTTTTATCTTTATGGATCAAATAATAAGGAGAAGGTACTTTGAAAAATATTTGCACATCATGAACCATAGTTTGAACCTCAACATAAGTGTGGGAAGAACTAGGAATAATAGATGGAGAATTAGGAATTGGATTAGGAAAGATAGGATTAGGATTAGGAAGATTAGGAACACTAATAAAAGTGTAGGAAGTGATATGAATGGAAGACACAACTGAAGGAACACTTGGAACCATGGTTGGAAAAGGATTTGAATAGATATAAGTAATATTATGGTAAGAATGATGTAAGGTAGGATCGTGATTTCCCATAAGATCACCACTAAGAGGAAGAACATTAAGGGAATTCTTATCTTTTTACACTAATGCCTCATCACTATAAAGAATCCCAAATGGAGGTAAGGCATCTAAAATGTCATCTTCTTTCGGATAAGGGGAGTGTGTTTTAGAGAATATGTCATCCATTTGTATCAAAAATTCTTCACAAGGAGGGGATAAATCAATGTATTTATCCAAGGGTTCATCCCAAAAAGTAGAATTATCCATAATGGTTTCATGAGGAAAAGAGTAATCAACATCCAAATCCAAAGGTTCATCCCAAATAGGAGGATTATCCATAATGGTTTCATGAGGAAGAGAGTAATCAACATCCAAATTCAAAGGTTCATCCCAAATAGGAGGATTATCATCCCTATCCATTAAGCACATTGTAGGAGTGTCATAAGTCATTAAAGCTTCATCCCTAAAGGGGAAAGAAGGTAAATTGTATTCTAAAGTAGGCTCATAGAAAAGACATATATTAGGAGAAGAATTAACATCAATCCCTAACTCATCTTTGTAAAGGTCAATTGAAGAGGTTGTAGAGGAAGATGAAATAAGAATAGGATCAATGGAGATCTCATTCAAACAATTTTCACTTCCATGTACCTCATTATGGGATCTATCATCTTGAACAACAAAAGCCTCATCAAAGTATTCAAAACAAGAATCATACATGTTGAATACTAAAAGCATGAAAATGTAAATATTTTTGTATTTTTAAAGAAATTTTGCAATTTTTTTTGGATGTTTGAAATGTAAATGCAAGAGCATAAAATAAATCTAATCTTAATGCAAGAAAAAAAATGATCTAACACCAAAAAGAAAGAGAGTAACTATGCCGGGTTCACCAAAATGTAGAGGATAAAATATGGATGGGGTCCTAGAACAATGGTTTGCACATAAAAGAGACCCCAAGACCAATATTTTACACTTACATTTGAATTGTATTGATATGGAAAGTAAATGTAGATGACTAATATTGAAATTAAGAAATAAAGGTACTTACCTCCGAAAAAGAATCGGCTGAAAACCTTGTCAAACGATCTCAAAAATAGTTGATTCCCATGGTTTTGAACCAAAACTGTGAGATCTACAAAACTCGAAAATATTTCCTCAAGATGGCTCAGCTCAGGTTTGACCCTCATAAAAGGTCAAATATCACATTCTTTATTTAAGTCTAATTCGAATTCTGTTCGCAGATCCCAGAAGTTTGCCGAAAAGGGTATCCAAATTCGCTCTCAGATCCGAAACTCCGCACCTATACCTACAAGAAAAAGGGGGTTTTTGTTGTATGGGGGGTTTGCCTTGGTCAAACCCCAGTTTGGAATCAGCCTTAATATTGAAATTGAAATGGAGAATGCTAGCAAGTAGTAGAAGTAGATCTAACAATGAAGCTATGCAATTCAATAGATAATGCAATTGTATCTGAAATGTAAACAAGTATATTGATATGAAAGCTTGAACACAATAATAAATGTAAATCAAACCTCCATGATTGTATGCTTGGAATTCACCTTGGTAAGAGAATGAAATGGATCTTGAAGATGAACAAAGGATCTTGAAGGAAGATCACACCATCATGATGGCTAGATCTAGGGTTTTAATGATAAATCTTGAATGCTTGAACCAAATTCCTTCAATAGCTTGAATGCTTGAATCCTTGATCTTCAATGGAGAGCTTGGATGGAGAAGAAGACTTGAATGCTTGAATGGATGCTTTCTTAATCACCTTGAGAACTTGAGAGCTTTGAGAGCTTGAAAATTTGATTGAGAGATATGTTCTCACAAAACTTGATGATGAAAATGAGAGAGGAAGGCCTCCTTTTATAGTGATCTAGGGCACACTCCTCTAGATGGGCCACCTTGGAGAATTAAATCCCAATTAGGTCCTCACCTTTAGAAAATATACGTAGATTAAATGCAATTAAAGGATTTACCATCCCGAAACCCCAAATGGCCAACCCGGAAGTGGGAAAATAAATCTCCCGAAAGCCCGAAGCCTAGAAATTTTGGAAATTGGAATTTTGGAGGAAGGGGTCAATGTCAAGGTTGACCTTGACCTAGTCAGGGTTGACCTAAGACCTTGACCTAGTCAGGGTCGACCTAAGACATTGACATTTTTCCCAGGTTGACCCAGAATCAAGTCAAGAGGTCCCAGGGATGTCCAAAAACCTAGAATTGATGCCAGAATAGGATAAAATGTCAGGAATATAAATAAAATCCTATGATTACTAAGATGAAGCCCAGGAGGATCCATTTCTAAATCCTACCTAGAAAATAGAGCTATAGAAGAGTGAAATTTAGGAGAATCCTTAAGATCCTATCCCTAATTTCACCTAGGATGAAGTAGAAAAGAAGTGGAAAGCGGGGAGAAAGCTAGATCAAAGAAAAGATCAATTCAAGGCATCCAATATGACCCCAAACCACTTACTCAGAGGGATAAACACTCTTAACATGGAAGTGCTTCCATTTTAACATGATACAACAATATCACAATTTGACTTGCTGTGGAAAATATCTCCTACTTGTCAATTGATGAGCTTAAGGGGATTTCTAATGAGTGGTTCATAAGGAACAACACTTGGGGAAGGTTTTGCAAATGGGGTTGCAAATAGAGTGGGTTTAACCATGGAGGAAACTTCGTAGATAAGCGCGCTCAAGCTAGAGTAGTACTGGGATGGGTGACCTCCCGGGAAGTCCTGGTGCTTCACCTCTGTGAGCATCACCTAGATCCAATGAATGCTAAGTGTTCCATTCATTCTCATGAGAGATGGGTTCATGTGAACCACTACTCATGAAACATGGGTCAATGAGTTTGACTAAAAAACTACACAGTTGAATCCTGATAGCAATATCACAATTTGACTTGCTGTGGAAAATATCTCCTACTTATCAAATGATGAGCTTAAGGGGATTTACATTGAGGGGTTCGTAAGGCATGACACTTGGTGAAATTTTTTCAAATGGGGTTACAAGAAGAGTGGGTTTAACCATGGTCGAGGAAACTCCGTAGTTAAGAGCGCTCAAGATGGAGTAGTACTAGGATGGGTGACCTCTCGAAAAGTCCTGGTGCTTCACCTCTGTGAGCATCACCTAGATCCAATGAGTGCTAAGTGTTCCATTCATTCTCATGAGAGATGGGTTAATGTGAACCACTCCTCATGAAACATGGGTCAATGAGTTTGACTCAAAAACTACACAGTTGAATCCTGATAGCAATATCACATGTTCAAAATTGTTAAAAATTATAAAAAATAAGAAGGAAGAGCTCTTAGAGTGATCGGGAAAACACTTTTTCATCCACCTTCTTATTGAGTGCTATAATTTCTAATCATAGTTTTGACACCTAATGCGAGAAATTGTTATCTATATTGCCACCTTACATATTTATTGATTAATCTTTTACTAGAGATCTTTGTATAGCTATTCAACTTATAAATGGTAAAGAAAGAATCTAAGGCTTCCTTTGAAATTTTGTATCTCGAACATGCGGTTGAACATTATTGGATATGTTGAGTGTGATCAAAATTAAGGATTTCACATAGGCATTTTCATTCTCTCTGCTCATCATCGTTGATAAGATTCTTTATTGCACTAGTAATGATCTTGTCACAACTCTTAAAATTGATGAATCATGCACATATTTATCTTCTACACTTCATAGTTGGGCCTTTTTAGGATTTGTGTATCTAAAAGAAGAAAAATCATGCTAACATGAGTGCAACAAAAAAATATTCCAAAAATATATATTTATTATTAATTTTATTCTATAAAACAAATGAAGAGAATCTTGGAAACGTGATTTTTAAGGTCAAGCAATAAGATGAAGATGCTCATGTGGGGATTATATCCCATGTTCATCATCTGCATCATAGCCTTCCTCAAGCTTGACATGAATCTCCTTTTATTGGCATTACACATAAAATAAGTACTCCAATAGACCTTGCATTGATAAATTACCATTGTTTTGGACGGGATCTAACAATGTAAAGTCTAGAAGAGTTAGTGTTGTTTGGTGCTTCATCTTTGCCTGTTATTTTGTGCCCATCTTCTTGATTTCTCATATCATTGTTAGAATTAGTTGGCATAGTTGATATCCACTAGAGATTATGAATTTTTTTGTTTCAGAGAATAGTACATAGGGTTGGTTCATAAAATACAGAAAATGTGATTCTTATCCAAATTTTGATGTGTTTGTACATATTCAAATTCCTTTGAAGTAGGATATTTCCATGCCTAGGAAAGATACTTACCAACACCCCTCTTATTCCCCCATTTTAGAGATATACTCCTTGTAGGTCATGGGCACAAAAAAATTTATGCTTTGATGCTAGAATGAAAAGGTAAAATTGTAGAATCGTTTGATGCAACCCAATTTTAACCATGAAAAAGAATCATAAAGAAGATAGAAAAATACAACAAAATATTCTAGAATTCACAACTCTTCATTATTCATCCAACTTCTCTACCTTACAATGAGAGGTGACACTAAAAAAATGGTTTTTTCCCTAAAGCTACCCTAAACTAAGATAAGAAGAATTCCCAACTAACATTCAAAATTAGAAACATGATTTCAAAGTTATTAAAAAAAAACTTTCTAAAAACTCAAAAAAAAACTTTAAAAGCCAATTTTGGAGGCCCAAACGAACTTTCTAGCTCCTGAAAAAATGTCAAAACAGCCACCTACAAAGCTAATATCAGTGACAATGCAAATGGATTCTCCTGAAGAATCTACCTGTAAAGTTTCAACAAAAATAGACAACTGATTCAAAAGCTACGTTGGAAGTCTCTACATCATCATTAATTGATGAAAATAAATTCAATTATACAAAGGAGGAATGTAGTTATAATATATTGAATTGCAAAACCACCTTTGACTACATGATAGGCATAATCATATGTTATCTAAAATATGTGATATCTATACATGATATAATATGAAATCTACACTAACATTGAATTACTGGAGATGTAAAAGAAAAATGAGATGACCCATAAGATATATCTTCTCAAATAAGAAATAAGTAATCTAAATTTTGATGTCAAATATATTGTACGTTGTTTTTCTTAATAAATTACTTTAACATTAAAGTGTATATTATACATGATCAAGTATATTGTTCAAACTCTTGATGATATACAAATGATCCTCATGATGCTCCCCTACATTTCTATTTGTTATCTCTATTTGAGCATTAGATGTTGTCATTAGTACCAAATTGGATCAGTCGGTTATCTAAGCTGATCACTCGGTAAAAGGAGGAACAACAAGCTATAATATGCTAGTCGGCTGAACAAACAAGCCTTCACACCAAACAATCACAAGGTAGTATCGAGAGCTAAATGGAAACAAGTTTAACCGGGACCTAGACTAGTTTTACTGAGCATTAGAGTAAATTGAGCACCGAGCGTCAGTAAACAATGAGTTGCATACACACCAAGCACTAGTGTATTCACGAAACAAAAAAGGCTGTGCTTACTGAGTTATCCAGGAAATGACATAGTAATTAGGAATGACACATCTATCTATGCAAACGGTTACCCAGATTCATAAAACATTTTACCAAGATTGAGGATTATTTATTATGGATGTAATCATTAAATGTAGTGATAATTCCTATGTAATAGTCAGATCTAGGTTAATTTTGTACACTGTAGATCTTAGGTTTTCTAAGATATTGTAAACCTAATTAGGTCATGAAAATCTTAACAGTTTTCTATATATTTGTAATTGATGTCATTTTGACAAGTGAATCGATCATATATGAAGAAGGAGATCTTGAAGTAGTAGCCACCTTCTTAGACTTCAGAATTCAGACAAGGTTTACATGAAAGAGTAGTTATCAGAGATTCAATTCAGTTTATTCAGAAATAATCAAGGCTACTGAGAAAAACAAAAGACAGTTTACTACACATTAAGGTGATATTCATTTAGTATATCATTGATCTGATTCAGAAAAAGTTTAGTTTTCATTTACAGATACCTTTCTATTATTCTCTAATCATTGTAACATAGTTAGTAAAATCTCCTAACAGATTTGACTTAATAGTCTGATTGTAAATCTCTTAATTGAGTGCACACTCAAGTATTATTTTTAAAATCCTTTCAAAAGGTAGATCTAGTTGATTTGATTGTTCCTAACAAGGTAAGATCACCAGAAGTGATCAAAACTTGTAGCCTTAACTGTAAAACTTTATTATCTGTAGTAGTGAAGAATTTGTGGGTGTCATCCCCACCGCAGTTTTTACCTTCTAACAGGGGTTTCTGCATAACCAAAATATTGGTGTTATGTGTTGCATTTCATGATTGATCTATTATTTCAGTTCATGAACTTTACATTTACAAAGTCAATTGAATGAATGTTCCATACAATGGATTCGATTAGTTAGTTACTAATATTTGTAGATTGTGTATTTAGTGAAAAGTTTTTGAGGGTACTAATTCACCCCTCCCCTCTCAGTCCCTTATCTTTCTATTCCAACAATTGGTATTAGAGCTAGATCTCTTATTTTCAAAGTTTAACCACTAAAGAGGAAAGATCTAAACATGGAAAGATATAAGTTGGAAAAGACTATTGAGAATCAAAATATTCAAATGCAGATCTTCATTGAGCAATACAAGAAAGCTAAGGATGAGTTGAAAAAGTTATTAATTCAAAGAAAAGATATGGCTATTAGGTAGTGTGAGACTAATTACCATGAAGAAGACATTGGTGATCCATTTGAGATTTCTAGATCTAGTTCAGGTAGTATATCTGACATATCTAAAAGTACAATTTTAGATTTATCTAAGAAAAATCTTCACTTGAATGAACAAGTTGAAGCCCTACAAATTGGTCAAGAAGCACAAATAGTAAGATTGATTGATGTGATGAACAATGCTAGATAATTTGAACAAGAAAGAAATTTGGTTGTTGAAGACAAAAGAAAAATGATTGAAAAGTTACAAGCTAAGGAATCTGAGATATTGAGACTTACCGAGCATCATTTTGAAATATCCAATCAGATGGTTGTTGTAAGCTAGGAGATCAACCGAGTAAATAATGAGTTGACAAGGAAACTTGAAGATATTGGTGAAATCAGAAAAGAAAATGAAAAATTGAGAAATGAAGTGAAAATGCAATAGCAAGATAATGAGATGATGAAAAAGCCAGAGGATAGTTCCAAGAAAATTGAAGATTTTATGATTAGTCAAAGAGAACTTGGAAGCACTATTAGATTAGGCTACACCAAAAAAGAAGAATCATCTAAGCAAGCTGAACAGATGAATAAATACAAAATTCAAAGATCCAAGAAGCTATCATGTTATCACTGTGGTAAACTAGGCCACACTTCAAATGTTTGCAGGAGTAAAGCACAAGGTAAACCTGAAACCTCTCCCAAGTTCAATGGTCATTGTTATAGTTGTAACAAGTTTGGACATCAAGCATATGAATGTAGATCTAAGTTGAATAGGACTCCTAGAAAAAACTACATGGAGAAACATTGTCACACTTGCAACATGCATGGACACACCTCACAAGAATGCAAAACAAATATGAAGAAAGTCTGGACACAGAAAAGATAGAACAAGACCTATCAACCAAGAAGAAAAGGTAATGCCTATACTTGGGATTATTAACACATGGGTTAATTGCACAACATGTGGAATATATGGACATATTGCAGCTAATTGCATGAGGAAGAGATGGTCAAGAAAATATCAAAGCTGGACAAGCATTGGTATGGCATGCTTACATTGTCATAAAGTCAGTCACCTAAGTAAAGATTGCAGAGACCGAGCACCGGAAACACAAATCTTTGAAAATGGAAATGAAATTGAAGATATCATGATGATAAGAAACACTATATGGAGAAAAGCATCAAATGATAATGCTGAGTCAAGTAACACAGTCGATGAAACCTCGTCCATTGGATTAGGTGACATCAGCACCTTCACCTAAGCTGAAAAAGGTATGTATGGAATTGATAATTTAAAGTGGTCATATTTAACATACAGTTCCTTATATTACATGTGCACATACCAAATTTTCTTGAATTTAGATGCATTATGGTCTTACAAGTTTTGAGATTCAAAGTGTTTATAGTTAGTATATGTTAGACCGAGTGAGGAGTTGTCAGTCGGTAACTATTATGCAAGGTTAACCGAGTGTCAGTATTAATCAGGTAAAATTTACATGTTAACTGAGCTTATGGTATTTTATGGTATAAATTGAGTTTGACAGTTGTTGTCAAGCTGTGATTAGGTCGAGCATTTATGACAAAAGTTTGAGCGGAAATTTGAAAAATCTATAAATACATAGTGAAATTAGTTCATTTCTCACACAATGATTACGAAGAGCATAGAGTTTTCAGAGCGAAGCAGAGCAAAGGATTTTTTAGAGTAGTTGAGAATAGATTAGAAGTATTCCGAGTGATCTCATCTTCATTTCGAGTAAGTACTATCATCACCGAGCTATTCATTTGTTACTTACCGAAACCATAAATGAGAAACCATGGTGTCTGCATCAAATGTGAACAAGTCCAAGTATGCAAAGGCAGAGGAAGTTAATCTAATCATTTCTGCTACTTGCAATGAGCCCAAATACAAACTTCATCCTAAAGTGGCGTCGCAAATTGATAAAATGGAAGATTTCTCAAGCATACATCCACCTAGGGTTCTACTGGTGGAAGACGTCCGTTCATTCATATATTGCAAAATTAGGGAAATAGGAGATTTTGAGATGTTTGCAACTTATCATAAGTTGTGTGGTGATGATGGAAAATTGAAACCTAAACATGAGCACCTAAAAGTGAAAGGTCTGGTTAATGCCCTAAATTTCACAAAGAACTTCAAGAATGAATGGATAAGGATTGCATTGAGTCAGTATCATGATGGAAAGTTATGGTTAGATGATCCCATTAAAATTACAAGGAACATCATAAAAGAAGTAACTAGATACCCTACCACTGACAAAGTCAAGGCAATAAGGAATGCACCCCGAGCTGAGATAGAAAAGAACACTGGAGTTGAATGGGATGACCAAGCAATGAAAGTTAGCACAATCAAAGATCATGAGACAAGATTCAGAGCTTATGTCATGAGATATAAGATATTTTAGTCAAGTAGACCGAATAGTGTACCATGTGGCACTATTCACATAGCTTATAAGATAGTCAAGAAGGGATTTCAGTTGGACCTTGCTGAGCTATTATTGAAGAAGGTAGAGGAAAAAATGAAGACTATTCGGTCAACCAAGTCCAACACCTATAAGTTTGGAACCTTGCTAATATGCATATTATTTTATGTGCAAATTTTTTTCCCTTTGGTCGGTAATATAGATTGGTCAACCGACAAGCCAATAACACTCCAGATTACCAATTTGATTAATAGTTTAGGAGATATTTTGAACAATTCAAGGAGAGAATGAATTCAAGGAGCAGAATTCCAAGACAACTAGTTGAAGAGTATGAACATGAAATTTGTTTTCTAGTTGACACTGATTACACTTTGATTAAGGCTATGGAACCAAGGATAAAATGGCTAGCTCCTATGGGTTATGAATTAGATATTGATTTTGCTTCTAAATCAATAAAAGATTTATTGGATGAGCCCAAGGACCCTAAAGCTGAAAGATTTGGTACTTTTGAAGAGGCCAAGACAAGGATAAAAATAGGCCTGGTAATTGATAAAATAACTAAGAAATCCAGGAAAATGATGACTAATCTAGTGAAGAAATTTTGTGATGATGCTGGATCATCCGAGAGCATACCGGTTGAGGTAGCAACCAAAGGTCAGTTACTTCTTTCTGACAAACCACATGATAGTGAAGAAACCGAGTCTGATAAAGTTGCATATTCTACACTAGTTTCACCTTCCCCCACTCCAAAGAAGATGCAGTCAAAAGTGAAAACAAGGGCACGTACAAGGTCATCTATTGCAACTTCACCTCCACCAAAGAAAGGAGTTGTGAAAGTATCTAGGCCTATTGCAACATCACCAAAAAAGACCTACAAGAAGAGCGGTACAAAAATTACTACCAAATCCCCTAAGAAAAGAAGAAGATTAATCAGAGGGAAGGATGATATAGATGATGATGAAGATGACACTGAGAAATTTAGAGTTGTTAATAAAAATCATTCCATTGATGAAATAGCTGAAGACATAATAGAAAATGGAGAATTAAGTGATCCTGAAATCAGTTGATTTGAACACTTGTCAATCGAAGACCAGAATAAGATTGAAGAAGCTATAATTTAGATGATGATCAAATTTAGGAAGGTACCAATTGAATTCTCTAAGTATGTACCTAAGACACTATCTGATAGAATTTCACAAAGATGGACATATGCATTGAACACCGAGAAAAGAATGAGGGAACAATCCCTAGTTTTAGCAATGCCTACACTGACAATTCCTGAAGTTGAGGAATTGATGAAAACATATTCAAAGAGATTCTTAGGAAAGAGATGGGCACTGTAGATAATTGATGAAAATCTATCAGACATTAATGAGAACAGTCAACTTATTTGGACTTCCATACTTCAAGGCTGAGCTGAATCAGAAAAGATGGCTTTAGCCATAATCCTCAAGAAGAAGCTCAAAAGAAAAGGAAAAGGCATTCATTCTGATGATGCAAACTTGGAACTGAAGACCATAATTGAGTTATCAGATACTGAGGTACCTGATACCACTACTTCCATCGAGGAAATTAATGTGATCCATGATGCACCCGAACAAGTTACAATACAAGGAATCAATAATGATTCATATGATGTACTCATTGAGGACATAAAAAATGGTGATTCTGATGACATCAAAGATGATGAGGACATCACAATTATTGGAGCTCAACCAGAGGAGCAAGCTTCCACCGAGCTAGCTATGAGCACTATACCAGGTGTTCTTCCTATCTTGATGCAAGCTATTGAGATAATATCTCAAGAATAATCGGAAGGCTCAATCCCTGAGCAACCCAAGGATACATCAGGGGAACAAGGAACAAGAATAACTACAAAGACATAAATGCCCAAGGAAAAAGAGGTAGATACACAGGGACATAATGAAACTAAGCCTACAGAGACAACACCACCAGACACTACATCTGAAGCTCCATCTCAATCAACCGACATACAGGTTATCAAAGAGCAAAAAAAGGAAGATACAATGTCTACTAGGTAGGAAAAATAGAGTGTTGAGGTAAAGGCTATCGTTCCTTTTATTAAGACATCACCCCAAGAGCCTAAGAAGAAGAAGAAAAAGAATGGAAAAGGGCCAGTCACACTTGATGAAATAATAGAAATACCAGAATGTGACTCGAGGACCTTGGACCCCAAAGCACTAATAAAATATGGGGAGCTATGCACAAGAAAGGCATCTCAGGAGAAGTTGAAGAAAGAGAGCAAGAGCAAGAAGATACTCAAAGATGTGAGAGACATCTTACAGTAGGTTGTACTTGAGGTCCAGATAAATGAAGAAACACCTATATTGGACCAACTTGCCACACTTGCTAACCAAATAAATGCCCTAGACATTGATGTAGAAAAGAGAATTTAAGAGAGGGTTGAAGCTAAGATTCATAACAAGTTAGTAGAAAATATTAGCCAAGAAGTGGCAGTAAATAAAGTCAAGATTTTTGAGGTAATAACCGACCTTCAAACTATTACTTAGAAAATAATTTAGATGTTATTTAAGTTATGCACTGTGGAGAGTTTCACTGCTGAGGTTAGTGAAAAGATTAAAAAGATGGATATCAAAATCCAAGCCAGTGAAAATGCATCCTTAACTGAGCCAAATGCTTCTCATAAGCATATACTCAAAGTTTAAGAACTCAGGAAGTTAAGAGAAGACTTGAGGAAGTAGGAGGATAAGATATGTGACCAAGTCACCGAGCTTCAAGAAGAATTTCTTCCTCACCTCAAAATAAAATAATTAAGCATCATATTGTCAAGGAAGAAGCCTTAGTTACAACACCTAAGATTTTAGTGTTGGAGAACATTTTTGATATGCATGCACAAGTTGGTCTTGAGAACATTGCTCTCACCAACTTGAAAGAGGAATGGGAAACCTCTTAGATTCTCTGATGAAAACCCATAAGCACATTCTTGACAAAATGTAAGTACAAATTTTGATTTTGGCATTAATCACAAAAAGGGGAAAATATAATGTATATGAAAATTTTATAAATATATGCTAAGTGTACTACATACATACCAGGAAATTTTGTAAAGAGTCAGTTTTGTTATGTATATATGAAGTGTAAGAAAAGTTTGAGATATATCAGTTTATATACATTACAAGTTTTGATACTAATGCCAAAAGGGGGACATTGTTATCTCTATTTGAACATTAGATGCTGTCATTAGTATCAAATTGGATCAGTTGGTTATCTAAGCTGACTAGTTGGTAAAAGGAGGAACAATAAGCTATAATATGCTAGTCGGTTGAACAAACAAGCCTTCACACCAAAAAATTACAAGGCAGTACCAAGAGCTAAATGGAAACAAGTTTAACTGGGCACTAGAGTAGTTTTACCAAGCATCAGATTAAACTGAGCACCGAGCATCAGTAAACACTGAGATGCATACACACAGAGCACCAATGTATTCACCAAATAGAAAAGGCTGTGTTTATCGAGTTATCCAGGAAATAACATATTAATCAAGAATGACACATCTATCTATGAAAATGGTTACACAGATTCATAAAATGTTTTACCAAGATCGAGGATTATTTATTGTGGGTGTAATCATTAAATATAGTGATGATTCCTATGTAATAGTTAGATCTAGGTTAATTTTGTACACCATAGATCTTAGATTTTCTAAGATATTGTAAACCTAATTAGGTCATGGAAATCTTAATAGTTTGCTATATATTTGTAATTGATGTCATTTTGACAAGTGAATTGATCATATATGAAGAAGGAGATCTTGAAGTAGTAGCCACCTTCTAAGACATCAGAATTTAGACAAGGTTTACATGATAGAGTTATTAGAGATTCAATTCAGTTTATTCAGAAAAAGTCAAGGCTATTGAGAAGAACATAAGATAATTTAGTACACATTAAGGTGATATTCATTTAGTATATCATTGATCTGATTCAGATAAAGTTTAGTTGTCATTTATAGATACCTTTCTTTTATTCTCTAATCATTGTAACAGAGTTAGTAAAATCTCCTAACAAAGTAGACTTAACAGTCTGATTGTAAATCTCTTAAATGAGTGCACACTCAAGTAGTGTTGTTTAAATCCTTTCACAAGGTAGATCTAGTCGATTTGATTGTTACTCCTAACAGGGTAAGATCACCAAAAGTGATCAAAACTTTTAGCCTTAACTGAAAAACTTTATTATCTATAGTAGTAAATAATTTGTGGGTGTCATCCCCACCATAGTTTTTACCTTCTAGCAAGGGTTTCTGCGTAACCAAAATATTGGTGTTATGTGTTACATTTCATGATTAATCTATTGTTTCATTTCATGCACTTTACATTTACAAAGTCAATTGAATGAATTTTGCATACAATGGATTCAATTAGTTAGTTACTACTATTTGAAGATTGTGTATTCAGTGAAAAGTTTTTGAGGGTACTGATTCACCCCTCCCCTCTTAGTCCCTTATATTTCTATTCCAACACCATCTTAATATGACTTCTATATGTTTTCCTCCCAACCTATTTACCACCTCCCCCCCCAATCCCTTTTCAACCATTACTCATTTTAAAGAATTTACACCTCTTTATCAATCCCACTATTTCAAATTCTATAAGAATAAAAAAATTCTTTCTATAAAATTAATAAGTAAAATTTTTATTTACATTGATGATTTATCACACACACACATAGTAGTTATCCATTTGATTTCCTGTGCATCTATAATTAGTCCTCATTCGGTACAACATCTCATGAGATTATTGTTTTGATTAGGGGGGAAGATAGGTTTTGAAGGGACTTAAAATCCTTTAACAAGCAAATTTTGATAGCCTGATATGGAACCCAACTTACAACGATAGTTGCATGAGATAAAACATTATCCAATAATAGGTAACAAACACCACAATGATAACATCTAAGAATAAAACCAACAAATAAAGTTTTAGGATCAACAAGGCAGAAATAAAAATTATGTGCAAATATAACTACTATCAGAAAATAATAAACCACACAGAATAGAACACAAGACACACAGATTTAACGTGGTTCACCCAATCCCTGGGCTACATCCACCAACAGCGAGTCCAATATTATTATTATCCAGTGATTACAACCTGATTACAATCTGTAATCCCTTACAGCCCAATTCTGCCGCAAGTACTAAAATCATACATAATGAAAAATCCCTAACCCTAAGCCATATTATACAATATTTTCCTGCTTTAGGGTTAGAATGAGTTATAAGTAGTTGGCCCAAATAACCAAAAAGTAGTCGGCCTCAAAAAAATTTTCCTCAGGGGCTGCGCCCCCGAACCCCTGCTCTTGGGGGCTGCCGCCCCCAAACCCCCGCTCGGGGCCCGGCCCGGCCCTGAACCCCGGCGAGGTCGGGAGGAAAAGTGTACAGTACTTTCCTGATTACTCACCATAAGCTAACATAAAGAAAAAGCTTTAGGAAAGATAGGCCATTGCCTTACAACTCAATATAAAGGGTTTTTAAGCTTCCTTAACCATAAACACAACAAAACCAAAGTGGGTTTTGACAAGGCTCCCAAAACCTTCATTTTCATTAGCTATAAGATGAAACAATAACCAGTCATTGGACCAATGATACACAAAGGGTTTTAACTAGACTCTGTTAAACTATTTGAGGGTTTTTTCTAGGAACCCCAAATCTAAAAATTCTCAACTAGAAGAAGAGAACCGAGGGGTTTTGAAAGGCTCCCTAAACCTCACATTTTGGTTTGACTCTGGTTTCCAAAACTAGACTGAAGCTCTCAAAGAAGGCACCCCAACAAATAGTCCACACCACACCAACATTACTCATCTCCACCTCTAAAGGAGAGGAATCCACCTGTATAGGAGCAGTAGTAGAGGAGATCAACTGAAGGAAACCTAGATCTAACATCCAACATGCACTCCAACAATTGCAATTGAAAGAAGTCCACACAGATCTATAGAAAAACTCTTTCCACAAGTAATACACCACATCTATAGGGTATGAACCTGTTGGTTCCTTTTCTTTCCACTTGCAGATTTACAATTTGATTGACAAATTAATGTCTCTAACTCTTTTAAACCACTCCAAATATGACAAGAAAAAGGGCCAATTAACAAGGACTGGGATATTAGTCCTCCTACACTTTGAGTCTTGATGCTCAGGCAGGTGTACCTACATGGATTCACTTCTTAAAGGAATCAGTAAAACTTTATTTGCATTAGCCAACACAAATATTAAGCATTAATGTTTTTGACACAGTCACTGAAAGATTTTATCATTTATAAGTTTGATTGATGATGAAGAACTGCTTCCTAAGAATAGATCAATGTCTTGTTATAGGGCACAAAGTCAAATACAACATTTATCAACAAAAAATTCAACTCAAACACACCCAAATCCAAAATAAGTGCTTTGCAGATTATTCCTCTCACTCTCACATTTAGACATTAGATCCTCACAAGAACTATAAATTCTCTAAAATTATCCTTAAGAATTTAATCCCTTCCTTGAAAGGAACTCAAGAACAACTTCAAAATTTACTTTGTAAACCACACATTAACTTTCTTTGCAACATTAACATATAATAATTCAAGATCCAAACAAGAAGACATTAACAAATCTGAGATGGAATTCCAGTGTATTCTTATTAAAATTTTCAATATCAGTACATGAGTGCCAGAACAAAAACTATAGATCAAAGTTCTCTCTAATTAGTTGCTAATTTCACCATCCCTTTACAAAGATAAAACCTACTATATATATCACTAGCCATCTTGGAATCCTTAAGAAAAGGATGCAACAAGCTTCAGATGACTAGGACAGAGCTAGGGTTTTCAACCACTACAACAACCAAGAAATCATGCAATTTACTATAGAAAAGATATGCCAAAAAATCCGAAGCAATCATATTCAATTTGATCCTGAGTTATGGCCAAAAGCCTAACTAGTACATAATAAGGACAAGAAATCCATCATTCCAACCCTCTCTTGTCTTTGACTACATCATAAGTGGCATGATTGTTTGACCCACTTCTCCATGTCATGGACACCCTTTGTAGTCAAACATCATTTCATGACCATTTTGTGACTGTGAACAAGATCAAATCAAGTAGATAGACTACCTTTGCATTCAATAACCAGTCCTTTTCTTGCAAAAAAACCCTTAAATAATTCAAATCTCTAGCTGCAATGGTTAATTGATTCATTTTAAAATGTGACTGTCGATCCTTTTCTTTCCCAACACATTGTGTGGCTCACATAAATTAACAAACAGTCAATTTGGCTTTGAAAATATCTAACCACATCACCATTTTTGACAACCAATTAGAAATAGGCATATCAGATCTATCTGTTAATATGATTTACAACAACAGAGAGGGGAGGGTGGGGGGGGGGGGGTGAATCAATTATTCTTAGGTCTAGACGTATCTATTATACTTTCAAACACTTCAAAAAACTTAGATTTAATAACCAACACTACTCGGTCATTACTGAATGTATACCAGAAACATATAATAGTGCAGTCCACTATCCAACAATATTTAACTTGCAAAACATAGAAATGTTCAAACCAAAACATTCACACAAGTATTGACACCAGGATTTATAATGGAAACCCAATTTGGGAAAAACCACTTTGTAACATGCTACTGATATTTTCACTCTTTTGAAGTGAGCTTCGTGAAAAGCCAACCCTATCAAAGGTTTAAAAACACACTGCTAGGTGTGACCCTGTTAAACGATTTCAACCACCCTATTAGGAGTGCGCCTTGTTAGAGGACTTAAGTACATTCCATTAGAATGCAACCTTGATTAAAGGATTTATACAATGATTGTTAAGTCAACCTTGATTAAAGGATTTTGACTGATACAATGATTAGAAAGTAACAGTAATATTTGATTTGAAAACATACAACTCACTTTGCAAATAATAGATCCAATTCTTACACATATGTTGGCTTACTGATTGAGTTCCATTTCCATTTCCATTTCTATCATTGATCTGCTTGGAAATCCCTTCAAGCAATCACAACTCTGATCAACTCCTTCACCTTCAACCTTTCTACTTATTCAGTACATAACAAAAAAACTCCAGCATCTCTATCTCAACCTCAAACTTAGGTTTTCTTTATACCTCTACAATAGGTAGATCCAACTTTTTCCACTTAATCTCCTCCCTAGATCTTAGGTTTAGGTTAGATTCATTGAATCCTTCCAACATTATGTTCTTCGTCCATCCTTCTACAAACATCTCTAATATTTTTATTGGAATCAAAATAAAATGATTTACTATGCATTAAATGCTCCATACAGTCAATTAATAAAGTCAACATGATTTACATAATCCAAGAATTCAAACATGTCGGCTAGGAATCTAAATTCTTCCTCAAATGTAAATTACTGACACTCAGTCAATATTGTGTTCAACTCCTCGGTCATCACTGCGCAACTCGGTCATCTCTTCAAAATTTTGCTTGGCTAATACTGTCACTCAGTAATAAGTTGGTGTTCAGTCAACACTGAAATTACTTGGCATATACTAGCTCGGTTGACACTAACATCCCTTGGCTTAAACTAGATTTCTTCACTTTTGCTCAGTTAAGCCTACTTGTTCAGTCTTGCTTCTCACTTAAATAAACAATACATTATCTTATCATTGTGCCACATAATCAAGTACTCATTGAAGTATTAAATAACTCAACCTTTCTCTAGGTTCTATTGTTATCACCCTTACCCTAATCCTTCTCATCATTCAATAGATATAGTACTTTCTTAGATAGAAATAGTCTTACTAGTTAAGGTTTGACATCAATGACAATACAACAATTGCTTCAATTGTAGTTTCCAACAATATCCCTCTTTGGCATTGATGGCAACACCATATGAATAACACATGATTCACCAACCAATCCAAGACTTGTCTGTATATCAGAAACATTTGTAATATCCTTAGCTTCATTCTGATTCTAAATCTCTTAGCCTCTTAGTTTGACCGTCCAAACAGTAACTCCCTCTAAATATTTTTTCTATCCCTTTCCTCTAAATCTATCCCTCTTTCTTGATCTTCCATGAAATCTCACCATGTATTTTCATCTGACTCATTTCCCTCTTTGACAATAATGACAAAGAAACAACTAGAACTTGCATCTTTCAGATGTAGATATCATCTTGTCAGCTTGGTAACAATATTTATCCCTTTGTCATCTTTCTTATGACTGATTATCAGCTTTGCTGTACTATTCACAACTCTAGGCCATTCCTAAAGTGTGACCTTTTCTGCATCAATTTGTTAGATACTATTTGCAACACATTTGATGCAGTGCTCTTAGCTTGACTAGACAGCCTCAGTTAGGCGAAGAACCCCTAATTTTCCTCTCAGATATTCATGAGCCTCCTCAGGTAAAGCTTTTGTGAATATGTCTGCTAGTTGTTCCTTTGTATTCACATATTCCATTCTCACCTCTTTATCTTGTACAAATTCCCTCAAGTAATGATACTTGATGGCAATATGTTTGGTCTTTGTGTGCATCACTGGGTTCTTTGATATGTTGATAGCACTTGTGTTGTTACAGTATATGACAGCTGGTTCAGTGATCTCCTCTTTCATAGCTTGAATCCAGTCTTCATTTTCTAATGCCTCCCTTGTTGTCTTAGGCTCAAATTCACACAATAAACATGTAGGGTCTCTTAACTTGCTTCTACTTAGAACTCCAGTTTCTTTATCTCCAATGATTTTCTCAGGCTTGTGATGTCTCCTTACATACTGTGCCAAAATAGGTTCAACTTTATTTTCTCCTTTCTCTTCAAGTTCATTAATAAGATTATCATATTCAGCCTTTGATTGCTTGACAACCTCTTCTTGATAGTCAGTAGCATCCTCCTAATGCTCAACAATATCTCCCTAATGCTTGACATTTCTTACCTGAGACTTTGCATCAGGTGCAAGTGTGTTACTTGCCTCTTCTTCTTCTATATAGATAAAAGATCTATAATCTTTGGGTTCTCTTTTGCTTTCTTGTTCATTTTTCTCTGCATATTTGTCAACCTTCACATTTACACTTTCCACAATTTTTTAAGTGTTAGAGTTCAAACAGTTGTAAGCTTTACTCTTTATGGAATAGTCTAGGAATATGCCCTCATCACTTTTAGCATCAAAATTTCCATTCCTATTGTCTTTTAGTATATAGCATTTGCTTCCAAAAATTCTAAAGTATTTTACATTAGGTGCATAACCATGCCATAGTTCATAAGGTGTAACACTTGTACCTTTTTTTTTATTTGTACTTGGTTTAATGTATAAATAGTTGTACTTACAACTTCTTTCTAGTACTTTTGTGCAACATTCTTCTCAATCATTAGTGTCCTTGCACAATCCATGATAGATATGTTCCTTCTCTCTGCTATACCATTCTATGGAGGTGTTCTAGGTCCAGACATCTATCTCTTGATTCCTCTATCATTGCAGAATAGATTAAACTCATTTGATATAAACTCTCCACCTCAGCCAGATCTCAGACATTTTAGGTTTCTACCTGTCTCCTTTTCAACCTTAGCCAAATACCACTTAAAAAATTGAAATGCATCAGATTTTTCTTTTAAAAACATTATAGTCATCATCCTAGTGTAATCATCAACAAATAGAATAAAGTATTTAGCACAACAATAGCTTTGTACACCCATAGGTCCATAAAGGTCAGTATGAACTAGGTCTAAGACATTTTCAGAAGTAAAAGTCTTGCTCTTGAAACTAGACTTTGTCATTTTACCCAACTGAAATTGTTTCCACATCACATTATTAGGTTTCTTCAATCTAGGCAAACCTCTAACTTTCTTCTTTTTACTAATATTTACCAGATTGTCAAAGTTAACATGACATAGCCTTTTATGCCATAGCCATATATCATCAAGTTGTGCAACCAAACATGTCTCTTCAGATAGGTCTAGACAAAACAAATTACCTCTTGTTTGTTCTCCACTTTCGATCAATTCACCACTGGCATCAAATATTTTAGCCTTCCTACGATGAAATTCCACTCAGTAACTAGTTCTATTAAGTTGTGAAATACTTAGCAAATTATAGTTAAGACCTTCAACCCAATAAGCATTTTCACAAGTGATCTTATCAGTCATCTTAATCAATCCTTTACCCTTTATAGGACATGGTGCATCATTACCAAACTTAACACTTCTACCTTTGTAATGATCTAGGGTATCAAATTTACTTTTGTCACTAGTCATGTGGTGTGAGAAACCACTATCAATAATCCATTTATCACCTTTTCTCACATAAGAAACAAGTGCAATTTTCTCATCTTCATTAGACTTATTTTTCATAGAAACATAAACTACTTCAATTTCAAAATCATCATTATCAGTGTTAGTTTCTTCTTCAGCAATGTAATAGGATTTCTTACCTTTATTCTTGTAGTCCTTGTACCTTTGGTAACCTTTGTTTTCTCTCTTGTCTTTGTACTTGCATTCTCTTTCTTCATCCTTGTCATCCCTGTTAGGACATCTTGCAGCTATATGGCCAACTTTGTTACATGAGAAACATATGATAGGAAGTTTACCTTTATACTTTCCTTTTCTTCTTTTCAATCTTCTGGCCATAAGAGCTTCAAGATCCTCTAGTTCCCCATCAGAAGTGTCACTATCAGTTTCACTCTTCACTAATACATCTTTCTTTTTCCTTATTAGACTTATGCAAAACCATTTGTGACTTGAATGCAGATTCAACATTAGCAACAATGAAGTTATCATAATTAGAAAGCTCAAAATCAGTAAGCTTACCAACAAGACTTTCCAGTGTTAGAGCATTACCAGGGTTACATCTAGATTCTTGAATTGCTGAAATTTTGATGGCATATATAGGACACAAAATTCTCAGTACCTTTCCAATAATAGTCTCATCATCAATAGTTCCATTAGCTCCTCTAATAGCATTTACAACCTCCTTTATCCTACCACAATATTGAGCAATATTCTCACCTTCTTGCATTTTCATTTCATCAAACTTACCTCTTAGGATTTTAGCTTTTGCCCTTAGTACATTTATGTCACCACCATAGATGTTTGCAAGAGTTTCCCACATTTTCTTTGCATTTGTGCAATTTTAATGTCTTCAAATTTAGGATAGCTTAAGGCAGATGTAATCTCCAACATTGCTTGATTGTGTTCTTGTTTAGCTCTCATCTTCTCGGCAGTTAAAGGTGCAACAGGTATAACATAGTCATGTTCAACATAATATTTTGCTGAGTCACCATTACTAGCTAGATGCAGTTTCATCAGACTCTTCCATGAAAGGAGGTTCTCCTTATTCAACTTCGATACCTCCTTTTTATACATCTTGATCATTTTCTTCAAGTACCTTAAAAATTGTTCTCTGTAAGCACCAATAGCTCTGATACCAATTGTTAATATGATTTAGAACAATAGAGAGGGGGGGTGAATCAGTTATTCTCAGGTCTAGATGTATCTATTATACTTTCAAACACTTCAAAAAACTCAGATCTAATAACCAACACTACTCGGTCATTACTGAATGTATACCAAAAACATATAATAGTGTAGTCCACTATCCAATAGTATTTAACTTGCAAAACATAGAAATGTTCAAACCAAAACATTCACACAAGTATTGACACCAGGATTTATAGTGGAAACCCAATTTGGGAAAAACCACTTTCTAACATGCTATTGATATTTTCACTCTTCTGAAGTGAGCTCTGTGAAAAGCCAACCCTGTCAAAGGTTTACAAACACACTGCTAGGTGTGACCCTGTTAAAGGATTTCAACCACCTTGTTAGGAGTGCACCTTGTTAGTGGAATTAAGTACATTCCATTAGAATGAAACCTTGTTAAAAGATTTATACAATGACTGTTAGGTCAACCTTGATTAAAGGATTTTGACTGATACAATGATTAGAAAGTAACAATAATATTTGATCTAAAAACATACAACTCACTTTGCAATAAAAGATCCAATTCTTACACATATGCTGGCTTACTGACTGAGTTCCATTTCCATTTCCATCACTGATCTGCTCAGAAATCCCTTCAAGAAATCACAACTTTGATCAACTCCTTCACCTTCAGCCTTTCTGCTTTTTTAGTCAATAACAACAAAAACTCTAGCATCTCTATCTCAACCTCACACTTAGGTTTTCTTTATACCTCTATAATACGTAGATCCAACTTTTTCTGCTTAATCTCCTTCGTAGATATTAGGTTTAGGTCACATTCATTGAATCCTTCCAACATTATGTTCTTTATCCATCCTTCTAGAAACATCTCTAATATTTTTATTGGAATCATAATAAAATGGTTTACTATGCATTAAATGCTCCATACAGTCAATTAATAAAGTCAACATGATTTACATAATCCAAGAATTCAAACATGTCGGCTAGGAATTTGAATTCTTCCTCAAATGTAAATTACTGACACTCGGTCAATACTGTGTTCAACTCCTTGGTCATCACTGTGCAACTCGGTCATCTTTTCAAACTTTTTCTTAGCTAATGCTGCACTTGACAATAAGCTAATGTTTGGTCAATACTAAATTTACTCAGCATATACTGGCTTGGTCGACACTAACATCACTCAACTTAAAATAGATTTCTTCACTTTTGCTCGGTTAAGCCTACCTGTTTAGTCTTGCTTCTCACTTAGATAAACAATACATTATCTTATCATTGTGCCACATATTCAAGTACTCATTGAAGTATCAAATAACTCAACCTTTCTCTAGGTTCTATTGTTATCACCCTTACTCTGATCCTTCTCATCACTCAATAGATATATTAATTTTTTAGATAGCAACAGTCTTACTAGTTAAGGTTTGACATTAATGACAATACAACAATTGCTTCAATTATAGTTTCCAACACTATCTGGCACTGAGGACCCACCTAAACTATTTCCTTGTCATCAGTCTGAATCAGATGGCTGTCGCAAACCCGCAATCACTATCCATCCTACATCTTCTATTTGAGGTATCGCAATCACCATCAGATTAGCCTTGACCTGCAATGTATTTATCTCCTACCTCAATGATACCTTAACCATACATATCATTCATAGAATATGTGACTGAAGGATTCTCATGATCTCAGAACACTTGTCTTAACCCAGGTTCAATCTAGAGATTGGGCGACATAGACAATCTTGCAATCTTTGAATCTTTACTTGACTCGTGGTTTGATTTGGAGATCCATCGACTGAGGCAAGCTCACATTCGCTGCATGCTTATCTTAACTTGAGTTTCATTAAGAGATCAAGCACTTGTTGTTGTTCTTCTCATAATCGACAGTTATCACTAAATCATCAGATGCTTCCTGACTTGACCATGAAATTGTGAGATCTGGAGATAACTGTCTCCTAGCCTTGTTGTTGGATCACTGAATGTGATGCAGGAGCATCCTGGGTGTAAGAGCAATCTTGCATCACCCAAAAAATATTTCTGGTTTCTTTTCAATAAGGGCTATCTTGTGTAGAGTTGCTATTTATGGAAACTTGCTATTTTTAGTAAGTTAGTCATACGATCTCAGAATGTTATGATTTCACAGTTGGAGGTTCATCTTAGTCATATCAGTCTGCCTATAAATTTTCATTGCTAGATCAAGTCTGGTTTTGAAGATATTGAAACTTTTTGGTTTTGGAAATAGGGTACAAAAAATTTGAACTCAATTTTGAAGGCTTTAGAGGCCCTGGATGAGGTCAAATTTTTGACTGAATGAAGCTTGCTTGATCTAGACATTGTAGAGCTCCTTGTGCCCTTTCCGAAATGGGGTTATAATAGTCAATCGGGTCAACGGGTGATGACTTATGGTCTCCAGAAGTTGGGTCACCTGAAATGGCAAAAAAAATTTTTCCTTCAAAATTTCTATTTGGGTTTCAAAAGTTATTTTGAGCTGACTTTGATGTAATAAAATGAAAAATAAAATAATTCTAAGTTTGGTCAGCCCTTAGGGCTAAATTTTTGGAACCTTCTTGGGTGGTGAAAATTGCCTATATAAAGAAGGCTCATAGTGTTGTCTTAGGTAGTTGGGAGCAGTTCTGGGTAGTAGATCTGGGTATTGATTCGAGGCTTTGTCCTATAGAATATTGTAAGGGAATGCCCATGTGGCTTTGCATATTGTAATTCTGAAATTTGTAATTCCACATTTGTGGAGATAATAAGAAGCCCATTTTCTGTTCTTGCAAATTGTTGTTGTTTCCCTGTTTCTGTTATGTGTTTGTGGTATTAAGGGGAGCACCTTTCATCAGAATGCTTAGCCACTAACCGCCAAGAATCAAAGATTAGGAGATAATTGTATTTATTAGGCCGCTAAATAAAATGACTAACTGCTCGAGGCTTAGAGGCTTGGAGAATAATGGAAAATATAAGCATGTGCATAAAAGAGACTTAAGTGGTTGGAAAAGGTAATGAAGAAATAGACTTGGGTAGGGTTTTATGGACTTAGACAAATTTTGAAACCCTAGCAACATGGATAAACCCTATTTCTTCATCACTTAAATTACTATATCTCACTGGTTTTTGCACTAACACACATGCGATCTTAACTGAAGCTTGTTCATACCTCAAACTGTCCTTGTCTAAGTTCACAAGCCAGAACACATCTTATATTGTCTTTGCTGATCAAAACTGTGTTGCAGTAGGTCATGGCAATTTTCATAGGATTTTACAGGAATGAAGACCATTTTCATTATATTTTTGCAATGATAGGAAAATGGGCTGACAGAACCCACCTCGATAGACTACAAGAAAGAGAAGAACATGAGAATCATTAGAACATCCCCTAACACACCCACCCAGGCACACCTCACCTCCATAGGGGAAAACTCCAACTCAATAGGAGCCATGCAGGAAGAAAATTGACCACAAGAGAGAGTAGCCCACTTAAAAATAGAACATGAACAACATTGGGAACTCAAAGGAACAAACACAACCAAACCAAAAAGAAACCCTAACCAAAACCAAAAATGCACCAAACATGGCCCTTGAAAACTACTAGCTATCCACCAAACAACAAGAAAAAGGGAAGAACAAGAGCCCCCCCCCAAAAAAGAGCCAGAACACAACAAAACATGAGGACTCCAAAGAAACAAATATTATAACAAACGAACTCTAGAGGAGAGGACCCACAAGCCAAATAGAAACAACCCAGAACAACCACACAACAACAGTCCAAAAAGCAAGAACAAAACACCAGACCACAACAAAAACAAAGGAAAAAGGAAAAGAGATGAAAACCATCAGCACCCCCACACTAGAAGGCCTCCAAAAAGAAGCAGGTCAAAGGAAGAGACATGGAGAGCCAAGAAGAATACAACCCCTCCCAACTCCAAGATGAAAATGCTAGTGAAAGAAAACCAAAGCACAAAAATAACTGTCGAGGAAGGAAAAGAAAAAAAGAAAAAATTCTAAACACTATAACCACCCCCATATAGAATCCACATAGAAATAAATTCAAACCCCCATATCACAGAAGAAACTACACACCACAAGGAGAGAGGACCAGACATGAGAACTATAGACACTTACAAATGGCCTATTGGTCTAACGCAATGACATTACTAACATTCCTTTTTAATTTATTTAATTATATTTATTATTCAATAAATTGTGTCATTCTACCATAATCTAAATTTAAAATCATCATTGATCCTTAATTATATAATTAAATGATTTTAATTAATTACCTTAATTATTAATCGTCCAATCAATATTTCATCAGTTAGTCATCTATAAAGTAATTAAATAATTAAACATTATTTAGTTATTCCTTATGTCATTCAATTAATTACATAACCATATTTAATTAATATTCCCTCTTTCTAATTATTGCATTTATGTAATACTTTAATCAAAATCCCTATCACAATTAAATAAATTATATTTATTTAATTAAACTAATTGTTCTTCTCTCATAAATAAATATTAATTATTTATTTATCAATTATCACATGTGCAAGTAAATGAA
This sequence comes from Chamaecyparis obtusa, assembly GCA_027943335.1. Lineage (NCBI taxonomy): Eukaryota > Viridiplantae > Streptophyta > Pinopsida > Cupressales > Cupressaceae > Chamaecyparis > Chamaecyparis obtusa. The sequence continues at coordinate 561,728 of BSBK01005055.1, read as the reverse complement.
TTCTTTTATTTATTTAATCATGATTTATTCCTCCAAAGCTCACTCATATTGACTTTTAGTCACTCCACAATTCTCTCTCCTAACTATTCAATCCACATTTTTAATTCCTCCCCCAACAACCAGTTAAGTCTCCAATCAATTCAATCTTCTAATCCATGCAATTAGTTAACTCATCCATGCAACTTGTTAACTCACTAGTCTATTCTATTATTTCTTTTATCAAGTCAAGTAATCTCTCCAATCTATTTGCTGACAGATCAATCAATCATGTTAAACAAAGAAATCAATTGAGTTGAAATCCCACTCACTCTAAGTTCAACTCCTCAACCACACTCAATCAGCCTATCAATCATGCATTCTTGATTGAAACCCCTAAAAATCTTATAAATAGAGGGTCGAATCTCTGATTTTGGTAACCACAATTGCTTTGAAATTTTATGCTGGCATGATCTTGATCTCAATTCTGAGAGCCCACATTGCATGAGAAGGAGAACACCAAGGAAGGATTTTATGGTTTTCATATATTCATTTTCTTAAAATGATTTTGTATTGATTATTTTATTCTCATTATTTTTCTTACATCCTTGATTATTGGGAATATTGATTGCACTAACTATCTCTTTGTGGTTGAGATATTTGATATTATTGTGAGTTTCTACATTGATCTTCTATTATACCCAATTATAAAATGGTGAACTGATGTGAAACACTAACTTTTTATTGATAATTTCTCCCTTTTAATTATGTAGATACAAGTTTCTTTTTACATAGATACAGGGTGCAACGATGCAAACAAAATTTTTGTTCGCCACACTCACCCAATTATATTGCTATATTCAACATAAACAATAGATCATGCAGTTACATACTGCCATCCATGCACTCGCACATTCTAATCACTACACTCATTACACTGGATTGTTGCACTTATTTGCTATTTGTTGTAATTTTATTCTTTGTGATTTGGATATGTGGGCTATTATATCTGTTGATTTTTATTTTTATTATTTTGACGACTAATTATATCTTATTCTAGAATATTGACGTTCTATATTTTTTAATCAAAATTATTGTATTTGTATTCCTAGTTTTTCTTATTTTTCACAGGTAATAGAACACTGATTGACACACTTTACATATTGGATCTCTGTAGAAACCTTTCATAATCGATGCACTTGGATCTCTACATCACTATAAATACATTATCGTATTTGTGCACTTGACCTAGCAGAACAACACAATTGTTTGATTAGAAATTTCTCTTCTGTATTTATTCTAAAATTGTAGATTTTCTCTGTCTATGCACTCTCTGTATTAGAAATCCACACTTGATATTTTTGAAAGACACACTCTCTACAATGAAATGATGCACTTTCTATATTATGAAAAATGTAGTGGTCCTCCTAAGCACAAGAAAGTCAAGGTCCAACTACCCGTAGAACAATGAAGAAGAGAGAGATATATAGAGGAAAATAAAGAACCAACTTGAAAATTTTTACTTGATCAAATAGAAGTATAATTTGGATACGAAGGGATATATACAGTATACATAGACAAGCTGATCAAGATATTAGATAAATATGGTAATCTGCATGTTGATATGAGTGCTAATTATGACTATAAGAACTAATTTATTAGGATTTTGGTACTAACTTATTTTTTAGCATGTGGCTTGGAAATAAGGTTATTATTCTAATTTAAAATTCATTCATTTGATTTGGCTCTTTAAAATGAATATTGCATGCACAAACATCACATTTCATATCTCATTTTGGTGCTTAAAATTGATGTGGTAGTTTAAATAATTGAACAAAGGCAATATACATTTGATATTAGTACAATAAAATTGAACAAGAAAAATATCATCTCATTTCGTTCTCTAAAAATGAACTCGTGTGCATGTATGGATGGTTTAGATTAGCAAACACTTGTATTTTGGTGCTTAATAGGATTAACCTCGTGTCTTGAACTCTTGGTGCGCTTGCACAATCTGTTAGATTAGAAACCATTTTTATTTTTAGAGAGGCATGTATGGGGGGTCCTCTAACCCAAAAAAGGATGACCTCACACCAAAAAATTCTTCTATTCATTATATACATAAGACTTTGAGAAAACCATGGTTTTATCTCCTCACGGTCAAGCAAGGTGTGTTGATGATAGTCTGGATTGGGTGAAGTATCCATAAGAAACCAACATGGTGAAATTGGCTCTTAAGTGAGTCACACATGTACAAACTAATTGGGGAGATGATATAGAACTCACTACAACCATGTTAATTAGAGGCCATCTAGTTTATCTCCAAATATTTATCTTATTATAGTGCAAGGGGAGGCTGAAATAAAATCTCTCACCCAAGCTTACCATCATATGTGTCCCAACAATTAGTATAAGATCTTTGGGTCAAGGGATTGAGTCTCCCTTCAGTGGGTGTTGAAGGATCAGTCAATGTTGAGGGGGATAATATTGTCGACTTGGTGGTCAAAACCTCCTTGGAGATTTGTGACATGGCTTAACTACCTCTTGTGGGTCAGGTTAAATCTAGAATTTATATCAGGCATTGATAGTTCAAGATTTTGGTGCAACGACAAATAATTCCAACAATTGTATTGTGAAAGAGATCTTCGTTAACACAACAAAAATACTTGGAAAATAAAAAATCACAAGCACCTTCAAGTGGGATTTTAAACTCTAGTTATTTGGAAAATATGTTGTGTGAGATGACAGACACCCTATTAGTTCCCAAAAGGGTTTACACAAAAAAACAACTACTAGTACTCTTCAACAAATTGTAAGGAGAAGATGACTCCAAATAGAAAATTCCTAAGAGGACTGGACCAACTAACAAGGATTAAAAAAACCTTCTCCACTTTAGGCTCTGTAAAACAAAGGTAGCTAAACCTCAACGCCCTTCAATAATTACTTTAAAAACTCACAACATGGCATTGCATAAAAAGATATATCTTATATGAGGCATCAAACATGATAGGAATATACTAGATGATGGCTAATCACTCATTTGAACATTAACCCACATGGATCATAAGATAGGGTAGGAAAACAAACTTTGTATAAAAGTAAATGATATTTTGTGATTTAATCAATATTATAGTAAGAAAACATAAGAAATATGAGCAAGAAAAACATATATAGAACCCCACAACCAGATGAGATCCGTGCCTCATCCTATTGGTTCATGGAGTCATGAAAAACATAACATTATACAACAAAATTTATTTATAGAAAATGATCTAAGAAAAGTTGCATTACAACCTTCTTTAACTGTAATCCCAACCCAACCTAATTATCAAATCCTTACACATAACCAATAAATCCGCAACTTCTAAAAATCATTTAATTGATCCATCAGATCAAAGCATGAAAGAAAATCCATACATCTCACAACAAGACACTAAGAGAGAATAATACTTTTCTTTATGTCTCTTAAAACTTAACTGGTTTGCACAATGAAGAGACCTAAATCAACATTATATTTCATTAAAAAAACTCATCCTATCTCTTTCATATAATATTAAGACAACTAAAGACACCAAAATCCAACAAAAGGACTCAACCCATATTCATAAAATTGCTCTATGGAAGATTTACAACACTACCCAAAACCAAAAAAATTGCTACTGGAACCAGATATATTTGGAGAAAAGAGAATGGTCTACCAAAACAAAGAAGTAGAACCCTTAGAAAAGAGAGAAGAAAAAAATATATAGATAGAAGGAGATTAGATCTGATTTGATGCTTCCACCTGTCCCTCTTGAATCTGATTGGCCAAAATATCTTATCCCTCTTATCACTAATGACCCTAGGATTCCAAAATTAATTGGAATGCAACAAGCTTCAGGTCAAAACTTGAAACTGACCTAACAAGATTTGATACATAAAATCATTACACTGGTATATTATGCTATCTCTTAATCTTCAAAGGTGAGCAAACCACCCACTGATGAAATTAAAAAGTCACGATCCGTGCCAATATAATGCCCCAGATGACCCATCAAACTTGTAGAGTTGACTTGCATCGAATATTTTTAGGAATCTTTGCAAACCCATCATTGACTGTCATTTTTGTAGAGAGAAAAAGGATACAAGATTCTAAGCAACCTCCCTCCCTTTTTTTGGAGGTTACTACATAATTTTTATGTCTCATTGACCTCTTCTTCATCTTGCACCTCTCTACAATGCTATCATCAGTAAGTATGAAAGTGCTAGCCTTATGGATATTGAATTTGCAACACATTTTTTCTTTAAATATCCCTTTGGATATCACTCTCCATTTAAATACCCTCTGGCTATGATGCACACAGCTCTTTCCTTCTTTCCCAATAGACTTCCTGCAATTATATCTTCACAAATTTAGCCATATTCTAAAAGCCACTTACCTTCTATAGAACATCTATTTCTATTAATATCTGAATAATGAAGTCTACTAGGAAGAAGAACTTATAACTTCTAAATTCATACACTGGAAAAATATCACAACTATACTCCTTGAACACCAAAAAAGTTATTTTCATGTAATAATATTCTACATATCTCTGCCTTTACAGTATCAAATCTTGTTGTCAGCACACTGTAAACCTAAAAATCATTAGAATTTTCTAGTTGTAAGTGACCCCTTGTGCTTGTGCATGCCACATCAAGCACCTGTATATGGAAAACCCATCATGTCTTTGTCCCTACTTCTGAAACTTCTCCTTACTTCCCTATGAGAATCTCATGACAATATGATGGTTTGCCTCCATTTTAGCTTTCAATCACTATCCACTAATCCTCACATTGTATTTAGTATAGTGCACCTCGACTTCATGTTCAAACAATATTTGATAGACCATGGATCCTTCCTTTCTAATAAATACAAAAACAATCACTGGTCCATTTGAATGTTGACTTTTGATGTGGAATGTGGACTGATAAATTAATAAATAGAAACACCCAAGTCACCACCTCATCATCCGGCACCATGTTTAATAACACTAACCAACCATGAACACCTGGAAAGATCTCACGATCCTACACTAGATAACGATCGATTAAATTGGAACATGAGAACCGTTGATCCCTTCCTTTCCTTAACCATCAATCGCAACACAAACTCATCCTTATGAAATAAAATATGATCACCTTTTTGATTGGATCAAAATATCTTCATTTATTTTACCCATGTGCTAAAATATTAGCACATAAGTTGCAAATATTTCAACCTTAGCATAATCGACAACTTCAACATTAAAAAACTCTGCTATTAAATTTGACCAATCAACCACCTCCATCTCTCATTAACCATCACACATTTCAGTCCAACACTCTTAGTAAAAAATGAAACCAAGACACACAACACCATCTCGTGATCCCACACCAAATAATCTTCAAGCAATTTTGATCATGGGATCACAAGGACCGTTGATCTTTGCAACACTTTATTCTTGGAGCACTGATGAGGTAGAGTATTTGTCGAGCACCTTTATGGATAGAGTAAAAGACCACTATTAAAAATATGCATGTGTTGAAATATGAATGTATTAGTAATTTGATCTTTAACCAAGAGGAATGTTGAACATAACATAAGATATCAACGTAAACCACTGATCAATGAACAATTGATAGATGGAAAAGACTCACCATCCCATAGTGAGATGGGTCCATCTAGTGACATCATCACAAGATCACAAGGTGAATGAGAAAAAAAAATGTAGCCTACTACTTGAAAAAGTAAAGGGTCTTGCGAAACATGAATAATTAACCCATAACTTAGTGAAATAAAAGGAAAATGCTACAAGGCTAGACCTTAGGAAAATACAAGTTGAGGTGCAAAAGATTAAAAAAGACCCACACTTAATTATTTATGGTGCTAGGTTTTAACAAATAGGTCCCCTTTTAAATGACAACAACTCCCTTTTCCTTATGAGCCAAAAAGGTAACGATAGAAAATAATAATGTAGGGTTTATCAAAAATATTTTAATTGACCCAAAACTCTAAACCCTAACAAAAGAAAAGGGGTTAAAAAATGATCATAAGGGGTGAAAGAAAGGTGAAGAACATACCTCCTCATATAATAAAACATGAAAATCACAAGGTATATGAATGCATGAAGGCCAGAATAGGGCACTTACTCAAATCTTCAAAGGGATCCTTCAAAAAATTCAACATGGTAGTCTCAAGAAATTGAGAGTACCATCGGTGTCTCCATCTGGGGATATGTGCCTCCTATAGTCATAACAAGATATGAGGTCATTGGCTAGAGAAGACCACACACTTCCACCAAACTTATTCTTCAAGAAAAATAAGACTCATTCTTATTTGGTGTCTTTGGGCCACCAAACAATGTAACACCAATACTTACCCCTATCAAAAGTCTGATTTTGATCCTCATATGTGACCAGAAACAAAAGAGAACCATTTCTATATGCGCTACCCACATACGTAAGAATTTATGGGATAAAAAATGATTCCATATTTGAAATTTCCCATGACCTTTCAATCACACCTCAAAATATAGTCATACTCCAACAAGTATGCATCATTCATTTCACCTTTAGGTGGAATGGAAATAAAAGATTTATCAAGTAATGCATCAACATATAATATGCAACAATCATCATGCATTACAACATGTTCATCCATTTGAAAAGAAGCTGAAACATCTGATTGAATTTCATGAAATTCTTCAACTTCATAAAATGGTTCAACTACCAAAAACCTTGGTTCCTCAATGTTATCTTCATACAATGGATTAAAAACCAAGTGAAAACCTTTTTCATACACATTATGGCATACGACCAACTAATTTACATCATCTTATTCATCAAATAATTTATTAATCTCTTCATTAAAGGTACGGTCTACATTAATGCCACAATCCTCTTCATCCAAAGAAGATAAAACTGAATATGAACAAGAAAAATGTTCATCATTGTAGTCCTTATGATATGAAGGCTCACTTTCATACCTCTCATTTTATTCAAGAAAAGTAACTACATGAAGGTGATTCATACAAACATGAATCAATATCATCAATACTTTACAAACTTCCATCATCATTATTTAATGCACAACCTTCTTCATGCAAGCTACATGGCCCATTGAAAAATATATGACTAATGGTCAGTATCATATATAGCCTCTAACATGGAACAAGAAACCATTCCATCACATGTTTTGAACTTAGAAAATGAATCTATGTCTACTTCAACTATACACATTTCTTAACTAACCTTTTCATCTACAACATGAGGAATAAACACTGACAAACAATTCTCTCCTCTCACATTATTTGAATCAAAATTAAAAACAATGTTAGTATGATCAACAAGGACATATGTATTCTAACATTTATCTTTACTTCTAAACTCACACCTATCATTTTATTGTTTATGAAAGAGTAAACTAAAAGATAGAGATCCACTTGGGATTCCATATTTTAGATTATTCTCAATGTCCATTGCTATCATAAATGGCTAATATAAGGTCTTGGGATATTTTACTCTTAACAAGAATCTTTTCATCAAAAGATCCCAAATAAATAACTAGACATATTGCATCATTAGGCCTAAAGCTTATTGGGATGTCACCCAATACCTTTGTAAATATAATGTTGAAAGAAGGGACTAACTCACTCTCTTCAATTTGAATCTCTACAAGTCTTTGGATCAAAAAATACAAATTAATCCTTTCACTAAACTTCTCTATGAAGGATTCAACTAAGTCCTCCCAAGAAGAAATAGAATATTGGAATTATGGAAAGATGTGTACTAAGAGGGGAGGGGTGAGTGAGTACCTTAAAAAATTTTCAAATAGAATCTTTGTAAAAATGAATATCAATAACCCACTATATCATTTACATTCAACATACATCCTAAACATAACTGAAATGTAAATGCATGTAATCTAATCAATAAAGAATTCATGAAACTTCATACACATGACACTTGTATTTTGGTATTGTAGAAACCCTTGTTAGAAGGTAAAAACTGTGGTGGGGATGACACCAACAAAGATTCACTACTGTAGTAAAAACACTGTTGGTTAAGGCTACAAAGATTTGATCAGTTCTAGTGATCTTACCCTGTTAGGAGTAACAATAAGATCTGCTAGATCTACCTGGTTAGAGGATTTTAGCAACACAATTAAGTGTGCACTCGGTTAAGAGATTTATAAAAGATTTTTTAAGTTCACTTTGTTAAGAGATTTAAGGTCTTCTACAATGGCTAAAATGTAACAGTAAGATTGATCTATAAATAAAAACTTATCTTTCTTGATATAAGATTATGTACTTATCTTTTATCACCTTAATGTGATTGATCTCTTCTCTGAATTCTGCTCAGTAGCCTTCAATTTCTGATAAACTGTATTCACTATCAATGCTTGTCAATCATAATCCTATATGATCTTCATATGTCTTACAATGGAAGCTACTACATGTAAAAATGACATCTATACAAATTTTATATCAAACTAATTTGACTTAATTAGGGTTTAGATAATATCTTAGAAAACCTAAGATCAACGGTAGAAATGAATAACCTAGATCATCTTTACATAGGAATCATCAATAATTAAATGATCACTATATCCATATTAGATTTTGTCTCAATCTTGGTAAACTATTTTCTAATTGGTGGAAACCGTTTGTCTTGTAGTTTGTGCTATTCCAAACTACTATGTCATTTTATGTTTCACTTGGTGTATACTGCATTCATCACTCGATAATTAACTGGTGCTTTGTTAATATGAATGCTTGGTGACTATTGTACTTGGTACTTGGTACTTGGTGATCATATGGCTTGGTAGGAGTACTCATTCTAAATTGTATTTGGTTAACATAGTGATCTGCCTTGTGTTCTACTCGGTGTCTAGGCTTTGTATATTGAGCGATTGTCGTGTCTTGTCTCCTTTACTGACTATATGAATGAATGATACGAATGAAAACCATTAATTCTCTTTAGGAGTAACATTCACCCCCTTTGGCATTAGTATCAAAAACTTTATGTATATGTGTACCGACTGCAAAATTTGAACTTAACCAAAAAATGTGAATCTATGTGAACTCCCCCTTTGTTCATGCTCTTGGTGTGAAGTACATGCAAGAATATATACATATATTTTCCCCCTTTTTTGAAATTAATGCAAAAAATGTACTTACAATTTCTTGAATATGTTTTGATGGGTTTTCTTCAAAGTAGCCAAGAGGGTTTCCCATTCCTCTTTGAGATTATCAAGATCAATCTTCTCTAATCCGATCGACTTGTGTATGCATATAAAAAATGCTCTCTATAACCGATATCTCAGGGGTGGAAACTAACTCTTTTTCCTTATTCACATGCCATTGCATTACCTTTATTTGTGGAAGTAACTGTGCTTGCAACTTGATTACTTGTTCTCTGATTGATCTTCTTCCTTCCTAAGTTCTAGTCTTAACCGCTGGATTTGTTGAACTTTAGCATAATGCTCATAAAATGCATTTGGCTTGGTTAAAAAACTATTTGTACTAACCTTTAATTCTTCATCTAATTTTCATATCTTTTTACTAAGCTCAGTAGTGAAATGGTCTATAGTGCATAACTCAAGTGCAAAATGTTAATAACTTGTTGAATAATAGCATCGAGCTTGGTTATTACCTCTGATAACTTTAATTTATTAATTGCCACTTCCTTGCTGATTCGCTTTGCTAGTTTTAACTGAATCTTAGCCTCTACTCTTTCTTCAATTATTTTATTAGCATCTATGTTTGGAGAATTTATGTGGCCTGTTAGAGTAGAAATTTTATTAATGATGGGAGTTATCTCATCAACATTAATATTAGGGAGTACTTGCATCAAAATTTCTCTAACATCTTCTAAGACCTATTTATGCTTGTTTTCTTGTCTTAGTTTCTCTTGTGAAACCTTCCTTGTGCACATTTCTCCATATCTTCTTATTACTTTTGGGTCTAGGGTTCGTGGGTCACATGTGGGAATTTAAATGATATTATCTAATGTGACTGGACCCTTACCATGTTTATTCTTTTTCTTTTTCTATTGTGTTCCTAGAGGTGGGAGATTTCCCATATGGTACTAGAGCTTTAGTCTCTAGATTAGATTTTTATTGCTGGGTAGACACACTCTCTTCCTTATGCTTCCCTTTGACTATTATCTTAGTTTGATGTCCTCTGGCTTCTTTCTTTGTGTCAATTGTAGATGTATCTACATTTGGTTCAGTTTTAGGTTCTTAAATTTCTTCCTCTTTGTTTTCAGGCTCATTTGTTTCATTTGGTTCTTCTTTTCCATGTCCTTTGGTGGTGTCCTTTTGTTGCTCAAGTCCCTATTCCTCAAGTTTTACTTGAGTGGTAATATCAATTTCTTGTACCAATATCAAAAAATTACCTTGTATGTTTAATTTTGCTGCCTTAGTAGTTTGATCTTCTTTAGTATTTTCTATAGCCATTGTGATATCCTCATCAACCTTAGCTTCATCATCAGGATCTCCATTGGTAATATCTTCTATTATGACTTCATCAATCCCCATTGTTACTAATTGCTCAAGAGTAACTTGTTTTTCCTCTTCCATATATCCTGTCAGATAGAAGTCCTTGGCATAAGTATCATCTTATACCCTAGTATTTGATATATGTATTGGCTCTTTAGTAGCTAATGTAGTTTTATCTGCTTCTTCCTTAGATTCCAAAATTTTTGTCTAGAAGACCGTGCTATTTTCATCAACTTCTTCCATTTTTCCTACCAAATTTTTAATGCCCGACCTTTCATTAAAAATCTATTGGCATACTATTTAATGAATTCTTAAATTTTTGCCTCAGAGAGATTAGAAACTGTCGAAATTGATGAACGTTTCCTTATTTATTTCTTGGTATGAAAGGCATAGGCCCACCTTGTTAATACCTTGTAATGAAGCTCCTTAGGAATATATTTTAAAAATTCAATAGGTAATATTCTGAATTTAATCATCATCTGGATGATTGCCTCTTCAACTTTCTCCTGATCCTCAGTTGACATGTGTCCATATTGATTCATTTGAGGGTGACCTAGTCTATTCGTCTCTTTTATATTTTCAAAGAACTCATCAAAAGAATGATTCTTATTTACAACAATTTTAAATTGACTTTGATCATCTTCTTCTTCAGAGTCTATATCATCCTTACCCCTTATCAGTCTTCTCCTCTTCTTTGGTTTCTCGATGGTGGCTTTTGCAGCTCTTTTCTTTTGATATGTTTTTGTAGGAGTAGGCCTTGTAATCTTTTCAATTCCTCACTTCAAAGGTGGAGAAAAAAATGTAGAGGATCTTGTCCTCGCCTAGGTAGGTGTCTCTTCTTGTTTTATCTTCCCTATGGCCTTTACCGGTGTATCTTGGAGTTCTTTATTTGACTCAGTTTCGTCTTCATGTTCACTGTTGCCAATCAAAAATTTTTCCTTGATTTCTTCTTCAACCGGATTATCTACTACTTCCTCTTCTTCTTCACCAAATTGCTTAACTAATGATTCCATCATTTTCTTTGATTTCCTACTAACCTTTACTTCGACTAGATCAATTTTTATCCTTAGTTTTGCTTCCTCATAGGTTCCAAACCTAGTAGCTTTAGGATCTTTGGGCTCAGTCGATAGTGCCTTTATTGACATAGAGGCTCAACCAATGTTGAGTTCATATCCCATTGGAGGTAGCCAAATAGTTCTTGGCTCAACTACCTTGATCAGTGTGGTGTCGGTGCCGACCAAAAAACAAATATCCTCCTTATGCCTTTTCAACCAGTTGTCCAGGTGTTCTGCTCCTTTTGTACATTATTTATTTAAACTTTCTAAAATAATAATCCATTACAGTCATAAAGTTTTGACCTAAATTCTTGATAAATTCATTGATTTGAATGATGACCAGTTGGTTGACATCCCATTCTACATTATCAACAGATGGGAAGTAGTTTTGCAAGTAGAAAAATGTACAAACAAGTAATGAACCAAACTTACAAGTATTGGTCTTTGCTACCTCGATGGTCCTCATATTCTCTTCCAATTTTTTCAATAGTAGCTCAGTGAGGTCTAGCTGTAAACCTTCTTGACAATTTATAAGCTATGTCTACTACTATGCATGGGACATTGTTGGGTCTGCTAGATTGAAAAATCTTATAGACAATGACATAGGCTCCAAATCTTGTTTTTGGATTAGTGATGGTGTTGACCCTCATTCATCTACCATCCCACTTGGCTCCTATTAGCTTATCAGTCTCTGACATCGGTGGGTTCCTTATTGCCTTCGCCTTATCATTAGTTGGGTATCCAGTAACCACATGAATAACATCTTTAGAGATTTTAACTAGTTCATCCAACCACATTTTACCTTTGTGAACATGGCTTAACACAACCTAATCCATTCAGACTTGAACTCCTTTGAAATATAGGGCATTAGTCAATCCTTTGAAGGGTAAGTGCACAAAGATGGGGGACCAAAAAAGGGGGTATAAGATGCCACTTTTTACCTGAAATCAGCAACCTCTGAATTTCAACAAGAAATTGAAGATAATTAGACTCAAAATTTTAAGATGTGACAAAAACAAGAGTTGTAATACTTTGAATCTAGTTTCTAAACTACTAACTTATTTTGAAAATTTTGTAGATTGAGGCCCTCAAAAAGGGGGAGCACAAAAAGTGGTTCTATTTTTTGTCCAAAAACATAACATAGCGTCTGGTGTGCTCCCCCTAAAATGTTAACTTTTTTTTTGAATTTTTTTAATCGCTCCAATGAGAAGTTAGCTAACACCGCGTAGTTTATCTCAGATTTTTTTTGGTAATTTTTTGATGAATGTATAATTTTTGATGAATTTATGAAGTGCACACATCCTGAAAATATGAAATTTCTGTGTGCTCCCCCTAGAAATCATTTAAAACTAATCAAAAATTAAATTTTATTTTTTTTAGAGTGTGTATAATGGAGTCTAGTTTCTAAAAATGTAACTTATTGCAAAATTTGATGAACAAGCCAAAATCTATGCCCAAAATACTGCATGTTGGTTTTTTTCAAAAAATAGACATACACACAAAAGAAATTAGAGTTGAATAAATTAACATAATCAGAATTCAAAATAAATTATATGCTTAGATAGCCAACAAAGAGATCTGCAATATCATGTCATCTGATTTTTACATTCTTGAGCCACGAGTAAGCCTGACGAGGAGCACAGAAAAAAAGATGTCATTTTTTTGTATGTCTGCTGGAAAACACATCTTAGGCCTATTTTAGTCGTCCAAGCCTTTGGGTTGGATCTCCAAGGAAAATCCAAGCCTTTGGATTGGTAAATTCAAATACTTTACAAAGCATGCATTCCCTATAGGGCATGTGCATTATGTAAATTTATGATTTCCATAGTGCGCACACCGCTACGAAAATCATAAATTTACATAGGGTGTATGCCCTATAGGGCATGCACACTATGTAAGATATAGATTCACATAGTGATGATAAATATTTAAAGTGGGAGGAAGAGTGAGAGAGAGAGAGAGAGCTCTTTCTCTCTCCCTCTCTCCCCCTTATCATGCTTTCACTCACCTTCTCACTCTGACTTTTTGTATCTCTCTCTCTCCTTTCTCTCCTCTCTCTCTATCATCACCCTCTCTCTCTCTCTCCCTCTCTCCCCCATACTCTCTCTCTCTCCCTCCCTCCCCCATACTCTCTCCCCTTCTCTCTCTCTCTCTCTCTCTCTCTCTCTCTCTCTCTCTCTCTCTCTCTCTCTCTCTCTCTCTCTCTCTCTCTCTCTCTCTCTCTCTCTCTCTCCCCCCTTATCCTTCTCTCTCTCCTACTATCTCCCTTTCCCCTTCTCTATGTCTCCTTCCCCTTCTCTCCTACTATCTCCATTCTCTCTCTCTCTCTCTCTCTCTCTCTCTCTCTCTCTCCTCTCTCTCTCTCTCTCCTCTCTCTCTCTCTCTCTTTCTCCTCTCCTCTCTCTCATCACCCTATCGCTCTCTCGCCTCTCTCTCTCTCTCTCTCTCTCTCTCTCTCTCTCTCTCTCCCCTTACCCTTCTCCCTTTTTCTTATTTTACATAGGGCGTGTGCACTATAGGGCACACACCCTATTTAAGACTATTCATAACATATTTTTTGTTTTGTATAGGGTGTACACCCTATAGCATGCTTGCGCTATGTTCAACTAGAAGAAACAACCTTATTTTCCAAGGATCTCGTGAAAGAGGCCCACTTTTTTTGATGCTGTCTGAATTCTACGTTTTCTCCGACAAGTTTTCACTTTTCATGGTGTTGATAGTGACAAATCAACATCATTTTGCACCATAGTGACAAGTTTTCGCTTTGCACCATCCTGAAAGTCAATTATTGGAATAAAAAAGACAAAAAGAGATTGAGGTAAGTTTTTTATTTTTTTACATGTCAAATGTGAATAAAGAGTGTTTTGGTTTGTAATTGGTATGATATAGACTTGTTCAATACATAATTTGATATAAGTGTAATACATTTATATTATAATTTGACTTATTGGTTTACATTTATATTATATTTTTAAAATTGTAATCAATTGATATGTAGAAATCATCATCATGCCAAGAAAATGAGCAACAAATTTAACACCGGAAGAGCATGAAAGAGACAAAGAGAAGAAAAGGGAAAGAATGAGACAACTTTGTGAACAAAAAAAAATTAGATACCATAGAAGAAGATATTTATTTGGATGAGGAACATGAAACATCAATACAAAGTAAGAGAAAATTGGAATTGGAATAAAAAAGACAATGAATGAGAAACTTGCATGCAACGAGACAATTAAATTATGAAGATGCGGGGACATCATCTACGAGTTCCCAAGTTCAAGTGACATCATCATCCAATGTTCGAGGCATACCAATGTATCATGTTGAAGACACACCATTGTCTACTTCTGAAGGTGGAGGCACACCATTGTTTACTTCCTAAGGTGTGGGCACACTCTTCTATCATGTTGAAGGCACACCATTATCTACATCCCAAGGTGTAGACACAACATCGTCTCATGTTGAAGGCACACCATTATCTACATCCCAAGGTGTAGGCACAACATCGTCTCATGTTGAAGGCACTCAAGATGGTACGCAATTCACACATAATGTTTTTGATGCTCCTAGAATTATTAAATATAGAAAACAAAAATATTTTATTGATATTGATACTAACATTTTGCAAGCAATGCCTGACAAGATTCTCAAGTGTACTTGTCAAAGAAATGTTAATTGTATTTGGAGATCTTTTCTTGAGAATTTAAACATGATAGGAAGATGTCAACTATTTGTTGAAATGATGAGAAATCTGAAATTTAGGCCCATCATGAAGATTCTTGGGCTAAGAACGATGGACGAGTCAAGTGAAAAATCTATTGTAAAGAATCTAATGACTGCATATGAGAGTGTGGGTTCTACATCATGTACGAAAGATAGTAATGTCACACGACATGTACTTACATCAACGATAGTAAGCACTCAAATGAAGAAATCTTGACTCATTAGAAAGATAAGAAAAACATTGAAAATAAGTAGAAAGTCTCTAATGAGAGCCCTGGGAAGGCGTCAAAGAGTGGAAGATCCAAATAGCAATGAGTTATGGGCATTTTCCGGTAGACTACCATGAAAAGATAAAGCAATTGTTGAAGCTTTGAAATCCTTGATTGAAGAATTTTGGAAGAATAATACACAAGTATCTCCTAATCAAAGAGATTTTGTAAGAAGGATGATTGGTAGTCGAATTCGTGTTCCACATCCAAAACATTTTTTGGATTCAACTCAGACACAATTCTTTGCAAAATTTATGCATACGTATCCTCAAATTAAAATTAGTCAGAGATATTTTGAAATGTGTAAACCTTTTTATGTCAAGATAAATCACACATGCACAACTTGTTGTTGTAGGGTACATATTGAATTTTCTAACCATTTTGAAGTTTATAGGAATATATGTGTAGGTTTGCACTCTAACAATGTTTTGCAGGATTGTAACATAAATGTCCCACCTAGATCTTCAAGGGAATTAATATCTACCATTTTATGTGAAAGAGTGGATGGTCAACAATTTTACAAGCTCTCATGCTTGAATGGTACATGCATAGATTGCAGAGGTTTGTGACGTTTGCCAATTTGTCAACATATGGAGAGTACGCATGCAATCGATAAAAAAATAGTGGAATTTGGAAAATATAAGTCCATGACATACAACCTAAAAGATAGAAAAGAGGCTAAAAAATGTGATTTAGTAATTGAAAAAATTTTAGTGTATCAGTTCATGGACATTTTTTGTAAAAAAATTATTTATGAGTATGCAAGGCATACACATAAGTGTGATGGTTGGATATGCAATTCAAGTTGTGCAAGGACACATTCCCACTTGATACCATTGTTTCAGTTGTGGACTTTACAGAGAACTACACACTACAACCACAAAATGAGGTGCAAACAAAGTATTACAGCTCTCAACATGTTGCTATATTTGTTCATATAGCATTCATGCATGCACTAGATACTACAAAGGAGAATAGGAAGATATTGAGGGAGTATCATTTTTATATCAGTGATGATCACTCACATTCTATAGAGTTTGTACACGGTTGCTTTCAACTATTTTATGGTCATTTGGCAAACAGGGGCATAAAATATCATCGACATATCATTTGGTCAGATAATTGTACATCCCAATTCAAGAATTCACGGATGTGTTATTAGTTGTACAAGATGCATAAGATTACTAGAATTCAATATATGTGAAATTTCACAGAGGCCGGTCATGCAAAGGGAGAGCACAATGGCATAGGGGCATGTATTAAAAGAGCCTTAGCATGTGAAGAATTAAAGTACAAAGAGAAAGCAACATTGTCAGATGCGGGATGTATTGTCCAGTGGTGTAACACTACAATGGGTCCAGGTAATGAAGGTGAGTCTACGGTTCATATATTTTTTTGGTTGATGGATGAAACTAACATTGCACCATATGAGGATTGTTGTACATTGACAGGATCGAGTGAGCTACACTCTTTTAGAAGTTGTAATGCAGGTTCATGGAGTATCCACATAGGACATATGGCGTGATTTTGTTCATCATGTGTAGATGAAGATCGCGATGGGTGTGAGTCAAAGGAATGGGTTGACAAATGCTATAGACATATTTTGAGTCCACTTGCCTCCTATCATCCCCATGAATCACTACAACTGATAGAAATGGAATCATCCATTGACTTTGATCACTTATCTGATCTAGTACAACCAGGTTTATATTTTCTAAATACAAATAATCTCAAATTTAGTACTTTATCATAAATATTCAGTAAACTAATGTCCTCATTATGTTTATATCATTACAGGCCATGTTTTTGCTTCTATTGCACCTGAAGACAATGAAGAAGGGACAAATTATTATTTGTATCATTGTGTAGAGGCAAAAAAGAAATTGGATCACTCAGTTATCAATGGTGAAGACTTAGAATACCCTATAGGAGCAGTGGTTGTAACTGGTACATGGCTTAGATGGTATGCTATGAAGAACCCTAGGTTGTGGTTGTTCGAGGATTGGGAGACACACATAAAGATTCTTCATTATTCAAACCTCGTCATTGCATCAAATGTCCACTTGATCAGATATGGGGGAAGACCTAATAATAAAACTCTTTGGAAGGTTCGTGAGTTAGACCACGAGGCAATACTTGAGACAATCAAGGGTAGGGCAGACCTAATTGGTTCATTGGACTAAATGGAGATAGAAAATATCGTAACATGTCAAATTTATATAGCATTGTAAATTGGGTGGACTATAAATTGCTCATGCATTACCCTGTATGTATAATGGGAAGTTTGTAACATTTAATGACAACCTTTCTCTTCTATTTTTTGGGGCAATACTGGAAGGTTTTCTCTGCTTAGCTCTTTCCTCTGGTGCTCCTATTGAGCTGAGTTGTAAAAATATTTCTCATTATTAATAAAAAAAAAATTATAATAGAAATCTTATAGTTCAGAGATTTTTCACAGCATACATAGCATAATTCATATATTCTTTACATACACTAAGATCCCAATTCAGTATTAACTTCCACACATAAACCCAAGCCAAAACCAAATTCTAAACAAGTCTGCCATAAACACCACGTACAAAAAACCTAAAATCTTCCAACAAAACCTAATCTAGAACAGTAGGAAACTTGGTAACAACCTTACCTCCTTTAGAAGCAGCATGCCTAGCCAGCTCTCTAGGCAGAACAAACTTGACATCAATCTCAATTTTTCTGGAGGAAAGTGTCACGATATTGTTATATTTTAGCAGAGAAGCAACTTCAAGAGTAATTTTATCAAAAATATCAATCATGAAGCTCTCCATGATATCCATGGCAGCACTGAATATTCCCTTGGAGGGATGCACTTGTTTCAACACCTTGTATATTAACCTTTTGTAACTTCCTACACTTCTCTTCCTCTTCTTTTTATTATTCTCTTCCTTTTGAACATCACTTTCTTTGCTTTTCTCAGCTTTGGAGAATCCTTTACTTCATTCTCTCCTTTCATACCATCTGCTTTAAGACCCAAAACCCCCTAGAAACTAGGGCTCACCCAATGTCTCATCTCCCAGCACCATAGAAACTAAACCAAAGTTGATTCACCATCATTTGACCATCCTATGATGGATTCATGCATAAAATACCCCCCTCCAATGGCTAGAATGTCTACTGATGTACCCTTGCACCAATTTCATGACCCTTATGCACCCTTCAAACTCATCAAACTCCTTCTATCCTTGAAATATTTTATGGCCCTTATGCACCCTTCAAATTAATGTTTGCTCTGGGAGGAAGATTATAATTTCCATATTTCCACAAGGCTTGAAATATTTTCATCATTATCGCTCTCCACCTCCGCTCTCTCTATTTCATCCTCTCCCTCTCCGCTACACTCAACTTAGCCATCCTTACCTACTCTTTAAAATAGATTCTCCAAAATTTGTATACAAAGGCATCCTATAGGAAAAAATGAAAAGTTTCCTAGAGAATATCCTATAGCTTTTGACCAATTGAGGAAGAAAAAAATAAGTGAATAAGCAATTGGCTACAAGCCACAGAGAAATTACAAGACTTTGAAAAAAATATATTCTTTCTTGATGTTGAACTCATTTGATGTGGCTGTATATGATATGTATGTTGTATTTTACAAAGTGTTTTATGATTATCTAGATTTCAACCCTTTTGTGGATCTATAGGCTCAATCAAGAGCCCACAGGATTGGCCAAGAGAAAACTGTGATTGTATATCAACTGATTACAAAATGTTCATTTGAGGAGAAAGTATTGCAATGATCAAGAAGAAAATTGGCTATGGAAAATCTAGTTATGAATTCTATTAAGAATGAAACTATTAAGGAATTGCATGATATATTACTCAATGATGCAAGGAATATTCTTGATGAACATGGGATTGTAGCTACATCTATTCAATATACAAAGGAAGATATAGAAAATATTCTCAATAGAGATATTAATGTGAGAGAAAAGGACATTTCAAAAGAAAATGGTTATCTTGGTGCCATCCAAGGTATGCCAATTACTTAGGATGAAGAGACAAAGCCCACAATTAATGGGAAAGAGTGGGAAGAGCTTCTTGGACCCATGATAGAAGTTACAGATAAGGAGGAAGAGCTAGGAAGGGGAAAGTGACAAAGGAAAGAAGTAAGATATGCATGTGAGCCTATGTCAGATGATGATGATGAGTAGTCACCATCTGCTAGTAGCTCAAGTAGTGATAGAAGCTCTTCAGTGCACATGTACATAGACAAAAAAAATTTAGATAGACAAGTAACAAGTGTTGTGGAATTATCCACAGAGAAATGTGAAATGAAGCCTCAAATTGGTTCATTAGCAGGCAAAGAATTTGGTCATGCAATTCATTCTAGCACCACAAATATTTCTATTAGAAATGACTATTCTTCAATGGCCTTGCATTTACTGGACTTGGGCATTATCCTTGAAATGTAACTTCATTACCACCTTTGGCAAGGTAGTCTCACTCATTTTACAACAAAGGGCAGCCATCTATGGTCCAAGGTTTTAATTCAGCTGACAAGTGGAGAGCTTCTCAAGGTACTGATCTCTTTCGTAGAGAAGTTCCCGCTTCATCTCAAGGTTCTCGTTTAGGTGACCAACTCCTTCGAGGTCCACAAATAGACCCATTAATTTCCCAAATTGGTTCATTAGCAGGCAAAGAATTTGGTCATGCACTTCATTCTAGCACCACAAATATTTCTATTAGAAATGACGATTCGTTAATGGCCTTGCATTTACGGGACTTGGGCATTATCCTTGAAATGTAACTTCATTACCACCTTTGGCAAGGTAGTCTCACTCCTCATTTTATAACAAAGGGCAGCCATCTATGGTCCAATGTTTTAATTCAGCTGACAAGTGGAGAGCTTCTCAAGGTACTGATCTCTTTCATAGAGAAGTTCCTGCTTCATCTCAAGGTTCTCATTTAGGTGACCAACTCCTTCGAGGTCCACAAATAAACCCATTAATTTCCCAAATTGGTTCATTAGCAGGAAAAGAATTTGGTCATGCACTTCATTCTAGCATGACAAATATTTCTATTAGAAATGATGATTCATCAATGGCCTTGCATTTATGGGACTTGGGCATTATCCTTGAAATGTAACTTCATTGCCACCTTTGGCAAGGTAGTCTCACTCCTCATTTTACAAAAAAGGGCAGCCATCTATGGTCCAAGGTTTTAATTCAGCTGACAAGTGGAGAGCTTCTCAAGGTACTGATCTCTTTCCTAGAGAAGTTCCTACTTCATCTGAAGGTTCTTATTTAGGTGAACAACTCCTTCAAGGTCCACAAATAGTCCCATTAATTTCCCAAATTGGTTCATTAGAAGGAAAAGAATTTGGTCATGCACTTCATTCTAGCACCACAAATATTTCTATTAGAAATGACTATTCGTCAATGGCCTTGCATTTATGAGACTTGGGCATTATCCTTGAAATGTAACTTCATTGCCACCTTTGGAAAGGTAGTCTCACTCCTCATTTTACAATAGATAGACCCATTAATTTCCCAAATTGGTAAAAGGGTAGATGCAATTTTGGAAAGAGTATCCCAATTAAAGAGTAATGGAAATTCCAATGAGCATGAAGTTATTGCAGATCCAATGGGTGTATCTCCTCCACTGACAAATATAACTACTTCCAGAGAGTTGAGTTTAAATGGAGACTATCTGTTCCCAAACATGGCCCAGTCGAGCAGATGAACTAGATGTTTCTTGAGTAAAGAAGATAGTGGTTTATTAAAGCATCTGCATTATCCCACTTGCTATTAGTTACTACTTTTTGAGTGGCTTGCCAGCTGCTTCTGTGCAAGATTTCTATAATATATAATGTCCTCATGCAAGAACAATTAACACACAGTTGTTTGATCCCTGCCGATGACTCTATGCTGAAGTGTCCCTCAAGGTCCCTTAAGCATGAAATCAGTGATCTTTGTGGGGTTGTATCTCAGAGCTCATGTGAGGTGGAATCAATCTATTAGTTGCTACGAGAATGTGTTGCCGGGGGCTACAAAATCCTGTCTCAATTTTTGGAGATTCAACTTCATTTAAATTTGGCAACATATTCTTGGTCGGTGTCAGAACTCAAGGTGTTCCTCAGTTGAAACGGCCAACATTGCATATGTTTCCAATCTTCGATCGTAGAATCAAACCATCTATTCCAATAGCTCTGGATGGCTGGGTAAATGCTAGTGGCAACCTCATTCACCATGCATAGTCATTCAATCCCCGCCAATGACTCCGTGCTGAAGTGTCCCTCAAGGTCCCTTAAGCATGGAATCAGTGATCTTTGTGGGGTCCTATCTCGGAGCTCATGTAAGGTAGAATCAATCTATTAGGTGTTGTGGGACCGTGTTGCTGGGGGCTAAAAAAGCCTATCTTAGTTTTTGGAGATTCAAATTTGTTTAAATTTGGCAACACATTCTCGGTCGGTGTTAGAACTCAAGGAGTTCCTCAGCTGAAATGGAAAATGTTGCGTATCTTTCCAACCATCGGTCATAGAATCGAACCACTTGTTCCAAAAGCTCTGAATGGATGGGTAAACACTAGTGGAAACCTCATTCACCATGCACAGTCATTCGATCCCCGCCGATGACTCTGTGTTGAAGTGTCCCTCAAGGTCCCTTAAGCATGGAATCGGTGATCTTTGCGGGGTCATATCTTAGAGATCATGCAAGTTAGAATCCATCCATTAGGTGCTACGGGACCATGTTTCTAGGGGATACAAAATCCTATCTTAGTTTTTGGAGATTCAACTTCATTTAAATTTGGCAACACATTCTCGATCAGTGTCAGAAATCAAGGTGTTCCTCAGCTAAAACAACCAACATTGCATATCTTTCCAACCATCAGTCATAGAATTGAACCATTTGTTCCAACAGCTCTAGATGGCTAGGTAAATGCTAGTGGCAACCTTGTTCACCACGTATAGTCATTCGATCCCCACTGACGACTCCATGCTGAAGTGTCCCTCAAGGTCCCTTAAGCATGAAATCAGTGATCTTTGTGGGGTTGTATCTCAGAGCTCATGTGAGGTAGAATCAATCTATTAGTTGCTACGAGAATGTGTTTCTGGGGGCTACAAAAGCCTATCTCAATTTTTGGAGATTCAACTTCGTTTAAATTTGGCAACATATTCTTGGTCGGTGTCAGAACTCAAGGTGTTCCTCAGCTGAAATGGCCAACATTGTATATGTTTCCAATCTTTGATCGTAGAATCAAACCATCTATTCCAATAGCTCTGGATGGCCAGGTAAACGCTAGTGGCAACCTCATTCACCATGCATAGTCATTCAATCCCCACTGACGACTCCGTGCTGAAGTGTCCCTCAAGGTCCCTTAAGCATGGAATCAGCGATCTTTGTGGGGTCCTATCTCGGAGCTCATGCAAGGTAGAATCAATCCATTAGGTGTTGTGGGACCATGTTGCTAGGGGCTAAAAAAAATTATCTTAGTTTTTGGAGATTCAACTTCATTTAAATTTGGCAACACATTCTTGGTCGGTGTCAGAACTCAAGGTGTTCCTCAGCTGAAATGGAAAACATTGCGTATCTTTCCAACCATCAGTCATAGAATTGAACCACTTGTTCCAAAAGCTCCAAATGGATGGGTAAACACTAGTGGAAACCTTGTTCACCATGCACAGTCATTTGATCCTCACCGATGACTCTGTGTTGAAGTGTCCCTCAAGGTCCCTTAAGCATGAAATCAGTGATCTTTGCGGGGTCGTATCTCAGAGATCATGCAAGTTAGAATCCATCCATTAGGTGCTATGGGACCGTGTTTCCAGGGGCTAAAAAAGCCTATCTTAGTTTTTGGAGATTCAACTTCATTTAAATTTGGCAACACATTCTCGATCAGTGCCAGAACTCAAGGTGTTCCTCAGCTAAAACAACCAACATTGCGTATCTTTCCAACCATCGGTCGTAGAATTGAACCATTTGTTCCAATAGCTCTAGATGGCTAGGTAAATGCTAGTGACAACCTTGTTCACCATGTATAGTCATTCGATCCCCGTCGATGACTCCATGCTGAAGTGTCCCTCAAGGTCCCTTAAGCATGGAATCGGTGATCTTTGCAGGGTCATATTTGAGAGCTCGTGTGAGGTAGAATCGATCCATTAGTTGCTATGGGACCATGCTGTCGGGGCCTACAAAAGCCTGTCTCAGTTTTTGGAGATTCAACGTCATTTAAATTTGGCAACACATTCTCGGTTGGTGTTAGAACTCAAGGTGTTCCTCAGTTGAAATAGAAAATGTTGTGTATCTTTCCAACTATCGATCGTAGAATCAAATCATCTATTCCAATAGCTTCAAATGGCTGGGTAAACACTAGTGACAACCTCATTCACCACGCATAGTCGTTCGATCCCCACTGATGACTCCGTGCTGAAGTGTCCCTCAAGGTCCCTTAAGCATGAAATTGGTGATCTTTGCGGGGTCCTATCTCAAAGCTCGTGCAAGGTAGAATCGATTCATCAAGTGCTATGAGACCAGGTTGCTAGGGGCTACAAAAGCCTATCTCAATTTTTGGAGATTCAACTTCATTTAAATTTGGCAACACATTCTCAGTCGGTGTCAGAACTCAAGGTGTTCCTCAGCTAAAATGGCCAACGTTGCGTATCTTTCCAATCGTCAGTCATAGAATCAAACCATCTCTTCCAAAAGCTCTGGATGGCTAGGTAAATGCTAGTGGCAACCTAGATCACCACACACAGTCATTTGATCCTTGCCGATGACTCCATGCTGAAGTGTCCCTCAAGGTCACTTAAGCATGAAATCAGTGATCTTTGTGGGGTCATATCTTAGAGCTCGTGTGAGATAGAATCAATCTATCAGTTGCTACAGGACCATGTTGTCAAGACCTACAAAAGCCTATCTCAATTTTTGGAGATTCAACTTCATTTAAATTTGGCAACACATTCTTAGTCAGTGTTAGAACTCAAGGTGTTCCTCAACTGAAACAGACGTTGCATATCTTTCCAACCATTGGTCGTAGAATCAAACCACCTATTCTAACAACTTTGGATGGCTAGGTAAACGCTAGTGGCAACCTCGTTCACCACGCACGGTCCTTCGATCCCCGCTAACACCTTCGTGTTGAAGTGTCCCTCAAGGTCCCTTAAGCATGGAATCAACAATCTTTGTGGGGTCATATCTCAAAGCTCATGCAAGGTAGAATGGATTTGTTAGTTGCTACGAGACCATGTTGCCAGGGTCCACAAAAGCCTGTCTCAATTTTTGGAGATTCAACTTCGTTTAAATTTGGCAACACATGCTTGGACGGTGTCAGAACTCAAAGTGTTCCTCAGCTGAAATGGCCAACATTGCGTATCTTTCCAACCATCGATCATAGCATCAAACCATCTATTCCAATAGCTCTAGATGGTTGGGTAAATTCTAGTGGCAACCTCATTCACCACACATAGTCCTTCGATCCCTATTGACAACTTAATGTTGACGTGTCCCTTAAGGTCCCTTAAGCATGAAATTAGTGATCTTTGGGGGGTCGTATCTTGGAGCTTGTGCAAGGTAGAATGGATCCATCAGTTTCTACAAGATCATAATTTCGGGGCCTACAAAAGCCTGTCTCGGTTTTTAGAGATTCAACTTCATTTAAAATCGGCAACACATTCTCGGTTGGTGTCAAAACTTAAAGTGTTCCTTAGCTGAAACAACCAACATTGCATATCTTTCCAACCATTGGTCATAGCATCAAACTATTTATTCGAACAGCTTCAAATGGCCAGGTAAATGCTAGTGGCAACTTTGTTTTCCACGCATAGTCATTCAATCCCTGCCGACGACTCCATGCTAAAGTGTCCCTCAAGGTCCCTTAAGCATGAAATCGGTGATATTTGTGGGTTCATATCTTGGAGCTCGTGTGAGGTAGAATCGATCCATTAGGTGCTCTAGGACCATGTTGCTGGGGCCTGCAAAAGACTATCTCAATTTTTAGAGATTCAACTTCTTTTAAATTCGGCAACATATTTTTGGTTGGTGTCAAAACTCAAAGTGTTCCTTAGCTGAAATGGCCAATGTTGCATATCTTTCAAACCATCGGTCGTAGCATCGAACCATTAGTTCCAACAGCTCCGAATGGTCAGGTAAACACTAAGGGCAACCTCGTTCACCACACACAATCATTCGAACCCCGCCGATGACTCCGTGTTGAAGTGTCCCTCAAGGTCTCTTAAGCATGAAATCAATGATCTTTGCGGGGTCATATCTCAGAGCTCATGCGAGGTAGAATCGATCGGTCAGGTGCTATGGGACCATGCTATCAGGGCCTGCAAAAGCCTATCTTGATTTTTAGAGATTCAACTTCTTTTAAATTCAGCAACACATTCTCGGTTGGTGTTAGAACTTGAAGTGTTCCTCAGTTCAAATGGCCAACGTTGTGTATCTTTCAAACCATCAGTCGTAGCATCGAATCGTTAGTTCCAACAGCTCCAAATGGTTGGGTAAACGCTAGGGGCAACCTCTTTCACCATGAACAGTCATTCGAATCCCACCGATGACTCCGGGCCGAAGTGTCCCTTAAGGTCTCTTAAGCATGAAATTAGTGATCTTTGCGAGGTTATATCTTGGAGCTTGTACTAGGTAGAATCGATCCATTAGGTGCTACAGGACCATGTTGTTGGGGCCTGGAAAATCCTATCTCAGTTTTTAGAGATTCAACTTCTTTTAAATTTGGCAACACATTC
Organism: Chamaecyparis obtusa; assembly: GCA_027943335.1. Lineage (NCBI taxonomy): Eukaryota > Viridiplantae > Streptophyta > Pinopsida > Cupressales > Cupressaceae > Chamaecyparis > Chamaecyparis obtusa. The sequence goes on along the minus strand of BSBK01005055.1, from coordinate 535,484 downwards.
TTGATCGGTGTCAGAACTCGAAGTGTTCCTCAGTTCAAATGGCCAACGTTGCGTATCTTTCAAATCATTGGTTGTAGCATCAAATTGTCAGTTCCAACAGCTCTGAATGGTCGGGTAAACACTAGGGGAAACCTCATTCACCACGTATAGTCGTTCAAAAACTGTTGATGACTCTGGACTGAAGTGTCCCTCAAGTTCTCTTAAGCATGAAATCAATGATCTTTGTGGGGTCATATCTTGGAGCTCGTGTGAGGTAGAATCAATCCGTCAGCTGCTACAGGACACTGTTGCTGGGGCTTGGAAAAACCTATCTTGATTTTTAGAGATTCAACTTTTTTTAAATTCGGCAACACATTATCGATCAATGTTAGAACTTGAAGTGTTCCTCAGTTCAAATGACTAACGTTGCATATCTTTCAAACCGTCGGTCATAGCATCGAACTGTCAGTTCCAACCATAGTAATTTTTAGTGGCTAATATTCGCCAATTGACTAATTTTGGAAATTTGAGAATCCAAATTTGGCTAATAATTTGAGATTTAAAGAAACCTAAATCGCCACATTTTTACATAATTTTGATTTATAAATATTTAAATTGCCAAATAATTTATTTTATAAAAAACTTGAACACGAAAATTCACACAAATATTCGATACATGATTAGATTTGATTCGCTAGAATTTTATAAGTTATTGTAGAAATTTAAATTAATTCTCCAATAATATATCCTGATTATTAGTTACTGTAGGGATCTATCACCAATGTTTCATTACTGACGTAAACTATAATCTAGTGACCCTCATTATATTCTATGAGGTAAAAATGTTACTATTTGGTTTGTAATGCTTATGGGACCTAAAATTTCTTTCAAATTGTTGATCTCAATATAAATCAATGGACTTGAAATTTTTTTGGGCCCCATTAGTATTTAAAAATATCAATACATTGTCTCACACAATACAATGAGGTTATTAGATTATATTTTAAATAAATGGTAGCAAGTAATTATTATAGAGTCTATTCTTTAAACCCATCAAAGATTTCCACATTAAGCCTAATAATTTTTTATAAGAATTCTATTTTTTTAAAATAGAAGTATTCACCATGGTAATTAATTAATTTCTTTTTATTGTTTGAGATTCACCAATATTTTCTACAAAAAAATTGTTATTCAAAAATAATCGCCAATAAGAATACTTTTTTATCAAAAAAATTAAGAGATTCGCCAATAGAAATTAAATTTGTTTTTCAAGAAAATGAAAGATTTGCCAAGATTTTATATCTTTTTTAAGAGGGGGGTTTCTTAAAGATTACTCTGGTTCCAACAACTCTGAATGGTCGGGTAAACGCTAGGGGCAACCTCATTCACCACACATAGTCGTTTGAACCTCGCCGACGACTCCAGGCCGAAGTGTCCCTCAAGGTCTCTTAAGCATGAATTCAATGATCTTTGAGGGGTCATATCTCAGAGCTCATGCGAGGTAGAATTGATCGGTTAGGTGCTATTGGACTATGTTGTTGGGGCCTACAAAAGCCTATCTCAGTTTTCAGAGATTCAACTTCTTTTAAATTCAGCAACACATTCTCAGTCAGTGTCAGAACTCGAAGTGTTCCTCAGTTCAAACGGCCAACATTGCTTATCTTTCAAACCGTCGGTCGTAGCATCAAACCGTCAGTTCCAACAGCTCTGAATGGTCGGGTAAATGCTAGGGGCAACCTCGTTCACCATGCACAGTCGTTCGAACCCCGCCGATGACTCCAGGCTAAAGTGTCCCTCAAGGTCTCTTAAGCATGAAATTAGCAATCTTTGCGGGGTCATATCTCAGAGCTCATGCGAGGTAGAATCGATCCGTTAGGTGCTATGGGAACATGTTGCTAGGGCCTGTAAAAGCATGTCTCAATTTTCAGAGATTCAACTTCTTTTAAATTCGGCAACACATTCTCAGTCGGTGTCAGAACTTGAAGTGTTCCTTAGTTGAAATGGCCAACATTGTGTATCTTTCAAACCATCGGTCGTAGCATTGAACCGTCAGTTCCAACAACTCTGAATGGTTAGGTAAATGCTAGGGGCAACCTTGTTCACCACACACAATCATTCAAACCCCACCGACGACTCCAAGCCAAAGTGTCCCTCAAGGTCTCTTAAGCATGAAATCAATGATCTTTGCAGGGTCATATTTTAGAGCTCATGTGAGGTAGAATCGATCCATCAGGTGCTGCGGGGCCGTGTTTTCAGGGTCTACAAAAGCCTATCTCAGTTTTTAGAGATTCAACTTCTTTTAAATTCGGCAACACATTCTCGGTCAGTGTCATAACTTGAAGTGTTCCTTAGTTCAAACAGCCAACATTGCCTATCTTTCAAAGTGTCAGTCGTAGCATCAAACTGTCAGTTCCAACAGCTCTAAATGGTCAAGTAAATGCTAGGGGAAACCTCATTCATGACGCATAGTCGTTCAAACCCTATCGAAGACTTTGAGCTGAAGTGTCCCTCAAGGTCTCTTAAGCATGAAATCAATGATCTTTGCGAGGTCATATTTTAGAACTCATGTGAGGTAGAATCGATCCGTCAGATGCTATGGGACCATGTTGCTAGGGCCTACAAAAGCCTATCTCAGTTTTCAAAGATTCAACTTCTTTTAAATTTGGCAACACATTCTTGGTCGGTGTCAGAACTTAAAGTGTTCCTTAGTTCAAATGGCCAACATTGCGTATCTTTCAAACCGTCGATCATAGCATTGAACTGTTTGTTCCAACAACTTTGAATGGTCAGATAAATGCTATTGAAAACCTTTTTTGGCATACATAGTCATTCGAATGATATCGACGACTCTGGGGTGAGCAGTAGGATGAGTGCAAATATGTATTGTAGTTTTTTTCATTTACAATCAGTCAGTTAGGGGGCAATTAGAAGTTAGTTTGTAAAAGCATAAGGTTGCACATCCATATCTACCATAGTAATCTTATTAAAAAAAGAACTCTTGCCAACATTAGGGTACCCCAAGAATCCTTATATTATATTTATACATTTATGCATTCATTTCATTACTTTTGTTATTATTACAATTAAAGAATTGACTGCTATTGAGGATAGTGACTAGCATTTGTAGCATAGTCAACAAGTTAAACATACATCGGTAAACATACAAGCATAACTATAAAGCATGGGAAATTACAAAGCAAAGACATGAACATAAACATAATTTAGTATACATCAATACACCAAACACATGAATTGCATACCTAAAACATAAAAAATATATATTAATAGGGCATGAAGTCAAATATATATGTCCAATAATGTCATACATTGAATATATTCAATACAGTAAAACTGGCTTCCTCAAAGCCAAATGGATGTACAACGTATCACTGATACAATATACAAAAAATATGTCCACTAATGCCATATAGGCATACAATCCATATCCTTAATCTAGTCCTTTCCCGCTAGGGGAAGAAAACAAATCCTGAGCTATCTTCGATCGTCGCATCAATGGAGATGCAGTGGATGCCATATTTTTCCGAGTGCGCTCACTCATCCTCCTGTCTAGACTCTTTTGTAGCTCGACTTGATAAAAATTTTTTTAGATAAAGATAAATAATATACATCAAAATTGAATTATACAATGACATAAAATTGAATATTGGCTTACCACTAGCAAATAGTCACTATGTTCATCCACCGAAGGCACATGCTAGCGATCAGGAGTCATAAGTCCCTACAACAATGATCAAAATAATAATTAAAATACATACATGGATATGATTATAAAATTCAATACAAACTATTAAAATAACAATTAAAGTTAAGTGATCTCTTTCATACCTCAGTCAGTGCTTCAGAACTAGCTACTTCTGTAGCTACGCCATGATCCAAAGTATCACGGACAGAAGGAGGAGTCTCTAATGTCAAAAGCTGAAAATGAAACAAAAAAAGTAAATTATGCAGTTATCAAGATTACATATATTTTTTACAACCCTACTAATGAGTAAATGATACCTCCATGAAGGTTCCACCACGTCCTCCGGTGTGCAGTGTCGAAGTCGAAGCTCCAACATTCAACTAGTGCACATGTACATGGAAAATTATAAGATAACCATTCATATAAGAACATACTACTGACATGTTAATTATAATGCATTATTACATGTATACCTATGGACTCAATGGTGACCTCACAAACCCAGGTGAAAGAATGTAATCATCATGCCTCTCAATTTTGATCATAATTTATCTAGTAATTTAGTCATTCATTCATTAATTAAATATGATCAAGTAAATCCAATTAATATGAAAATAAAAATACCTCAAGGAAAGTTGCACGATGCCCTTCGCTGTCTATTGTGAATGTCAATGGTCCACGAGTGCACATCTAATGCACATGCACAATAAGTTGGGATACAACTATTCATATAATTACATAATAATTAAATATGTTAATTAAATGTTTTATTCGATACATACTTGTGGAATTGATGATGATGTGTAAAAGGGGACATTAGGATCATTGCCACTTCCATTGCCACTGCCACTGCCACTGCCACTGACACTCTTGCCCTGAATTTTCATCATAAACAATAAATACTAAATTAAATAGTTATTCTTTTATAAATGAAATATGATCAAAGCAATTTAATAAACTTGGAAATATTTACCTGTGTCAATGCCAAATGTCATATTTAGAAAGCTATCAGTCATCAATCTAGAATCCTCTTCCTCTCTCTCGCCAATACCAAATGTGCACAAGCATCCACATGACCAACAAATATGCCCCCTCAAGGATTGACCATAGTCACCCTCAACTAAAGGAGTGGCATACTGAATGAGAGTATGTGTCAGAGCACTAATTGTGCCTAGTGTGTTTGCCTCTACATGTTCCTTCACAATAGAAGGAATACTAACATGATCCAATTGTGGCTTGCCAATAGCAGCCCTAGGTGTGTTAGGGTCACGATGTGCCCCTGCTCGATCAAATGATGAGCCCCCTCCTCTACCCTGAGAATCCAGAATGTCAAAATAATTTGGCACCTCCTTGAGTACAAACTCGCAATAGAGTTTCCTCAAGAAATATATAGGAACCTCATGATTGTTACAAGGAGGCAAATCAAAGACCATCCACCATCTCTCCCAAAAATTGTTTTTAATGTCTTCATTTACACACCAATGAATTGGGAATCTCCTTGTTGTAGTTCTAAGAGTATTTGCATCCCCTGGTTTTTTAAATAGCTGGCAAATGTCATCTTTTGTGATTTTTTTCTTTTTTATGTCTGCATAAGATAATTTATTTGCATAATATTGTTTTTGTTCTTCTCTTTTATCCCGCCATAAATTAATTTTCCCACTAACTACACTTACGTGGGTCAAGATTGCTTCCAATGATTTTGCAAGTCTTTCCCTTCTGGGATTTGTACCACTAGAATCTTTTAACCTATTAATTGAAGATTCTAATTCTTTTTGCCCTCTTTCAATTTGGTTCATCAAATTTTGTTGTCTTTCAGGAGGAGGTTTCTCAATTGGTGGAAGCAATTGAGGTTCATTCTCTTCATTTGTTTCTTCATTTGGTTCTTCATGAGGAGACAGAGGGTTTGGTGGAGGAAGATTATTTCTTCTTGGCAATTATAAAAACTATATTTTAAAATCTTCATAACACAAAAAATTTAAACAAAAACAAATTGCAACAAAATTGAAATTTTAAAACAAATAAGAGGCATGATAAGCTGTAAAAACACTTACCTCTTCTTCCAGATCAAACTTAACGACACTGTGGAGCCATTTGATTGATGGATGAACAAAAATAATCGATTCACATGAAAATATAAGAGGGTGTGTGTGCTTTAGAATCTCCTCTTAGTTGAAAATGTGGGTTTGAGAAAGAAAAATGAGCTTCCAAACCCACATGCAACAAACTTTATAATAGTTTTTTGAAAGGGCGTGCACCCTATAGGGTGCACGCGAAGTGTTTTCCAAAGGGCGTGTGCCCTATAGGGCCTACACCCTTTGGAAAACACTTGTTTCCAAAGTGCGTGCGCCCTATAGGGCACACACCCTTTAGTGCATGCACACTATGTGCGATGGGGGGCCAAAAAGAAAAGTGGCATCTTTTTGGTTCCCCATCTTTGTGCACTTACGCTGAATTCTAGGTGTTTATTCTCATCCTTGAGCTTTCCATTCTCACTTAGCTCCTAGTGTTTTGATTGTAGTTCAAAGTCTCTAATTTCACTTATCTTGCAGTGGATATAAGCACATATATCCTGTACCAGTAAAACCCTAGGTGGTATGCTTGAAAAAGTGCATGATTGATCAATTTGTGAAGCTATCTCAGGATGAAATTTTTATTTAGGTTCACATGTTGTGGACTTAATTAGTGTGACCTTCTTGTCACTTTCAGTCTTAGATTTCGTAGACTTGGATGAAGATGCTATTGTTCTAAAAAATTTAGGGCTTCACAAAATCCTCAAGAAATATAACTTGGTAGAAAAGAGGTTACTTAGAATTATGATAAATGGCTCAGGATCTGCTCAAATCTCTATTGAAATGCATGAAAGACTCTTTACAGAAATTCTCTCAAATTGCTTTTGTTCTGCTCTTGATCACTGTGTGACAAAATGACCTACATCATTTTTCATTTATACCTAAAATTTCTTTTATCACTCAAAATTCTACATTAAATGCATTACCTACCACAACTCAGTAAATATGAAGATGTTCAGTTATCACTTCAAAACTTTAGCTCGGTTAACATAGAATATTGCTTGGTTGATACTTCAACTTAGTTTACCTTAACACTTTCACTAACTAACAATCCTTTACTTGGTCATGATTTTACCGACTATACACATTTTATGCTTAAAACATATAATACCCTACTATATCTTATTTTATGATTATTTGGTGTTCATTCAATAGATATAAGGAATGATTGTAAGATATAACTAATTTAAATTCAATTCCATACTTACTTGAATTGCTTAGGTGGAGGTGGTGAAATCACCTAATCCAAAGGATGAGGTGTCACTGACAATTGTTCTTGATCCAACATTATCATTTGTTTCTTTTATTCATATTTGATTCCTTATTGTCATGATTTCTTCAATTGTGTTTCCATTTGTATTAATATTCACCTCTAGTGCTCGGTCTCTGCAACATTTTCTTAAATGACTGACCTTGTGATAGTGCAAACATTTCATTCCATAATTTGTCTAATTTCGAGATCTTCCTCTCTAGTGCTTTCTCATGCAATTAGCTTTTATATGTCCATATCTACCACATGTTGTGCAATTAACCAAAGTATTGTAATCCCAAGTATATGCATTACCTTGTCTTCTTGGTTGAAATGTCTTGTTTTGTCATTTTGGTTTCTAGACTTGCTTCATCTTTGTCTTTCATTCTTTTGATATGTGTCCATGGATGTTGCAAGTGTGATAGTTCTTTTCCATATAGTGATTCTTAGGTGTCCTATTCAACTTTTATCTACACTCATGTGCTTGATGTCCATACTTATTGCAGTTATAACAATAACTATCAAATTTAGGAGTATATTTAGGAATACCTTTTTCTTTACTTCTGCAAACATTTGATGTGTGGTCTAGTTTTCCACAATGATAGCATGAGAGCTTCTTTGGCCTTGGATTTACCTAGGAATTCTTTGGTTCAGCTTGTCTTGATGACTCTCCCTAATTGGTGTTGGTAAACAGATTGTTCTTCTTCTTTTACTCCTTTTATTTGCCCAATTTTATAATGAAGAACAACTTTACACAACAGTTGGGAAACTATTTCTTAGAATATCTAGTTTCCCTCTGAATTGAGGTATAGCTCCGTATGTGAAAAATATTCAATGAATTATGTTTTATCTCTAATTCCTACTACAGGGTATGTTCTTAACTAGAGAAAAATAGAGGAAAAACCAAGCTAATCCTATCTAGGACTAACTCAGGTAGATTTTAGATTCTAATCCTAGCCAACCTCAGGAATTCACACATCCTATGACTTCCCAATATTGGTAATGCAAGAATGTTGTTAGTTTTGTAAATGCAATGACATGAGATTAAAAAGGAAGATTAAACATCCAAATCTTTGTAATAGGATCAGATGATAGTACTCTGATCTACCACCCAATCACCATTTGACTAAGAATACAAGAAAATGCTCAAAACTGACCATAACAATACTTTGATTGAAAGTAATCAGAAAAGTGTTGCCCAAATACTTTGATTCATAACAAAAATTTCCTTGTTTTAAACAAACAAACACAATACTCTAATTATATTTTCTTGCAATTTACAGCCAAATCTATTACAAAAACTGAACATCAATCTCTATGCATGAATGAAAATGCAGAAATTAGAAAGTGCCCTCTCCTCTACTCCAGCTCTCTAACTGTATGCGGAAAAAGGAAGCACATGGATAGTAAAGAATTGACACCAAGTATGATTGTCTCTGCAACCTCTCTTCATGCCAAAAATTTTTTGACCCTTGCATTTTCTTTTGCAATAGTTTATATAAGAATTACAACATGCATTCTTTCATGGGAATACAAAACATTTCAGCTTCTAGAATTTGAGTAGACTGAAGAAAGATACTTTTGAACTTACAAACAAAAAGGAACTCCAAAAGACTTTGTCTTTTCATATAATCTACCTTTGAGAATGTGAAGTGAATAGACTCCATCCATCGACATGAACTTGGGAATGCTACATAACATCTGCATGCATCCATAAACATCTGACCATCCCTTTGTATTAGACTTCTCCTTGTTTTCATATCATAAGGAATCAGTTTCGAGACCTCAATAATGTACAATTTCTTCAACGTGCTCTGCAATTGACATTTTTTATTCTACTATGATAGTTGACCATCTATTTCATCATTTTCTTCTTGTCAACCTTAAGCACTTACGTGTAAACACATGCAGAATGCCTCTGAGATAATATTCTTTTAATTCCTTTTTAATTTTGCGCTTGACATGCGTCGAGATCCCACATTCCCTCAATGAATTTTCCATAGTATAGCGGACAAGTGGGGACCATTGATGAATGTCTGCTGATAAGTCTTTGGGACCCACCGCCACATGACTTCATCTCACATGATCGCAAGATAGTTCTCTTAGTCATGCGATCTTGCGACCACACACCTACCGCAGGGCTTTCACTGTGTTGTCGCATGATTGCAAGGCTATATTTTAATCCATGCGATCATGCGACTACTTTATGATTGGTCAACTCTACAAGTATCTTCGGTCCCACCTAGACATGTGGAAGGATCCCACTTTACCGCCACCTCACTGAAAGTTCAGGCCCCACTGCCAATGTATTACCCTGCTGGCCAATGAAAATTGGACAAGTCAGTGCCCAAGGACCCACCATCGGAGCTGAAAGCCTCTACTTGACCATTTGTCATAGGATCACATGCGGCCAGGAAGGCCTATGCGATCATGCAACCAACCGTGAAGTGTTAACTACCATCGAAAACCATTTAGAACTTTGTTAACTGTGACCACTGACTGGCCCTGTAGTGACATTAGAAACTGGGACCCACCTAGTCGGAGTTGCACACTTGAAGGTCAAAAACACAGAAGGTTTTCAAATCAGAGGTAAAAAATATAGAGAATTTTTGGACCAAAAGTCAAAAACATCCCGAACCTTCAGAGAGAAGGTCAAAAACACACTGGGTTTTCAGGCCAAAAGGCAGAAAACACACTGGACTTTGACACTTGAGCATTTCTTGGAACAAATAGGATGTGGCAAAAAAGGGAATGATAGGGAAATTTTGGGGAACAACTACACACTATCCCTCGATTCCATTATAATTCAACATAGACTCATTGCCATTTTCTTTGATTGCAATTAAGATGCAATATTTTGAAGTAATTTGATATTCTGAACTTGTGGATCTTGATACCAGGTGAAATATAACAATGTAATCTCCTTTTCATTCTGCAAACTTCCAGAAACACTTCTTGATATCTCCTTAGCCTGCAGATTTGAATATAGATCAAAGTCTTCAACTGCAATCCCTGCTGATGCACTTATTAAGAATAAGAGGAGCTTCTTCACTTGAAGTGTACACACTGCTATATAGAGTAAAATCTGAATGATTCAATGCTAGCTCTGTCATTGCATCCCTCACATGAAGAATCTTCTCATGGTTCTTTTGAATGCCTGAAACTTATTACTCCCAAACATCATTCCACTTGCTGAAAAGATCATCAATTGGAGCACCATGATCTTTGCCGGGTTGGGATCTACAACCTACCCAAATAATGAGACCTTGATAACAACCCACCCGGCTTGAAACAAAAGGCAATGGCAGGGGAACCCGGCAAAGACTTCCTATCCTAGGGAAGACTTAGACCTAGACACCATCATGACTAGACTGACTTGACATGACCATATGACTCCAATATTGCCAAAAAAAGTGGGTGACTAAAAGTCAGACAACACTCAGTATAGCCTAAACTAGTATTGTTGTCGAGTCTTCTTTGACTCCTTAGAAATTCATCCATCCTTTTGGTACTTTCTTCAGATTTCTTAATCATGTCATTTTGTTGGTTTTGAATCTTTACTTCATTCTTCAATCTTTCATTTTTTTCTCTTAATTCACCAATGTCTTCCAATTTCTTAGTAAGCTCACTGTTTACTCAGTTGACTTCCTGACTCATGACAACCATCTGATTGGAAATTTTAAAATGAGTCTTGGTGAGTCTCAGTATCTTAGATTCATTTTCTTCTATCTTTTCAGTCATTTTCCTTCTATCTTCAATAGATAAATTCATTACTTGTTCAGCCTGTCTTCCATTGTTCATGACATCAATAATTCTAACCATTTTGGTCTCTTGACCGATTTGGAGTGCTGTCACCTGTTCAGTAAGATCTTGATTCTTTTGAGATAGATTTGATATGGTTCCTTCGGATGCATCAGATATACTATCAGATCCAGATCTGAATGCCTCAAATGGATCATCTATCTCTTCTTCATGATAATCAATCTCATTATATCGAAATGCCATTTCCTTCCATTTGACTAGTAACTCTCTTAGTTTCTATTTTGCTTCCTTGAATTGTTCAATGTAGACCCGTATCTGAAACTTCTGATTCTCAATAGTCTTGTCAAGCTTATACCTTTTCTTGCTTAGATATTTTTTCTCTTCAGTAATTAAACTTCCTTAACAAGAGAGCTAGCTCTGATACCAATTGTGTTAGATAACTGAGTTGGGGGTGAATCAGTTAACTCTAGTTATCCTACAGTTCCAAAATCCTAGATGTATATATTCAAACTTTTCAATCAAATAATCAACTCGGTAAGATAGAAACAATATCTTTCTCTTCATTCATCGATTGACAATCAATTCAATGCTGTGTTTACCAATCAGTTCAAATATGAAATGTGTAAAGTAAAATAACAATCCAATCACATCAAATACACATAATACATAGATTTTGAACATGGAAATCCTGTTAGGGAAAAACCACCTGGGACTAGTAATAAAAAATAATTCACTCTTCTGAAGTAAGCTCGGTTAGGAGCCAACCCTGTTAAAGGTTACAAAACACACTATAGGATGTGATTTGGTTAGAGGATTTATCACTAACAATTCTCCCTTGACCAACATTTACTATAGGGTCAAAAGGAAAATAATTAACATTCATTGAATTCCATATTAAAATACAAAAAGACAGTTAAGTCCACTTGATTAAGAGATTTTGCTGTAGCAATGGTTAAACTGTTACAATAATGATCTAATTCAAATACAACTATTATTTGTAGATTTTTAGATCTATGCTAAGCTCAAAGTACCTCCTCTGATAATAATAATTTCAATCCTTCATATCTTCCAACTTTACTTCACTCGGTGTATGCTTCTCTAATGCTCAGTAGTGTCTGCAGTTCAGCTTGGTTATGTCTGTAACCAGTTTGATCAGTAGTGCATGAAAGTATCCTTTCACATGAATTATCCTATAGTGTCAATAAGCTCTAGACTTAATAATGAATCTCATGTCTCTTTAAGTAGACTTCATAAACCATTTTCTTATCATCCATTAGATTTTGCCTCTTAATCTCCATCATTCCTTTTGCCACTTCCAGCTTCCTTGACAGTTCTATCAATAACACGTTTCATCCTTCTCCATTCGATCATTCTTGAATTTTGTTGTATGCACCCTAAAATGGTCACCTAGACTTTGGGCCCCCATTCATCAATTTATCAATTTCCTGAATCAATGCTTTGCAGTATTTTTAATTTAAATCATTTTCCTTGATCAAATCGTAATTAATTCAAATATTTCAATATTTCCTAAGGTTTGATCATTTTATCCTAAGTTTTATTTAATTAAGAGAACATGCTCCCTTTTAATTAAATAAAAAAATCTTTTAATTAAATATTAAAGTCACTTTATCCTAAGTCTCATTTAATTAAAAGAACAAATCTCTTTTAAATAAATAAAAAAATCTTTTAAATTAAATAATGGAAACCACTTTGCTAAAAATAATAAATAAATAATTAAATAAAAATAAAAAGAAAAGTGCACTTTCCTATGAGTGGAATCTCCTTTTACCTCTTAATCTCTTCCACGCATCTTTTTGCCTCTTAACCATGTCCATTGATTTTGCCTCTTGAAAATCTTGAGCACATGGATCAACCAAGATTTAATCTCCACCATTGCTCATTTCTTTTTGCCTCTTAATCTTGACCATCCACTATCCTTTATAAGGAGCCCTCTCCTTCTCATTTAGATATAGAAGATTTTTGTATTGTTATGCTGCAGGTTTGGAGAGCGATTTTGGAGAAGAATTTGAGCACTTGAGATTGGACATTGCAACTCCTCTTTTCTTGTCTTCTTCTCTCATGCCTCCATGGCAATCCATTTAGATTAATATTGCACTTTCATATTAGATTAGATTCATGTTTCCTTTCATAGAATAATCTTTCATAAGAATTTCCTTTCATAGATTAGTTTTCTTTCATGCATTATTATCATATAGAATAGCTTTCATTTTCATTTGCATGCATATTTGATGATCATGGAGACTAGCATTCTTTCTTTTCCTCTTTGAATCTCTCATTTTATGGTGTACTTGCATGGGCACAAACTAGGTCTAATTTGAGGGCCTTCATCATAAACCCTTGCACCCCATGAATGGAGAGCTATGAGTCACCATTTGAGACCTCATTCTTGAGAAATATTCAATTTAATGACTTATAGAAGTGTGTCAACATTTTAGCACACATTTTTGGCACCCATCGTGGGGTAGAATATTCCATTTCTTGCCTCATTATTTTATTTTATTTTTTTGATGATTTTTCCTGCACTATCCATACTTCCGTGCATCTCTGTTATAGATTCTCGCACGAGGTTTCTCACTGTATCGCTCAAAGATTTACTGGTATTAGTGATTCCTCGCGTGACAAAGGCATTTTCTTGCATGGCTCTATGTACTTTCTTGCCTGGAATAGGGTTCTGGGTCACGCAAACTTTTGACAGTAGAGATGTAAAATTTGAAGATTTACTTTTTGCTTGCTATTTTCTGACATTTAATGGTTTTTGTGACTTATTTCCCTGATTCTATTTAATGAGGCAACATAGCATTGGATTGCAGAGCTTTGGACCTAAGGTGAGTTGCTACAATCTCTATAACATTTGGATTTTGGAATATAAAATGAATCTCTCATGTGTATGGCTTGAGTGATAATTATTTTTATAGATCACACTTCAATTTTGGGCTCTAAAAAGAACATAGATTCACTTTCTTGCATATGTGTTTCACATAGTAATTAGGTCCTATGAACACTATTTGTGGCATTCTTGAGAGAGTGGGATTCTTACGAATCTCTTCTTGATGATAGAACCCCTTGTAGGTAGGGAGGATATTGTTACTACCTCACAGTCTTACTTGGTTTAGTCTTCAACATTGATCGGTACGTTCTCTCTTGGTCCCACTTAGAGCACTCGGTAGATATTTTTGTTGAAATTATGAACTTTGGTGAGGTGGTTTCAATCTTAGCATGTCAATGAACTTGCTTGCTATGTTTGGGTGAAGTGAAGAGGCTAGAGGATTATGCTCTACTCCCTTTTGGGTAATACCAGAAACTTAGATCCTTGAATCTAAACCAAGTCCCCATGTGGTCCTTTTTGTGAGTCACCTTGTTAGAGAGGGTTAACCTTAGTGGACATTCCCTTTATTGGGTAAACCACATGGATGGAACCTCAAGCGGTAATAACCATTTCACCGTGGTAGCAACAACCACTATACAAATGTCCTTGTGGAAGAAATATCCATAGGTGTGGTTTCTTGTTGAGTTGTTAGATCTCCTGAGCATCTCCAATTGATTAAATTCTTAGAATGTGTCAAAATCCTAGTGCACCTAGATTGGAGCTCACCCTCTTGAGATTGCAAAAGTTGCAGAGTCAAACCATTACTAAGAACCATAGTGCAACCAAATTTTCATTTGCTAGGACTATGTACGTGATTGAAAATTTTTTTTGAGAACATAAACAAGTAGAATCTTTAAGGAGTAGCATACTAAGTCACTATTCTTGTTCATGTGCAAGGTTTCTTTTCCCCTTGCTCATTGTTTGAAGACATTTGTTTTCTTGAACTCCTTGATTGCTATCTTGCGTGCTTGATTGATGATAAAAATCTATTGAATTATTTATGTGATCATTTAAAACAAATAAAAACTGAGTTCCTGAGTTTACAACTTGTTGTTAGGCAGTCTGATCCTATTTCCTCACCTGGTTCCCTACATTCTCTCACATGAGCTTTTATTTCCTCGCACGGACCATGCATTTTCTCACACGGGGTTTCATTTCCTCATGCGCAGTTTCAATACAGTCTTGTCAGAAGTCTCTGTTTTCACTTTTCCAGTCTGATCCAACATTTTCTCATGCCAGCCTTGCATATTTGCACATGATCCTTGGCATTTCTTCATGTGGGACTACATTTCCTCATGCGGACCTATCTTGCAGTCTGTCAAATAGTGAGCTGACCACTGTCATTTCCAGTCTTCCTTGGTCGATTCAGATTATGGTAGGTCAATTACCTCACTGTTGGAAGCTTATTTGCACCTTGGGTTCCTGTGTTTTGACCTCTTGGATCAGTATTCTTTGATTTCACAAGTGACCTTGCTTGGAATTGGTTAGTTGGAAATCGTCCTTGTTGAGAAAGTAAACCTTTATATTCTTTGATAACACGCCTGGAGAGTTTTAGTAATCTCTTGTCCATTTGCTTCCATCCAAAATCAAATTCAATCAAATATAACTTGGGTAAATCATCAACCCGATCCATATGTGTTAGGGTATTCACCTAGTTATTGGGCACCTCTATGGTAGTGTTGGGTTATGCCTTTTGCAAAAATTCTATCTCACCACCTCTCTCTTGGACAATTGAGTGCTTTTATTATCCTAGTTTGGTACCAACAATTCTTAGGGTCATCTTATCACCTAGGATCTTTTCTTTCATGTTGGTCACAACAAGATATCAAGTAAATCAAGGAAAATGACCTCAAGTAGTCTTTGATCAATTACCCTTAGTTCAAACTTTCCAAAAACGTAAGGGAAAAGACCCTGTCTTTGATCAATCTCCTAGGAATACCTCAGAAGTTTGGTTTGATCCCAAGAGTAATCTTAGCGAGTTGAGCACACCCTTAGCACCTTCTCATTCAGATATGGATATGAGTTATACAATGACTTCAAGAGAGAGGGAAGAAATGGATAAAAATCTTGACAACATATTTGAAAGGCATAGGGATACCATTTTGTTTGGTAGTTCCTCTAATAAAAATCGACTAGTTTCACCCTTTATCTCAACTAGATATTTGGATGCACACCAAAGGGATGAAAGGGAAATGAAGAATTCCTATCAAGAAGAGTAATCACAACATGACAATCAAGACAATGAACCTTATGATACTCATGTGAATGCAACATATACCAATGACTTGTTTAAACATTCAAGACCAAGTTCACTGCTCTAAATAACTTCTGTACACACTAATATGTGCACTTCTCTAAACCATTGCTTCCAAGAGAATCCATAGATTGGAAACCTTGAGAAATCAATTTAGAGCTCCTTAGGCATAGAGTGCAAGGGTGTTAAGAATGCTCTCAGCTAGAGCTATTAAGCCAATAACCTTGCTAGTAAACCATGCAATGAGAGATTCAAATGAAGACAAAAGAAAGAATGCCAATATCCCTTAGAATCAAATGGAAATGAAAATACAATGCAACTATGATAGAAATGGAAATGCAAGTTAAGCTATAAAAATGAAAGATAGAAGTATTACAAATCCTTACTATTTAGACTATGTGAGATCTAAGCTAGAGCTTGAAAGGAAACTAATCTAAGAAAGCATAAACATGAAGCTAAGCTAAGAATGCAAGAATGAAAGCTAAATGTAGAAAGATCTCCAAAAGGTTCCAAAGTCTTCAAAAGCTCTAAAGTCTCCAAGAAATCTTGCAGCATAAAGTTAGCATAAAAAGTTGGTGATCTAGAATGAAGAAGAGAGCTCTTCTTTTATAATAAATGAGAAGAAATGGACCATGGAGATTAAGAGGAAAAAGATTTAATCAACAGTGGAGCATCAAAGAGGAAAAATCCATGTGCACAAGTATCCTCCAATGAGAAAATAAGAGTTGACTTTTGTGTCCATATGAGACAAAAAGTGCTTTTCCCCTTTTTATAAAATAAGAATAATGCTTTATTTGTGCAACTTAGGATAAGAGGAAAAGTGGGGGCTTTTTATTTAATAAAAGGGGAAGGAATTCCTTTTAATTAAATAAAGACTTTAGGATAAGATGGTTAAACCATAGAAAATAATCGAATAAATGATAAAATTAGGATTTGATCAAGAATAAGAAATTGATGATTTTAGCAAATAATGCTAGCAAGGGGCTAATAGTCTAGATGACCATTTTTAGATGATTGCAACTTCAAGATACACAAGTGAAAGACTTAAGAGGATTGAGCATGAAAAGAAAGCATTCCTAGATGAACAAGCTACAAAGGAAGAAAAGTTTAGACTCCTAGAGTCGAAAAGGCAAGCCTTATTGGAAATAGAAAGGAGAACCACACAAGAAGAGAAAGATAGAATCTTGTCTCAACAACTTAATGATCAATACAACAACATGTGTGTTGGTGGTGGAAATAACTCTCCTCCATCCACTCCTCCTAAGACTCCACTAAGTAGAAGGTATTCAAGATCACCTTCATGATCTCCTAGCCCTAGAGGAAGAAGGGCTTCACAACAAGAACATTATAGGAGACACACACCTCCTAGGAACTCAAGACAACCTTCTCAACGTGCTCACCATGGTTCATAATATGGGGTTAGTAGCTCAAGTTTTGACCTCAACTCCCAAGATTTCATGAAGATACAACAAGAACCACTCTTCCAATAGTATGTGGAGAGATACTTGGAGCAAAACAAAGATAAATTTATAGAAAGTTTGATCAACAAGGGTGCTACGGTCTCCTATAATTTTTATGTGCACAAGAAGATCAAGAAGCAAGGTCCATCCCAAGAAAAAGAGATCAAACAACTTAAGCGTATGATGGAAAAGGTGTTGGCACCCAAGAGTAAATTCTCACTTGATTCAATTTGTCCTAATCCTTTTGACAAGAGTGTGAGCATGAAAGACTTTCCTAGAAAGGTTGAGATCCCTCCATATGACAAGTATGACGGTAATGGAGATCCACATGATCATGTGTGTTAGTTTTATATTATGAGTTTTGAGTTCCACCAGGATGACTCGTACCTCATGAGATTGTTCCCAAGGAGTCTTAAGGGTCAAGTGATGGAATGGTTCACCAAAATAACTCCCCCCGTCAAGACTTTCAAAGAGCTAGTCCATAGATTTGTCCAACATTTTGATTACAACCTTTCAAGATCTGTCACCATGTTGGACTTATGCAACTTAAAGCAACATCAAGGGGAATCCTTTGTCACTTTCTTACAAAGGTGGAGACGACAATGCTCCCACTACTCTAGGACTATTCCTAAAGATGAGAAGATTGACATCCTTATTAGAAACTTGGTTCCTGAGATGCGGTATGAAGTTAGGAAAATGGTCTTTGATTCCTTTGACACCATGGTTAAAACCACATGTAGGATTGAGGATGTTTTGAAAGAACAAGGAATTTTGGCCAACAACAAAAACAACAATAATGGTGAAAATAACAACTCTAATAAGGATAAAGGAAATAACTCACATTGGAATAGGAACAAACAAGTGGATAGTGATGGAGTTGTGGACTCTTCTCAACCCAAAGATCAAGTTGTTCTTCACTTGTCTAGTGTTGTTCAAGCTATGAAGCTCAACTCATCTAATCAACAAGAGCACAAGCCAAGATATCAAGATAAGCCCAAAAAAGAGAGGTGACAATTTTCAAAGCTTGGTGATTCTTATGAGGATGTCTTGAAAACAATCATTGCCAACAATCTTGTGCATCCTCAAGATCCCGCAAAGCATTATATACTTGATGTTAAGCCACATTGGTGGGATGAGAAAGCCTTCTGCAAGTTTCATAATAGTGTTGGACATGATATTGAAAACTATTGGAAACTTAAGCATATCATCCAAGATCTCATTGAGAGTGGAAAACTTAAGATAGATGGATTGAACACCAACATTGATCATGAGGCATTCAAAGAGCCTTTTCCCAAGTATGAGAAAGGGGGAAACCTCTAAACCTAAGAATGGTAAGGCTGAGATTAATTACACTTACACAGCTATGGAGAATGTTGTCGACATGCTTGAAGTTGTAGAGGAAAATGTCAATATGATGAGAAATAAAGATCCCTATGGTTATGATCTAGACATGGACTCTCCTCCTATCTTTGATGAAGAACCTATCATGGTGCTAAGGGGTCCTAACTCTAGGATGTCATCCCAAACTCTCAATGTTGTCACACAAAGTCAAGGTCCTATTTTCATTAGAGGACCCAATTCAAGTCAACCTAGTAAACCATAGCAAGTGGCATCCAAGAATGTCACCTCAAAACCAGCAGTCAATCCTAAAATGAGTTATAATCTCTTCGATCAGTTGCAGAGAAACCCTGCTCAGATTTCAATCGTTGACCTCTTAGAGTTGTCCCCAAGACACAAGCAAGTCCTTGAGGATGCCTTGCGTGCAACAAATATCCCTAACAACTTAGACGTTGACCAATTCTAAAACATGGTTAACCATATTGCCAACTCTCATTACCTTACCTTTTTGGAGGATGATGATAAAGCTCTAAGTCACCCACACAATCTTTCCCTTCATATTGAAGTCATGATCCACAAAACTCATGTCAAGCGTGTGTTGATAGATGGGGGTGCTGGGATTAATATTTGTTCCTTGATTCTTTTAAAGATATTGGGTTATTCTGAACAAGTCATAGATACTAGAAATAAGATCACTATCAAAGCCTATGATGAGGTGAAAAGGAGTTCCAAAGGGTTGGACATCCTTCCTATTAGGATTGACCCTGTTGAGAAGGATATTTTGTTTCAAATTATTGATGTTGGTCCTCTGGCATACAATATCTTACTTGGTAGACCATGGATTCATGATATGCAAGCAGTGCCATCTACCTACCATCAGTGTGTTAAGTTCCCCTACAATGGAGTAGAAATTTGTATACCTAGGGATAGCATATTATCTATTAACTCAATTTTGCCAAGTACTCATGTTCCCCTCAATAGAAAAGCATAAAACTTTAATGCGATCTTAACAGAATGCAAAGACAAGTTCAAGTCAGTAGACCTTGGTGTAGGGGGTATCAACTTAAATCTTATACAATGCTTCCAGTTTCACCTAGGTCTTATGGAAAACCTTCACAAGAAATGAGATCTTCCTCTTCAACTATGACTTTATTTGGCATATTTTTAGAGTCCGCAGTGCCTATTCAAGATGAGAAAAAAGAGGTGGATGTTAAAGACTGGATTTATAGAGAAGATAAATACATGCACAATGAGAACTTCTCTCCCTCTCCTAAGGCTTATGGAAGATGGTATACTTTTGTCAAGCAGATGGGTTATCCTGGACATGGCCCTCTTAGTCATAGATTGGATGCTAAAGCTGAACCCCTTAATCATGCTCTTTTTGGACGTAGGTCTAAGAAGACGGTTGGCCTAGGATTTGTGAATCATAACAAGAACACTGCTCCTATCCTTAATGAGTTGGATAGTGAAGATGAACCAGAATACATACCTAATTTGACAAATTAGAAAGATATGTGTGAAGATTTAGTCCCTTCCACCAATCTCCTTTGGAGAGATTTAGACAGTCCAGTCACTCATGAGATAGTTGCAACATTAGAACAAGATGAATTAGATGTAGAAGATCCCATCAAAGAACGTCAACGTAAGAATATTATTCATTTGATGGAGAGAGATGTTACCCTTGATGATATTAGAGCTTTGATATCAAGACATCCCAAACCTTCATGGTGTAAACATCCTAGTCGAGATTCAGAAATAGATTCACATGAGTATGAATGGGACTCTCTCTTTGATTCTTCCATAGTTGACATGGATGTTGATGTCATCCATACTTATAGTTCTCAACTTGAGGTAGTTGATAAGTCACGTGTAAGATTAGAAGATTTGAACTCACATGTTGCCTTAGTGGATGATTCTTCACTTGTTAGGATGAATCTTGATTTGGGTAGCTTAGAAGGATACTTGACGGACTATGACTCTTCAGTCACCAAAGATGATATCATTCATATCCATAACCTTGAGCCAGTCATTGACTTACCTCTTGCTCATCCTAACCTCATTGATTGGTCCCAATGCTATCAAGAACTTGAGCTCTTAACATTCCAAAATGACTATGAGATAACCTACTACTTGAATGCCATTGAGCCCGTAGTCTTTTCCACCAGTGAACTGGCTACTAGCATGACAGAGCCAGACATCAAGTACCTTAGTCATAAAATAAGAAGAAAAGAAAATCAAAAGAATAAGAGTTTTGATGGAAAAAACCATTGTGTGGTAGTGTCAGAACCAAAAAAAGTAAAAATAAATGACGTATCCAAGGGTGAAAACCTCTTTGAGGTGCCTAAGGGTGAGGTACTTGATCATCTCCCAAGCTACTTTCAAGATAGATCTTCAATGCTTATCGAGCCAACACAAATAGTCAATTTGGGTACAGATGAGGCTCCCCAAATAGTACACTTGGTTGAGTCCTTTTCACCACAAGAAAAAGAAGCTTACACTAAGTTCTTACAGAAAAAGAAGATCAATTTTTCATGGACTTATTCAGATATGCTAGGGTTGGACACTAATCTTATCATGCATCACTTGTCCATAGCTCCAAGTGTAAAACCAGTCAAATAGAAATTGAGAAAGATGCATCCTCACATAGCTCATCTAGTCAAAGCATAATTAGAGAAACTCCTTGGTGAAGGATTCATAAGAGCCATTGACTATGCTAATTGGATATCAAACATTGTACCAGTTTCCAAACATGACAAATCCATTTGAATTTGCATAGATTTTAGAGATGTCAATAGAGCATGCCCAAAGGATGATTTTCCACTCCCCAATATAGACATGATAGTGGACATGACTACGGGTTATGAGATTTATTCCTTGATGGATGGTTTTTCTAGATACAATCAGATTAAGATAGCTCTTGAAGATCAAGAAAAGACTGCATTCACTTGTGCATGGGGTACCTATTGTTGGAATGTTATGCCTTTTGGATTAAAAAATGTGGGAGCCACCTATCAATGAGCTATGACAACCATTTTTCATGATATGATGCATAAAAACATGGAAGATTATGTGAATGACACTTTGGCCAAGTCTAAGAAAAGGGACACACACTTAGATGATTTAGAAGTCATTCTAGATCACATGGAACAATTTCAATTAAGGTTAAATCCTAAGAAGTGTGCATTTGGTGTCACCTCTGGAAAAATTCTAGGATTCATCATTTTAGCAAAAGGAATAGAGGTGGACCCTGAAAAGGTCCAAGCAATCATATATATGCCACCTCCTAGAAATATTAGTCAAATGAGGAGTCTTCAAGGACATCTTCAATCCATAAGGAGGTTCATTTCATAGTTGTTAGATAGAGCTCAACCTTTCAACAAGAACTTACACAAAGGAGTCAAATGTGTTTGGAATGAGGATTGTCAAAAGAGCATAGATCAAATCAAGAAATACTTGGCAAATCCTCCCATTTTAATGCCTCCTATCCCAAGGAAGCCACTTATTCTATATGTTTCAGTGACATAATATTCCTTGGGGGCATTACTATCTCAACTTGATGAACATGGGAAAGAAAGAGTAATATACTACATTAGCTGTACTCTTGTTTCATATGAGGTTAACTACACTAGCATTGAGAAAGCTTTCCTTGCAGTTGTGTTTGCTTCCCAAAAGTTGTGACATTACATGCTTGCGCACACAATACACCTCATAGAAAAAATAGATCCACTAAAATATTTATTAGGTAAGGCTACCCTCATAGGTAGACTTGCTAAATGGATGATGATCCTTTTTGATTTTGACATAGAGTACATTGAACATAAAGCAATCAAAGGATGAGCCATAGTAGATCAATTGGCTGATTTCCCAATTCAAGATAGTGCACCTATTCAAGTTGACTTCCAAGATGAGCATATCATGTATATGACTGAAAGAAAATGGAAGATGTTCTTTGATGGATCCTTTATGCAAAATGGCTCAGGAGCTGGTGTGTTGTTTATTTCTTCTCATGGGTGCACGATTCCTAAGTCTTACAAGTTATTGTTCCCATGCACAAACAACATTGCTGAGTATGAAGCAAATGGACTTAAGATGGCTATAGAATGGAGAATCATAGAGTTACACATCTATGGGGATTCACAGCTGATAATCAACCAAGTCAATGATGAATATTAAATCAAAGATGAGAAACTTGTACCTTACAATAAAATGGTTGATTCCTTGAAATGATACTTCACATTTGTCACATTTCAGCAAATCCCTAGAGAAGAAAACAAACCAGCTGATGTTATGGCTACACTTGCTTCACTCCTTCAATTAGAGAAACATGAATCCAGATTTGAATTCCTGGTGGAAGAGATACATTACCCTATCTATGACTCCCAAGAAAGCCATGTCATCTTGTTATCAATAGATTTTGTTCAATTTCCTCAATTTTTAATTTTCCCAAAATCACCCCATAATTTTAAAAGGTATTGTTCACTTAAAGTTTCAATCCCTTGCATATACACCCTATCAGTTGAAATTGAACCTTGAACTCTCATAGTTCAAGATTCAATGTTTAATAACATCCTTTGGTATGATTTTCCTTTTTGTTTGCAAGCTTAGTGACATTTCATCTTTGTAGCATGCACTCATCCAATGAACTGTGAACCGTGAACTCTCCTAGTTCAAGATTCAAAGTTCAACAAATGTTCCCTTTTTGCAAAGCACTTTTCTTTGTTTTCTCCCTTGTCACTTTTGTTTTTTCTTTATTTTATAATCATGCAAAAGGATAGTCCTTTCACCTTCTCATTGAACTTGAACCATGAACTCCCGTAATTCAAGGTTCAAGGTTCAATGTGTGCCCGTGAGTTGTGAAGAAGCAAAGTGGTGATTTGACATAAAGGATAGGTAGCGATTGATTATGATTTCTATGCGTGGTGAGGATATTGTAATTAATTGAAATGACACTTAAGTGTCACTTCAGTCTAGGAAAGTACAGTAATCAATGCTTAAGGTGGTGTGAGTTATCAAATGATCATTAATTGAACCTTGTGTGACATAATTTTTCCATTATTGCGAATCTCCTAGGATTTTTTAAACTATTTTAAGATAAATTGACAAGCTTAGCTTGTTTTATTCATAATGCTCAAGAAATCTCATGCAGTCATCACGGAAGAAGGTATCCTCTCCTCATCTCAGAGCTTAGTTCATCACATAAAAACTAGGTGAGTTTCTCTATTGGCCTCCATTATTTCAGTTAAAAGCTCTTTCCTTTGTCAAAGTTGAATTCCTTTGAAGTTGCTG
Source organism: Chamaecyparis obtusa (assembly GCA_027943335.1). Lineage (NCBI taxonomy): Eukaryota > Viridiplantae > Streptophyta > Pinopsida > Cupressales > Cupressaceae > Chamaecyparis > Chamaecyparis obtusa. Next base: position 511,497 of record BSBK01005055.1, on the reverse strand, counting down.
CGTCTCCCAGTTGTTGTTTTTCCTAGCTTGAGAGCCCAAAATGAAGAACCCAATTCCAAATTTTGGAAATACCTCTCCTTTAATCTACTCCTTGCCTGATTGTGAAGACACCCTGATTAAAATTGGAGCCTTAGAGGACATTATGACCCGAATCAAAGAACCCATTCCAAGTTCTATGTTAGAAAAAGCCATTCAAAGTGGTCTAGATGATGTAGTCACTTTTCCTATAGTAGCCCCTTGTCGAGAGTTGGTTGTCGAGTGTGCGAAAAGATATAGTTTTGAGGAGAAGTGTATCAAGAAGGTTGATGGGAGTCCACTGGTGTACATAAGTAGAGAGGTCATGCAAAAGGCCATAGGGATTCTAGAAAGGGACCCATATGAAGGGTGGAATATCCCCTCATCTTAGTTAGTCTTCACCACTAAGAGATAAGTATACCAGAATGAAATAGCCCAATACTAGTTGCTCAAAGCTCAAAAAAGAGGGTCCTGGCTCCCAAAGCCACTCACTGTAGATCATTTTAAGCCTAAAGTAGCTGATCTAGTCATAATGCTAAATAGAATTAAAGGGAACCAACATACATACTATTGACATGACTAGATGTACTTCTATATCTAGGTCACTCTCATAGGGGAAAAATATATAGACTGGGCTGAAACCATAGCTGATGAACTCAATCATCAGTTGGCAAATTTTCCAATGGGCAGTAGCTTTCATATGTCCTCCTACTTATTCTACATTTTGGCTTGTACTAGAGAGTGGAAAGGCCTTTTCCATGAGCAACCTATCCCAAACATGAAAGTTTATGATTACTACCCTCACCTGAAAAAAGAATTTCATGTTGATAGTTTTCTGAAAGTTAATGGAGTTTTCTTTGGAAGGTTGGCATATCAACTATAAGGGAACACTGAGCAAAGAATATCAGAAGAGGCAAAAACCTTCATCAATACTTATGGAAGTTTCTTCATCTAGTTTAGAAGGTTCATGTATCTCAAATTAGGTGGTTTTGAAGGATAACCATTTAAATTACCTAGATATGCTTTTGATAGTTTAATCATTGCAGAAGTAGCTCGCCAACTAGCGTATGTGCATAACGGGGTTAAGGAAAGGAAGGATAGAGAAAAATCTAGTTTCCCAATTGAATTGGGGTTTTACACTTGCAAAACATCTTCAGATGCCCTAAATTTAGAGCATGAGTTAAGGAAATTGAATTTGAAGATGTTTGCACTCAGAAAGGATTTTGATAGTAGGGGTTACGCTGCTCAACATTTCAGCTTGCCCTCTGAATTTCAACACATTTCTCAAATAGATGATTACTGGGTGGGTTGTGTAGATGATTTTGAAGTGAGGAGGACCTGGTCTACATTTACCCTAGGACAAGTTGTTACCCTAAATGTTCAAATTGACATCTCAGTAATAGATGAAGATGATGGTGCAGAGGTAATTTATGAGTAGTATGAAACTAGAGTTAGGGGTACACCACTCCCTGAAATAGATTGGGGTATAGATGAGAGAGAGAGCCTAATAATTAAGACTCTCAATGTGATTAAGAGAACCAAGACATGGGTTAATAGTAAGAGGTCCCCTATTTTAAGAAGACATAATCCCAGAAGAGCTGCACATGCTAAAAATATTGTCAAACCCATTGTTACTGCTGACAAAAATATTTTCCTTGCAGGTACAAAAAATAAGAAGAAGTCTTTAGCTAACCCAGTGAGACAAGCTTCCCCTGGCTCCTCACCAATAAGAAGAAACTTAAGAGGGAGAGTTGGCAAAGAAAGTAACAAGCTAGTTAGTGAAAAGGAGGTCATAGATCTTGATCTCATGGACACTCAAATGATAGAGAAAGTTGGTTCAAATAATGTGGAGGGAGACACAATGAACCCCAAGAGAAATCAGCCAGATTCAGGGGAACCTTCGGTGACCATAGTAGGTGACACTTTGTAGAATCCATCTCCTACTCTCAGTTGGTTAGGAAGTTCCATTAACAACAAGAAAAGGAATGTCTTACCAATAACTCTTCCGGTAGAAGACATTGTTAGTAAGTGCTTGGGGGCTACAGTGAATCCTAAGAGAATTAGGATGGAATCACTGATTGATGTAGATGAGAAAACTGGAAGGTGGGTAGCAGAAAGGGAAATACCTAAGTTTGATAAATAGGTTTTTGAAGCTTTGATTGAAGAATTCACTATAGAAAAGATAGACTTAGGGGTGGCAAGTAGGGTGGCAGATGCGAAGCACCTGGAGTCTTCTATATGGAAGATATTACATAGGACCTTCAAGGATGAGAAGGACAAGAAAGAACTGAAGGCAACCATATAGAGATTGGTTGAGTTCATTCAAGTAGTACAAGAGCCCAGTTCACTTCCATTAGCTTAGGTTCCCTATACATTTGACCCTCATTCACCTGAATTCCATAAAACACTGGACTAGGTCCAAAGGAATAAAATGGTAGTAGAAGTTTTTAATAAATGGGTTGTGAGAATGATCCAGCGGAGAGGTGACTATGTCACTCAGTTAATTAAGACTCATGGATTTGTGATGAAAGTCATGTCAGAGCTATTGGCTGAACTAACAGAATGGAGGCAGGAAAGGAAAAAGTGGATTGGTATAGTTGATCAGTTGACAGAGATCGATCATTACAGGGTGCCTAAATTCCTTTTGGAAAAGCCAGTTCATGGCCTGAATGAAGAAGTTCTGTATGTTTTTGTGAAAAGTATTGAGTGGAGAAACTCAATTATTAAAGATAGTTGTGAGGGGAAACTCACCCACTCAATGATCTTAAGGGCTTGATCGACACCATGCAAAAAGATCTCAAATGCCTGGACATTGTTCTGATAGATGAGGAAACTCAAGATGTGAAGAAAGTGGAGAAGATAGTTTAGGAGTTGGAGGCAAGAATAATGAATATTAGAGATAGAAAAGAGCTCACAACAGAAGATCTTACCTCCATAGCTAACACTAAAGCTATGTTGTTTGTCTGTGTAGATCATCTGGAGTCTCATAAATCAAGGCCGAATCAAATATGAAAGGATAGGAAGGTTATCAGACAAAGAATTGCCCTCATTAGCCTATCGTATCATGCTATAGTTATCAGTGCGTCATTGGCTCATGAGGAGTGGAAGCAGGCACGTGTGCCCGGGTCATCATAGAGTTGAATCTAAAGCATCTAGCTCAACCCAGATTGGTGGTCCTACTCCACACTTTATGGGTCGCTATTTTTTTCAGTTTTCCAGTTTACTATTTTTAGCATTTTCTAGTTATCTCAAACAGTTGGTTTTTTGAAACTCGGGGAGTTTCAAAGACTTTAATATTTTTGATAATTGTAATTAATGGCTATATAGAGCTAGGAAGAATTGATTGAAAGGGATGTTAGTTAGTTTATTTAAGCTTAAGTAATAGCATATTTGAAGCATTAGTATTTTCTGTAAAGACTTGAATTAAGTTTTTTTGAATCAGTGAATGAAAGAAACTTATCAGTATAGATCTATTGGTTTATATTATTGAGTGGATCTTTGTTGGGGTATTCTACATTGAATGAAATTTCTTAATTGAATGTCTATGTTTTTTTTTGAATCTTAATTTAGAGTTGTGTTTTAGATTGGTGTAGTATTTATTCACTGAAGTCTATGAGCTTCAAGTTTATTAGTTGCTATCATTGTATAGTAATTATATCATATTGATGGGAGTTACTATTTTAGCCTTACCAAATTTCTAGTCAAAAGTTTGATATTTGTAGAAATGCATTATTCTTTTACATAAATATTCATTGAAAATATTCCTGGGAGCTGTACCATAATTTAGAGGGTTAAACACCTAAGTTTAATCCATTTGTTAGTAAAGGGTTAATGTTTCATAGTGGGCAATAGAGCATTCGAAATAAGTTCTAAAAGAGACAAATTCATTTACTAACACATCTGTACCCTTGTTGGTCGCAAGTCATCCCGTTATGGTGCCATTTACTCATACCTTCATGATGGCATTATCCTTGAAACCTTTAACCGATCAAAATGTTGAAACCTTACATGAAATGCCTCTCGTCATTCCCTTATCTCTGGTGATTTGTATAGGAGGGGTCTAGATGGAACACTTCTTAGATGCTTAGAAAAGGAAGAATCCGACCAAGCATTAGTTGACACTCATGAAGGCATCTAGGGGGGCATTCCAATGGTGTTTCCATGGCCTAAAGGTTTCTTAGGGTGGGGTATTATTGGCCTATGATGCAGCTTGATGCAGTAGCTTTTGCAAAGTCATGTGAAAAGTATCAAGAACATGGTAACTTGATACATGCTCTAGGAAGTGAGCTCATTCCTTCTATATCTCATTGGCCATTTCAGCGATGGGACTTTGATCTTGTTGGGTAGATTCATCCCAACTCATCAGGTGAACACAAGTTTATTATCACTGCTACTGATTACTTCACTAAATGGGTAGAATATGTCCCACTTTCTGTTGCCTTGGGAAAGACAGTCTCTCTATTCATTCTGAACCATATCATCTATCGATATGGAGTACCTTTTGAGATTATCACTAACAATGAAGGTCAGTTCAAAAATAAGAACCTTAAACAACTCTGCAAGAATTTCAAGATTAAACAACATTGGTCCTCCATTTATTTCTCACAAGGAAATTGTCAAGAAGAGGCATCAAACAAAACCATTCTTAAAATCATACACAAAATAGTTTGTAAGAATGGTAGAGATTAGCATTTATAGATAAATCTGGCTTTGTGGGCTTATAGAATGAGTATTTGTACTCCTACTGGGACAACTCCTTTTGCCCTTACATATGGTGCTGAAGTAGTATTACCTTTAGAGGTTGAGATTCCTTCACTTAGAGTTTCCCTCAAAGGTCTAGTTGTTAGAATAACTAAGAGGGGGGGTGAATCAGTTATCCATAGTCCCAAATCAAAATGTATAATCCAAAATAATTTACTTAAACTCTTGCAGCTTGGTAACATAAAATACTATACTATCTATGCTTTTATCGATTACCAATCAATAATAAATAATGATTATCGATAAAATCCAACATGTAATATGTAAAGTATGATAACAAACAATCACCACAATGAACACACAACAAAAAATATTTAATGCCGAAACCCTGTGACTGGAAAAACCACCTGGGACCGGCAACCCAAAAATGTTAACTCTTCTGAAGTGAGGTCGGTGAAGATCCAACCTTGTTAAAGGTTACAAACACACTGTGAGGTGTGACCTTGTTAGAGGATTTTAGACCAACCGTTATCATCCAACCAGTATTCACTATGGGGTTGACATTATAACAATTTTCATTCTATGATTGATACATATAAGACTTTCCTAGTCCACTCTGTTAAGAGCTTTGTTTGTATACAATGGTTAAACTGTAATAGTAGGTGATCTAATTACAATACAACTTCAATTATAGATTATCAGATCTATGTTAAGCCCATTCAAATCCTCTGATCAATATATCAATTCTATATCAATAATAATCAATGACTTATTATCACTTGGTAATAGCTTTCTGACGCTCGGTAAACTCTACAGTTCGGTTCTCCTTAACCAGTTTGATTAGGCATACATGAAGCTTGTTCATGTGATAGTTCTATAGTCTCCTTCTTCCAGCATAAGTTTCATAATGAAACCTTAGTCTCTTAAATAGACAAGTAAACCATTTTCTTCTCCTCCATAAGATTTTGCCACTTATTCTCCTTCGTCCATTTTTTTGCTTAAACCTTCCTCGGATGATGTGCCAATAACATGTTTTGATTTCATCCTTTAGATCTTCCTTGAATTATGCTAGCCGTTGATCTTCATAACAAACATTATCTCCATCTCTAATTTTGATGTACTATACAGCTCATCAATCCTTAACGGCTAAACTAATCATTTAGTTCCTTTTCTCCTGCTCGGTTAACAAATAAATGTGTCGGTGAACACAAGCTTGTTTTATACTATGCTTGTTATACACTACACTGCTTGGTGTATATTGTGATGCTTTATCAAGTGACCACACTACCTTGTGTCTTTCATCTCTTTTCCTCATCATAGATGAATGAAACATAATCAAGTCAATAACATAGGGTCATAGACTCATTAGCAAGTTATACAATGTATTCCTTATCCTCATCTATCATATACATCTTTCTCATGTAGATATTTCTATTCTTCATCTCTTTTACTCCTTTTCTATAGATGTTTAGGTATTGTAACTTACAAAATAAGTGCTGTCAAACTAGTTGACATCAATGAAAAAATATTACTGATTTAATCATATTACATATCTAATTAGCAACTCGGTGATCTCTAATAAAAAATATTCAATTAGGTTCTAAATCAGTTGTAGTTCATCAATCTCTCCCTTTGGCATTGATGACATCTCAAGTAATATGAAATATACCATACACATACCAAATATGTATTCTAAAACTCTATGAAGAAATATTGTACAAGCTCTCCCTAGCTTAATATGTTTAATCACTATGTTACTCAACAACATTACCAATGCAGCTTTGACATTCTACAGATATGATCTTTTCAGCTCTTGGATTCCTTCTTCTATTCTTGGTAACTGATCTTCAATGCTATCCCTTCTTTTAGTTTGTCTCTCCCTTAGATAGATGTTTCAGTGTTCTCATTGGTGCATATTGTTTCATATGGTTTATCTCTCCCTTTGAAAATAATGCCAAAGAAACAAATAAACATACATCTCTGTAGTAGCCATGTAACTCGCTGTTGTCCGATTCATTCTTTGTATCTCTATATATTGATATGCCAATCTGTTCCAGTTCTCCAAACTTTTTACAACCTTAGACATGATCCAAAGTTTGAACTATGCTACATCAACATGAATGATCTTCTGATAAGATTAGGCTGATGCAACATCTAGAGCACATTAGTGACCAGTAGATAGGGGACAGACCCCAAGTCTAGTCCTCAAGTATTCAAATGTATCCTTCGGTAGAGGCTTTGTAAATATGTCTGCAAGTTGTTCTTTTGATGTAACAAACTCTAGCTTAACTTGCTTCTCCTCTACCTATTCTCTTAAGTAGTGATACTTAATAGATATATGCTTTATTTTAGAGTGCATCACTAGATTCTTTGAAATGTTTATTGCACTTGTGTTATCACAATATATAATCACCGGCTCAGTGATTATCTCATTCATACCTTCCAATACTTGCTTAATATATGCTATATTTGAACAGTTTGTAGTAGCAGGAACATACTCTGCTTCAGCTGTAGAGTGAGAAATGCAAGCCTGCTTCTTACTTGTCCATGTAACAAGTCTTTCACCAAAGAAAAATGCTCCTCTGGTGGTACTTTTTCTGTCATCCACATTTCCATCCCAATCAGCATCGGTATAGACTCTGAGTTCAAATTCACCTTCCTTAGGATACCATAATCCATGATCTTTTTTTTTCTTCACGTATCTTAAGATTCTCTTTGTAGCAACCATGTGTGAATCTATAGGGTTTGTAAAAAATATTGCAACAATTCCCACAACATGTGCTATGTCTGGTCTACTATGCACTACATACATTAAATTACCAATCATATATTGGTACAGTGTCTAGTTCGCCTATGTAGTTTCATCTTCCTTAGTTAGTTTACATCCAATAGCCATTGGTGTTCCCACAGGTTTAGCATCTTCCATGCTAGATGTCTTCAATACTTCCTTGATATATTTAGATTGTGTGATGAATATACCATCATTCTGCTGAATCACTTGTAGTCCTAGAAAGAACTTAATCTCTCCGAACATAGACATTTAAAATTCACTTCTCATTTCATCAACTAATGACTTATAGATTTGATCTTGTCCTCCAAATATAATGTCATCCACAAATATTTCAGCAATAAGAATAGTATCATTAGTATCTCCTTTCATATACAAATTGTTGTTCTCACTTGTTCTAACAAATCCAATACTTAACAAATAAGTATGTGGCCTCTCATACCAGTCTCTCGGTGCTTGCTTCAAACCATATAAAGCTTTATGTAATCTACATACCATATCTTTCATGCCTGGATCAATGAACCCTTCAGGTTTTTCTTGTAATACCCTAAAATTGGCACCTAATCATTTCAATCAATTTTGGTGCATTTCTTCAATTTTCTATGTCATCAAAGTCCTAGTTCACTAGGCAATTTTATCTCTCCTACTTGACTTGAATTGACTTGATGTCAATTGTAAAAACCCTAATTTGCAATAATCAATGCTAAATTAATTCCTAAGTCCTAGACTTTATTTGGCTAAATAATCTCTATGATAAGTTAATTTAATTATAAAGTCCTAAGTGCTTTTAATTAAATTAAATCCACCCCATTAGCTAAATACCCTTGAAAGGAATTAATAAATATTTAGTTAATTGAATGGACACCTCTTTATTTGAATTTAATAATTCAAATTACTCGAAAGGTCACCTCCCCACATGTGGCAATTTCTATTCTTTTAATTAAATAAATCATGCCTTTTTTGTCTCAATTTGGGAATGAAGAGTCATGAGATTCAAATCAAGAAACTCTTCATTCCTCTTCCGGGCTTCTGTATTTAATGAAACTCTTTTTTCTCATTCAAGGAGAAACAATTTTTGAGAGCATCCTTACTATAGCATTTTTTAGTCTCATATCTCATTATTTTCAAAGCTCTTTTATTGCATTATTTAGATTAATATCTCCTTTTTTAGTATAATTGCATTTCATACTAGATTAATTTTCTTAAATGTTCTTAGTATTAATCTCATCTTTATTTTCAAGCTCTTAGATACATTGCACTTCATCTTAGCTTAATTGCATTCTTTCTCATCTTTATGCTTTTCTTTAAAATCCTCCATTGTTAGGTTGGTCTTATGGTTGTTGGCTCTCCAATTTGAGAGCAATTAAACACCCCACCTACATAGGAGGCAACAGGTCACTTCATCATGGATTTCAAATTGAGTAATCAATACTCTATTTCATAATTCAATTGTGTGAGTAATGACTATGTTGCATTTGTGTTTGATTTAGAGGTCCATATTCAAGCACACACAATTCTATGTAGACTTCTTCTTCAAGTATCCCATTCAGAAATGCTGACTTGACATCCATTTGGTAAACTTTGAACTTTTTGTGTGCAATATATGCAAGTAACATTATGACTCCTTCTAATCTAGCAACAAGTGCAAATGTTTCACCATAATCTATTCCTTCCTCCCGTGCATATCCTTTGCATACCAATCTAGCTTTATTCCTTGTTACCTCTCCATTTTCATTTTTCTTGTTCTTGAATATCCACTTAGTACCAATAACATTCTTATCTTTAGGTCTAGGTACTAAGATCTAGGTTTTATTCTTCTCTATCTGGTCTATTTCTTCTTTCATTGCATTAACCCATTCATCATTTTCCAATGCAACTTTTACATTCTTCGATTCATAATCACAAACTAGACATGTACCTTGTCTTTCTTTACTCCTTGTTTGCATGCTAGTTTATCCGTCTCCAATGATTTGTGTCTCAGGATGATGTCTTCTGACAAAACTTGCCAGTATCTGATTTCTTCTTTCTTGTTCATCTTGTCTAGGTTCATTTTCTTGCTCAGTGGGTGCTTCCTACTTGTTGGTTTCTTTTTCCTGTTCCTCAGTATTATTTTCTTGCTGACCAGTTGTCACTATCTGTGGCTTCAGTAGATACTCAGGTTGTTCAATGTAAGTGAATCTACTGTAGTCTTTTGATTCCTTTCTACTTTCCTTTGCATTCTTATCATCAAACTCATCAACTCGAACATTAGTAATTTCAATCATTTTATTAGTTACTCTATTCAGACACTTGTATTCTTTACTTTTACTAGAATATCCTAGAAATATCCCTTCATCACCTTTTGAGTCAAACTTTCCATTTCTTTCATCTTTCAGAATAAAACATTTTCTTCCAAAAATTTTGAAATAACTTTCAGTGGGTTTGTGTCCAAACCATAACTCATAGGGTGTCTTATTAGTGTCCTTCAGTTTTACTCAGTTTAGCACATAAATAGCAGTGCTAACAGCTTCTCTCTAGTATGTCTGAGCAACATTCTTTTCTATCATTAATGTCCTTGCACAGTCAACAATTGACCTATTCCTCCTTTCAACAATGCCATTTTATTGTGGTGTCCTCGGTGTAGAGACTTGTCTTTTAATACCATGCTCATTACAAAAATTAGTAAATTCATCAGAGATAAATTCACCTCCTCTATCAGATCTTAAGCATTTCAATTCTTTACCATTTTCTTTTTCTACTTTTTCTTTATACCACTTGAACATCTTGAATGCCTCAGATTTTTCTTTCAAGAACATGATATTCATCAACCTAGTATAATCATCAACAAAAAGAATAAAATATGTCTCCATAATAACTCTAAGTTCTCATAGGACCACATAGTTCAGTATGCACTAACTCAAGTTTTTTCTTTTTTGAATAATATTTTCTTTTGAAATTAGATTTAGTCATTTTACCTTTCTGACATTCATGACACATAACATGATCAGGCTTAGATAAGTTAGGTAGACCTCTAACTTTTTTATTTTTACTGATCTTAATCATGTTATCAAAATTCACATGACATAACCTTTTATGCCACAACCATGCATCTTCATCTTTCATCATTAAACAAGAAGACTGATCATTATCAAGATAAAATAGATTACCTCTGAATTGTGTACCAGTTCCAACAAGTCTTTCTCCATCATCAAATATTTTCACCTTTTTGCTCTCAAAAGCAACTCAGTGGCCTGAATTGCTCAGCTGTGCCACACTTAGCAAATTATAGTTTAATCCTTTTACCCAATAAGAATTTTCATATTTTAATCTATCATTTATCATCAGGGATCCTTTACCTCTTACCATATAGGGTGCATCATTAACCATTCTTACAGATCCTCCATTGTATTCTTCAAGATAATCAAATTTTTCTTCATCACCAGTCATGTGATGTGTACAACCACTATCTATGATCCATGTATCATTTTTATTAACCTTAGAGATAAGTGTTGTCTCTACATACCTTTCATCTTCTTCAGAATCATCCTTCATTATCACAAATACTACCTCCACATCATCATCAGTGTCAGTATCAGTGATATCTTCTTCATCAACAATGTAGCATACCTTCTTGCCTTTATCATTATTGTCTCGATTGTCTCTATTGTAGTATTAGTAGCCTCTATTGTATCTTCTCCCATAGCTTCCTTCAGATCGGTCTTTGGTTCTTTCATCATCTTTCTTGTGTGGACATCTAGCAGCAATGTGGCCAACTTCTTTACAGTTAAAGCATGCTAAAGGTAATTTACCTCTATACCTTCCTTTACCTTTAGGTAACCTTCTGGCCATAAGAGCTTCAAGTTCATCAAGCTCATCATCAGTATTGCTATCACTATCATCATTCTTATTTCTAGACTTACCAATCTTCAGAGAAGACATAAACGTGGATTCAACAGACAATACGACACTATTATCATAATTGTTCAGTTCAAATGTTGTAAGCTTTCCAATCAGATTATCAAGAGTGAGTGTGCTATTAGGTGCTGACCTATTTTCATGAATTGTAGATATTCTGATGGCATAGATAGGAAATAGGGTCCTTAGAATTTTTCTTACATGTCTTCATCAATAACTCCATCCGATGCTCTAATAGCGTGAACTACCTCCTTTATTCTATTTGTGTACTGCATAATGTTTTCACCTTCTTTCATCTTCATGTCATCAAATCTTGCTCTTAAGCTTTCTGCTCTTTCTCTTTTGACGTTCACATCACCACTATAAATTTGAGAAAGTTTATCCCACATCTGCTTAGCAGTAGTACAGTCCTTGATGTCTTCAAATTCAGCATCTGAACGGGCAACATCAATCTCCATCATAGTAACATTATGTTCATTCCTATCTCTTAGTTGATCAAGGGTCAAGGGACCATTGGGTGGTGCAAGGTATCCATTATCCATAAGATCTAGAGTAGAATTCCCAATCCTGGATATATACAGCTTCATTCAACTTTGCCATATTGTGAAGTTATCTTTGGCACTACTCTCTTAAACATTTTGAGACCTTTGTGCTGAAGTCCTTAAAACTCTATTCCAACCAACCAAATCTCTGATACCAATTTTTAGAATAATTGAGAGGGGGGTGAATTAGTTATCCACAGTCACAAATCAAAATGTATCATCCAAAACAATTTACTTAAACTCCTGCAACTTGGTAACATAAAATACTATACTGTCTATGCTTTTACCAATTACTAGTTAATAACAAATAATGATTACCGATTAAATCCAACATGCAATATGTAAAGTATGATAACAAACAATCACCACAATGAACACATAACACAAAATATTTAACGTGGAAACCCCGGAAGGGAAAAACTACCTGGGACCAGCAACCCAAAAATGTTAAATCTTCTGAAGTGAGGTCGGTGAAGATCCAACCCTTTTAAAGGTTACAAACACATTGTGAGATGTGACCTTGTTAGAGGATTTTAGACCAACCGTTATCATCCAACCAACATTCACTATGGGGTTGATAAGATAACAATGTTCATTCTATGAATAATACATATGACTTTCCTAGTCCACTCTGTTAAGAGATTTGTCTGTATACAATAGTTAAATTGTAACAGTAGGTGATCTGATTACAATACAACTTCAATTGTAGATTATCAGATCTATGTTAAGCCCATTCAAATCCTTTGATCAATATATCAATTATGTATCAATAATAATCAATGACTTACTATCGCTCGATAATAGCTTTCTGACACTCGATAAACTCTACAATTTAGTTCTCCTTAACCAGTTTGATCAGGCATACATGAATCTTGTTCATGTAATAGTTCTACAGTCTCATTCTTCTGGCATAAGTTTCATAACAAAATCTTAATCTCTTAAATAGACAAGTAAACCATTTTCTTCTCCTCCATAAGATTTTGCCACTTATTCTCCTTCATCCATTTTTTTGCTTAAACCTTCCTCGGCTGATGTGCTAGTAACATGTTTTGATTTCATCCTTTAGATCTTCCTTGAATTATGCTAGCCATTGATCTTCATAACAAACATTATCTCCATCTCTGATTTTGATGTACTTTACATCTCATCAATCCTTAATGGCTCAACTAATCATTTAGTTCCTTTTCTCCTACTTGGTTAATAAAGAAATGTGTTGGTGACCACAAGCTCAGTTTATACTGTACTCTGTATACACTACACTGCTCGGTGTATACTATGATGCTTCATCAACCGACCAGATTGCCTTGTGTCTTTCAGCTCTTTTCCTCATCATAGATAAATGAAACATAATCAAGTCAATAACATAGGGTCATAGACTCATCAACAAGTTACCCAATGTATTCCTTATCCTCATCTATCATATACATATTCCTCATGTAGATATTTTTGTTCTTCATCTCTTTTACTCATTTTCTATAGATGTTTAGGTATAGTAACTTACAAAATAAGTGTTGTCAAATTAGTTGACATCAATGACAACATATTACTAATTTAATCAAATTACATATGTAATCAGCAACTCGGTGATATTTAATCACAAATTTTCACTTAGGTTCTAAATCAGTTGTAGTTCATCACTAGTTACAGATGAAGACTATCACGCCATGCGACTTCAAGAGTTAGAACTTCTAGATGAGAAACATCAAGCATCATTTGACCATATGAGGGTTTATCAAAAGCATATGTCCAAAGCCTTCAACAAAAAGGTTCACCCTAGAGAATTCCAAGTGGGAGATCTTATCCTACGTGAAAATTCTAAGAATCAACAATATAGAGATCAAAAGGGAAAATTCGAACCTAATTGGCTTGGACCTTACATCATTCCAACAACTTTTGGTATAGGTGCTTATTTATTATCTACTTGTTGGTGAATAGATTTGTCTTCCTCTTTTTAAATGAAATTGAATAAAGACTCTATGCTTCTAAAGACAAATGATTCATCAATAGTTGGGTAAGCATAAGAAATTGCTTCCCTCTAAATTTTTAAGGTACAACTTTCTTGTAGAATATTCAATGAATTGTTAACAAAAAGTAAATTCATATACCTTTGACCGGAAAGTGTAGAAGGATCACTCAAATAATCTTGGGTATCGAGGAGATTTATAGAATCAACATGTGATTAAATTTAACTATGAAGAAAACTGAGATCTATTAACTGCTTCTAAAACAAACAACCTATAAAATAATTCAAGAAAGATGAGCTAGAAAGAAACCAGAAGCGACTGAATATAAATAACATATGCACAGATCTAAATGTATCAACTTTAAAAGTAATCAATACATTCCAAATTTTGATTCAAAGATCTAAACCATACCATGCATGTATATATTCATATAAGATTGGATCAAAGTCTAATAAAAAATAGTCACCAGTTATTTCAGAACTTTAAAAGACTATGCTAACTATCTACTTCAAAAAGAATCTATCTATATTCCTATCTATATTTTCTAACCCTTTTACTATTCAATGCTCCAGCATTAATAGTTTCAAGTCTGAGAGAGCCTCCAAAAAAACCCAGCCTCTCAGACACCAGAAAAAAACCGTTTAAAACCAGTTACATAACTAAAAATAGAGTTTCATAACACGTGTCATTTAAAACATAAAGAAAGGGAAATGCTGTCCCGGAAACTACTATGTCCCTTTGGGGCCTTCTGACGTGATAGTCTGTACGAGCTTCCAAGATCAAAACACGTTCACCAATTCCTGGGCTAGCTGGAAATATAGATTCTTTAGACCTGTTAGCTTCACCTAAGTCACATTCTTTTCTCACCTTAACTCCCTGATCCTCTCCACTTGCTTAGGCAACTAACCTCTATTCAGCAGCAACATGGATTCCACATTTTCAATTCTGGTGAAATCCTGAATTGTAGGCGCTTCATTTTCCTTGAGAGCATTCATGGTGTCTGTAAAGAAATTGACCATGGCATCTGCCTCTCTATTACCTTTGTCAATTTGCAAAATACTTGAGGGATTCACTATTTTGATATCTTTAAGGGCATCTGCATGCATATCTAGCACCTCTTTCTCAATTTCTTTGGCTTGAGAGATTTCAGCCTTGAACATCATATTTTTCCATCCAAAGTTCTATTTTAGGATGAATAGCATACAAGGATCCACTAGCTTCATCAGATTCTCAGCCAAGAATTGAGTCACACCATAGGTTTCTATTTCTTGAACATGTATGGCGATTGCTGTGCATTTCTCTTCCTCCATTTCCTAGCTTGAAACCAGGGTTTGAACCTCACCAAGTAATCCTTCTCTATCTAAACAAGTAGATATAAACTCACGAATGAAAGTAGTCCCTTCAGTGATAACATTGTTTATCCAAGACTTCACGACCTCCATCAAAACCCTCCCCTGTTGCATTTGTTTCACTAACCTTTTGATTTCAACTGAATTCAGATCAAAAACTTGTGAAGACTGGGCCAGTGGTAGTACTCCATCATTAGTGAGTGAGGAAAGAAATTCAGCCATGGTAGAGACCAATTGTTTTAACTCAAGTTTCTCTCATCCATGTTTTTGCGATTTCCTGAGCATATGATCAGCTGAGAATTTAAATAGGTGATCCCTAGAATCCCTGTTTAGAACACCAAGTTCCATCTTCACGATTTCAAAGTCTTTAGCCTTGGGTTCCTGAATTCCCTCTTTAGGCTTGAAAGTGGCTATTCTTGTAGTCACCTTTCCAGTCGATGGATCAGTAGATAGCCTAGCATCACTCTCCATTCTTTTTTCTTTGGGGGTTTCGGTAGCATATTTAGTGACGATCTCCTTCACAAGAAGTGAAATGGGTTTATAACTTTTTCTCTTATTCACTGACTCAGTTAGCCAGAGAGGAACTGAATCAGTGACTATCTGATTGTCAAGAGTTTTTACAGGAGTATTCTCAGCCTGAGGTACATCCATGCTACTGGTAAGGATTTCTTGAACCTTTTCTTGTTGATCCATTAGAAAAGAAATGTCATCATCATTAATATCAATATCTAGGTAATCAGGTCCTAAGGATGCCATCTGATAGCGCTTTTTTGATCTTGTTCTAGGCCTCTATCTTGGTGTGGGAGGATGCCCACTTGAAACCACCTTTTTCTTAGGGCACGTAACATTACCTACATTTGGAACCATAGGAGATACATTAGATGGGGAATGTTTCACATTTTTTAAGGTTGATCCTGCACTATGCTTTTCAAGAGGGGGGTTCTTAGCTCCTTTCTTTTTCTTTTCTATTAACTAGTTTTTCGTGACCCAAAAAATGGTTTGGGCCCTCAAATTTATATCATCTTCTTCTTTCCTATTCCAATCTATGTTCAGGGAACTTCCTGCTTCTACATTGCTAGCCTCTGAACTTGTGTCTTCGGAATTGTCCTCTTCTACACCCTTAATATCAAAATTTAAATGCAACATTTTGATCTATGGAATTACAAGTCTGGAGTGATCTCATTTCCAGATTGCCTCCTCATCACCGAGATCTTCCCATAGGTCCTCAAGATGCGAACTCAGTGAAGGATAATTACTTAGGCTTAGAACTTGTCTAGCGAAGCCCATCAAATCAAAATTGCCCCTCTTAAAAACTTAACCATCATTTCACCATCGGCTTATGTCATGTGTCCCATCAACTATCCTTTCACTTATGACTCTACCCGCAATGTGTCTTTGAACCTCTTCAAACTACTTCGAACCGGAGTTCAAAGTGGTTCGAAGTGGTTCACCGCCAACAGGTGATGTAGGCCGGGGCCCACCTGCAAAAAATGGTCATTAGAAAAGAAAACATTCTTTGAACTGCTTTGAACTACTTTGAACCGGAGTTCAAAGTGGTTCAAAGTGGTTCAGTTGAGGCATGAGTCTTGAAAAAGGTTCATCCAAGGAAGGCTGAATTTGAACTTGACAAACTTGAAGGCTATAAATGCTTGAAGGATTACTGTAAGGAAAGACTCTCAAGGAAATATGTTGAATGAGCTTCAAAATAATGAACTAGCAAAGGGTCTTAGACACTTCAAAAATGGCAACTTTAACTACCTCTAACATCGGCTCTAGCTGGGGATTGCATATTGCTCAATGTGCAAAGAACTCTGAATAACTAGTTTCGTAGAAAAGACTACCTAAAGGGAAAGAAAAAAAATACTAAGGCACAAAAAAAAGGAAAACATGAAACACTACCTAATATGTACACATGTATTGATTGAGTAAATCATTAGAGCTTGCATAACTTGAGGTCCTGCCCATTATAAGTAAAAGGCAAATTCACACCATCTGGGTAGGACAGCCAGAAAGCATTTGAGCCAAGAGCTTCAAAAATAATAAATGGGCCCTTCCATAAAGACTCAAATTTCTTGTGAGACCCTTTAGGTGCTTGCCTCTTGTCCCATAGTAGCACTTCATCACCCTCCATAAAATTATGAGGCCGCGCCTGCATGTCAAAAATCTACTTCACCTTCATCTGATGCTTTGTGATATGATCTACCAACTCCTCCGTTTCTTTTTCCAGTCTACTCAAATGCATAACCCATTTCTCCAAAGGGTCTTTAAAATATTGATCTTCAATGACCGCTTGGAGCTTAGCTGAGGAGAGTTCCAAAGGTAGAGAGACATGTGCTCCTATCCCATATACCAATTCAAAGGGGGCCATTCCAATTGCTCTTTTCCATGTGGTTCGATCTTCCCACAAAGCTTCAAACAACTTCTTATGCCATTCACAGGGATTATCATCCATCAACTTTTTCATGATTGCTACTAGGTTCTTATTATTGGATTCGGCTTGACCATTCCCTTGTGGAAAATAGTTAGAGGAATGAGCCAGAGATACGCCATGTTCATAACAAAAAGCCGAGATTTGTTTAGAAGAAAAGTATGTAGCATTGTCTGCTACTATCTTAACAGGTACCCCGAACCTAACAAAAATATAATTTAAAAGGAACTCACACACAACCTGAGAGTTCGCTTTCTTGGTGGGAATGGCTTCCACCCACTTAGTAAAATAATCAGTGGCTGTGAGAATATAAACATGCCCAATGCTAGATGGAGGGTTCAAAGGTCCCACAAAATCTATTCCCCATTGTTTGAAAGGCTCATCAACAATCATAGGTTTAAGAGGCAAAGCAGCAAGATGAGGTCTCCTAGTAAAAAGCTGACATTTTTCACAATTGTAGACATATTGGTACACATCCTTGAACATGCTAGGCTAGTAGAAATGATTCTAGAGAATCTTGAATGCGGTTACAGTTGAGGAATAGTGACCTCCATAAGCTTCATCATGGAACACCTTCAAAAGTTCTTTCTGCTGCTCAGCATCCATGCATCTTAAGAAGGTTCCATCTATGCCTCTTTTATATAATGTCCCCTCGGATATCACATATTTTATTGCTTTCAATTCCAAGTTATGCCTCTCTTTGGAGTTTAAATGATCAGGACACTCACCATAAGTAAGGAAATAAGCCATGTCCAAAAACTAGGGATCAATTAGACTGACCAACAATGCCATGGGTACTTCATCAATTTTCTTAGATGGCTTGCCATCCTCTGCTATTAGCTTGCATAGGCCTTTCCCCATTACCAAATTGGTTGGTTTAATCAATAGATCATACTCTTGAATTTTTTTTATCCAAACTGCTCTATCATTCATACCAATCTCCTTCTGAGTCAAAATACTTTTCACTGTAGTCTCAGGGATGAAAATGGTACAATGGGAATGAAGTATATAGTACCTAAACTATTTTATTGCTTTTACTATGGCAAAGGCATGTTTTTCCATCTGGGAGTATTTGAGCTCATGTCTTTTCAGAGGCATGCTCATAAAGGCTATGGGTGCTTCCTATCCTTTCTCATCTTTTTGTGTTAATATACTCGATAGAGTATGCTTGAAAGCATAACAATAGATGATAAAGTCCTTTTTGAAATTGGGACTTTTTAGCATAGGTGCTTGAGATATCACATCCTTAATATCACTGAAAGCTTGCATCCATTTTTGTTCCACTTAAAAGGAACTTTCTCACTCATTATGTCGACCATGCACCTAGTAATTTTTGAGAATTCTAGAATGAGTGCATGCAAGAAATTCACTTGCCCAAAAAAAGACTTCAATTCAGTTCTATTCAAAGGTAGGCTAAGTTGTTAAATCGCCTTAACCCTTTCGGGATTAATTTGAACACCATCCTTTGAGACAATATGACCCAGTAATTTTCCTTCCTCCACAAAGAATATTAATTTCTTGGGGTTCAAAGAAATGTTGTGGCTTCTACATCTTAAAAGCACTGTCTCAAGATCTTTTAGGTGTTGACCTCTCTTCTTCAAAAAGATGGTAAGATCATCTAAATACACCACTATAATTTTATTCCAGAGATCTTTGAAAGAAGAATTCATTTCCCTCTGGAAGGTTGCACCCGCATTCATCAACCCAAATGGCATTCGACTATATGCATAAGTTCCCTACGGGGTGATAAACACCATTTTGTGTTGGTCATTTTCTACTACACTGATTTGGTTATACCCAGAATAGCCATCTAGCATAGACATAACTTTAGATCCTGATACAGCTTGAAGAACATGCTCCATCACAGGCAGGGCATAGTTATCTTTTAAACTTGCTTGGCTCAGGTTACAAAAATCAACACAGATCTTGATGTCACCATTTTTCTTCCTCAAAGGAACTATATTAGTGATCCAAGTGGAATGATGAATGGGATAGATAACTCTTTCCTGTAGCATCTTTTCAACTTCCTTCAATATGGCTTCAGACACTTTTGGATTATATTTCCTTTATTTTTGACAAAAAGGGGTAACACTAGGCTTTAAAGGGATTTGATGTTCAAAAAGGTCTCCTCTAAAATTCTTTAGGTCCTCATACCCCCAAGTGAAGAAATCCTTGTATTCTGTAAGTAAATTTTTTAGGTCTTCTTTTTTAGATGAAGTACATGTCTGACCAATTGAAATCCATTTTGGATCATCTTGCTCTCCTATATCAATTTTATCATATTCTTTGGCATTATGCACATGGGATATCTTCTCTTTAATAGTACTATCATATTTTCTCTTGAAAAAATGTTCTAGAGATACAAGGCCCTTGGTAATTTTATTACCTTTCAGTTGAATCACCCCATCACTACCTACAACATCTTCATAGACTTCTTTGCAATCACTGTTTGATCCTTCAAAATATACATCAGAAAAACCTACGACACATTCAAAGAAATCCTTGAGCTGATAATCACTATCAAAGACCTTCCAATACTCCACATTATCAAGCACTTTCAGCTTGTAGATCATCTCGATTTGATACTTTCAAGTTTTAAAGTCAGGATGTGGCAATAATAACGAAGTCGATACTACCAGGGCATCTTCTCTGGTATTCTAATTTCTTAGTATAAATTCTATGGAAAAAGCATCAAAAAAGTCCAGCTCATCCCATACCAAATTTTTGTAATTCTTTAACCTCTCATTCTTAATAGAAAATTGTCCTTTCAGCTACTTCACAATTAACTCGGCATCACCTTTTACTATCAAATTTTTGACTCCCCTCAGTTTTGCTTCTTCTAATCCTAGAAGTAAGGCTTCGTACTCTGTAGTATTGTTAGTATTTTTGAAATCTAACTTGAAAGAAAGAGGAATAGATTCTTTATTAGGAGGAAAAAGGACTACCCCTGCGCTTGAGCCTAAATTGGAGTAGCTGCCATCAAACTCCATCTTCCATATACCCTCTTCTTTCTAAGAAGAAGTTTCAACATCCTTTTCAAGATCAGCTAAAATGAGATAATTGCCAAAATGACACTCATACAAAATTTGAGCTTTTGGGTTATCTGAGGGTACCACAGTATATTTATTTTTAGGCTCGGGTTCAAGTTTTACTTTCTTTTTTCCTACTGGGATCATAGCCTCTAACCAGTCCATCTTAATGTCTCCTCCTAAATCCTTGCAAAAAGTTCTACTAAGTAGCATACCATAGCTAGCTGGGATATCTACCACTAGGATAGTCAACTTCAGACGTTTGTCAGGATATGCAACAAGAATGGCTTGGGCATCTTTAACTTGACCCATTAACAGTACTTGTTTCCCATCCAAAGAATAGCAATGGCCATAGGTTTTAGTCAGTGTGAGACCAAGGGCTCTTGCAATAGGAGTAGGCATGATGTTATCGGATGCGCTAGAGTCAATAAAGCAATTGTCGAGCTTCTGGCCATTCAGGAGTAAGGAGATATAAAAGGGATTAGGTTTTCTTTCCTCTAGTTCACCTTCAATTTTATTAATGAAAGGACATTCTTCGGGCATCTAAGGAGTATCTTGGGGCTTAAAGACAAGTGGTTCTTCAACTGTGGTTGTCTCACCTATAAGAGGCTTATCTAGTTTGGGGTTTGAACTAGACTCCCCTTTAACATATTGTACCAGCTTGTCCAACTCTCTGGAATTCATTTTAAGATATTTTGCGGGGGAAATAGAGATTGTGCTTGTTTTACAGAATTCAACAAAGTCAAATGAAGAAGAAGGAGATGAACCACCTCTTGGTAAGATCTTTACTTTAGGCCCCTTTGGACATGCAGGAGTCTCTCCATTTCTGGCTTCTTTATACCTAGCATTAGCGTTAGCAGTGATTGAACCTAAAAAAAACTTTTGTGTTCTCTAATTTATCGTTAGAACAACGCAGGAAGGATCTTGTAAAGTTGCTAAAACACTTCCACCTCTGTCAGAGC
The DNA here is from genome assembly GCA_027943335.1 of Chamaecyparis obtusa. Taxonomy (NCBI): domain Eukaryota; kingdom Viridiplantae; phylum Streptophyta; class Pinopsida; order Cupressales; family Cupressaceae; genus Chamaecyparis; species Chamaecyparis obtusa. Next base: position 489,825 of record BSBK01005055.1, on the reverse strand, counting down.
TTGGCTCATACTCTAGGTAAAAAGAATTGCGTAGGCCAATATCAGGTGAGTCTTTCTCATCTTTCAACTCTTCTATACTGATAGTATCTTTTGTTGCGTTGATTTAGAGACACCTTAACCAATCAAGACAAGATTCTCCATCATGATCAGTTATTAGATGAAAGGAACACATTATTTCCCTTGGGACAGATTTGATTTGCAATCTAGGTTGTGAACCCGACAATAGAGGTGCTTTTCCCCAAGGTTGATTATATTGTCTTCGGCTAACATCTTGATAAGGGGATTGGTATGGTGAACTGGCCTTATTTTTCTATCTCTTAAGCATAGCCATACCATTCATCAACCTCTACATTAGAGGGTTTGTTGTTGTAGAGGATGAGGGAGTTCCCAAAGCCTGAACTTCTCTCTTCGAATTTCCAGCCATTATGAGTGTATGTTCTAGCTGAATAGCCTGTGTCTAGACTACGACCAAATCAACAACTCCATCTTTCAATAGGTGAAAGCTTATATCAGGTGAAACAAAATTCAAGAAGAAAATCTTCTTATTCTCATTATTGGGTGCTGAAGCTGCTAGAATCCTTTGCAAAATTCTATTAAACTTAGCCACAAACTCACAGATAGGCTCATGTATTTCCTTCTTTAGTTGACTAAGTTGAAGTAATAAAGAAATCTCATTATTAGGAGTTTTGAATCTTGTTTCAAAATCCATTTTCATATCATTCCAATTAGTGATTGAACTATTTGGTAAATGAATGAACCAATCAGCTGCGATATCCACTAAAGTCTTGACAAAAAGCCTGACTGGAACTTCTTTAGTAGGAACACTAATAACACCACAGTCGGTGTGGAAGGCACTAAGATGATCATCAGTGGTTACTTTTCTATCTCCACTAAACTTGGGCAAGACCTAATTAGCACCTTTGGGAAAATCCCCAGGGGGGTTAGCTCCTAAGTTTAGTGGGCCAATATTCTGACCCCAGGGTTGATTGGTGGCCATGTTAGGTCTGGAAATTCAAAGGTTGGATATTAAGAATAGTAGGCACAACAATACCTGGTGTTACAATAGCTTAGAAAAGAGGTGGAACAAATGGGCTAGGTGGAGGTGAAGAAGGTCAACTAAATGTTCAGGTTTTCTTCTTCTTGCGGGTGTTAAGGTTAGGTTCAAAACTAAGATTCCTCAAAGCTTCAAAATCTTCATCAAGCAATCCCCTACTCCTATCACCTTTGGTATACCTCTTTTCTGCCAGTTTCAAACTTGGGAGTGACCTTAATTTCTTGCTGGGGCTTGTGCATGTCTATTCACTATAACTACTTCACGAGCAACTGGTATTCCCCTTAGTCACTCAGCTTTTTCTTCTTCTCTTTCAAGCACTGCCTGAACTTGATGAAACTACTGGTTACTACGTTTAAACCTCCATGCTACTGCAGCTAAGGTTAGATTTGATTGAAGCATAGGAAACACATCATTGTGTGGTAATACCATCTTGTGGCATTATATCACTTGAGAACCTAGTGTTTTATACTGGACTCTCCCTAGTAGAGTCACCAAAAATTTGTTGGTGAACAGATTTGTCTTCCTCTTTTTAAATGAAATTGAATAAAGACTCTATGCTTCTAAAGACAAATTATTCATCAATAGTTGGGTAAGCATAAGAAATTGCTTCCCTCTAAATTTTTAAGGTACAACTTCCTTGTGGAATATTCAATGAATTGTTAACAAAAAGTAAATTCATACACCTTTGACTGGAAAGTGTAGAAGGATCACTCAAATACTCTTGGGTATCGAGGAGATTTACAGAATCAACATGTGATTAAATTTAACTATGAAGAAAAATGAGATCTATTAACTGCTTCTAAAACAAACAACCTATAAAATAATTCAAGAAAGATGAGCTAGAAAGAAACCAGAAGTGACTGAATATAAATAACATATGCACAAATTTAAATGTATCAAATTTAAAAGTAATCAATACATTCCAAATTTTGATTCAAAGATCAAAACCATACCATGCATCTATATATTCATATAAGATTGGATCAAAGTCTAATAAAAAATCAGTCACTAGCTATTTCAGAACTTTAAAAGACTATGCTAACTATCTACTTCAAAAAGAAACTATCTATATTTTGTAACCCTTTTACTATTCAATGCTCCAGCATTAATAGTTTCAGGTCTGAGAGAGCCTCCAAAAAAACTCAGCCTCTCAGACACTAGAAAAAAATTGTTTAAAACTAGTCACATAACTAAAAATAGAGTTTCATAACACGTGTCATTTAAACATAAAGAAAGGGAAATGACATCCTAAAAATAACTAACTCCCTCTAAGGCCTTTTGACATAGCGGTCTGTATGAGCTTCCAGGATCGAAACACATTCACCAATTCCTAGGCTAGCTGGAAATGCAAATCTTTCAGACTTGTCAGCTTTGCTTGAGTCGCATTCTTTTCCCACCTTAACTCCCTAATCCTCTCCACTTGCTTATCCAACTAACCTCTATTTAGTAGCAACATAGATTCCACATTTGCAATTTTGGTGAAATCCTGAACTATATGTGTTTCATTTTCCTTTAGAGCATTCATGGTGTCTGTAAAGACTTTGACCATGGCATCCACATCTTTGTTACCTTCATCAATTTCTAGAATAATTTAGGGATTCAATATTTTGATGTCTTTAAGGGCATCCGCATGTATATCCAGCACCTCTTTCTTGATTGCTTTGGCTTGAGAGACCGCAGCCTTAAACATCATATTTTTCCATCCAAAGTTCTATTTTAGGATGAATAGCATACAAGGATCCACTAGCTTCATCAGATTCTCAGCCAAGAATTGAGTCACAAAATAGGTTTCTATTTCTTGAACCGGTATGACGATCACTATGCATTTCTCTTCCTCCATTTCCTAGCTTGGAACCAGGGTTTGAACCTCACTGAGTAATCCTTCTCCATCTAAACAAGTAGATATAAACTTGTGGATGAAAGCAGTCCCTTCAGTGATAACATTGTTTATCCAAGACTTCATGACCTCCATCAAAACCCTCCCTTGTTGCATTTGTTTCACTAACCTTTGTATTTTGATTAAATTTAGATCAAAAACTTGTGAAGACTGGGCCAGTGGTAGTACTCCATCATCAACGAGTGAGGAAAGAAATTCAGCCATGGTAGAGACCAGTTGTTTTAACTCATGTTTCTCCTGTCCATGTTTTTGTGACTGCCCGAGCATATGATCAGCTGAGAATTTAAATAGGTGATCCCTAGAATCCCTATTTAGAACACCAAGTTCCATCTTTGTGATTTCAAAGTCTTCAGCCTTTGGTTCCTGAATTCCCTCTTTAGGCCTGAAAGTGGCTATTTCTGCAGTCACCTTTCCAGTAGATGGATCGGTAGATAGCCTAGCATCACTCTTCATTATTTTTTCTTTGGGGATCTAGGTAGCATATTTAGTGATGATCTCCTTCAAAGGAAGTGAAATGGGTTTATAAGTTTTTCTCTTGTTCATTGACTCAGTTAGCCAGGGAGGCACCGAACTGGTGACTATCCAATTGTCAGGAGTTTTTATAGGAGTATTCTCAGCCTGAGGTACATCCATGCTACTGGTAAGGATTCCTTGAACCTTTTCTTATTGATCCATTAGAAAAGAAATGTCATCATCTTTAATCTCAATATCTAGGTAATCAGGTCGTAAGGATGCTATTTGACAGTACTTTTTTGATCTTGTTATAGGCCTCGATCTTGGTGCGGTAGGATGTCCACTGGAAACCACCTTTTTCTTAGGGGATGTAACTTTACCTGCATTTGGAACCATAGGAGATACATTAGATGGGCCATGTTTCACATTTTTTAACGCTGATCCCACACTATGCTTTTCAAGAGGGGGGTTCTTAACTCCTTTCTTTTTCTTTTCTATTAATCAGTTTTTCATGACCCTAAAAATGGTTCACGCCCTCAACTTTATATCATCTTCTTCTTTCCTATTCCAATCTATGTCTAGGGAACTTCCCGCTTCTACATTGCTAGCCTCTGAACCTGTGTCTTTGGAACTATCCTCTTCTACACCCTTAATATCAAAATTTAATTGCAACATTTTGATCTGTGGAATTACAAGTCTGGAGTGATCTTGTTTCCAGATTGCCTCCTCATCACCAAGATCTTCCCATAGATCCTCAAGGTGCAAACTGGGTGAAGGATAATTACTTAGGCTTAGAACTTATCTAGGGAAGCCCTTATTGTCAAAACCCCTTCTTAACTCATAAAATTGCAAATGAAAACTCAACAAATCTCTTCCTATCACTGAAGCATCCATCATATTGTTACAAGCCAAGTTGCTAATTTTGACTGGGAACATAGAAGGCCATTTTTCTTCTGGTAGGGTATTTTAAATAACCACGAACATTTGCCTACAAACTTTTGCCAAAATAAAATAGTCGAAAGAAAACCTTGGGAGCCTGAGAGGTTCATCATCAAAGGCTCCAACCTGGATGTAGGTGAAACATGGGAACTGAATGAATAGACTTCCATAGGCTTGAATCAATTTCTGTGCCTCCAATGAAACTCTTTGGTTTGGGACTCCTGCCAATTGTTGACACAATCTATCCAGGAAAACATCATGAACCTTCCTGTAATTTTCCAAAATTTTATCTTTTCTTAATAATGGACAGTACTCATAAATTAAAAGATCTTCATTCCAAGGAACCTATTGAATGGTAGACAAATCTTGTGTGCATGACAGGTAGTATATCAAATAGGAAGACATAAAGAAATCCTTCTTAATGGCCTGAGCTTGTTTAAGTTGGTCCCTCAAGGAACTAGCAATAATATCCATCCAATCAATATGTTGCCCCCCTTCCAAGACTATCTCTATAAAATGAAACATCCACTCCTCGTAGAGAAGAACCTATTATGAACCTTTAATCCGGTGAAGCAACACTATCACATCATGAATAAGAGGTTTCATGTGATCTTTGGTGAGAAATTTAGGTAACCGAGATCTACCTTTGTAATTGGTTTGAGTCCACTTCCTAGCCACATGACTTCGGTTTTTAGCTATGTTCTGTTTGTACTAAGCTAGAGATTGGGTGGGAGTAAAACTGATGAGAGATTCTTCTGGAATTTTAAAAATAGCCATAATAGTCTCCCTATTGACTGGCACAAGGGTTTGGCCTTCTGCATTCATAATGCACTTGGATTTAACATCATATCTATTAATACATTACTAAACCAATTCTGGGCATACAGCTGATGGAAAAAAAGCCATGGCTTCTAATAATCCACTCGACATGAACTCTAAACTATGATCTTCCGCTACATGGCTTGTGAGGTCAATTGCCATTTTTTCTATTGGTATCCCTAACAGGTCTATGTTTGAGACAATGGGAGCTCGACATTGCATATTCTTGACATTCCCAAAGAAATGCATACTGGACCTCATATCTCCCTCAGGAATAAAAAGAAAAATTCCCCCCCCTCTCGAATCAATATATTAAACAGCAACAGGAAATGAGAAGAGCGTTAGGAGCTACCTTGTTTTATGTAGACTCAAATTTTTTTTTTCTCCCACAGACGAGACTCCGTAGAAAACTAATAGGAAAGAAAGACTTACAGAGCTATTTATATTTTGAAAGATTAATACCCTGAAAAGTCAACTTTAATGAGCATTAGTCGGGGACATTCATTTCAAATGATGTGAACAATAATGACTCAGCAATAGGATGTCCTTGAAATCTACCATCTTTAATATCATTATTAACCATCCCCCAAATGATATCTCCCACTCATGCTAACAATTGCATTAATCATCACCCGAAACTTTATTTGAGATTTGCTTTGTGGTTCCTGTCAAATCAAAATTGCCCCTCTTAAAAACTTAACCATCATTTCACCGTCAGCTTATGTTATGTGTCCCATCAATTGTCCTTTCACTTATGACTCTACCCACAATCTTCCTTTGAACCTCTTCAAACTACTTTGAATTGGATTTCAAAGTGGTTCGAAGTGGTTCACCACCAAAAGGTGATGTAGGCCCAGACCCACCTACAGAAAATAGCCGTTAGAATAGAAAACATTCATTAAATTGCTTCAAACTACTTTGAACCAGAGTTCAAAGTGGTTCGAAGTGGTTCAGGTGAGACATGAGTCTTGAAAAATGTTCATCCAAGGAAGGCCAAATTTGAACTTGACATACTTGAAGGCTATAAATGCTTGAAGGATTACTGCAAGGAAGGACTCTCAGGGAAACATGTTGAATGAGCTTCAAAATAATGAACTAGCAAGGGTCTTAGACACTTAAAAAATGGTAACTCTAACTACCTCTAACACTACTTTAGAGGGAGAGCAGCTCCCTGATCCTATCAACATCTTGCACCTAAAGAAGTTCTATCCATGATGCCCATTCTGTCTGGGGGCATCCTTTGTACATACTTATTGATCCTGAAAAAATCCAAAAAAATGGTATATTGTCAAAAATTCTAAAAATTGGAAAATGTCTTGAAAAAATGATCATTTTAGTGAAAACCTAGCAATAGGTGCTTTGATGTATCTCAAAAAAATTATATATTCCAAAAATACCAAAAAATTCAAAAAATTCAAAAAAAAAAAAGTAAAAGTAAAAGTTCCTTGGTCACAAAAATACAAAAAAATTATATAAAAAGTCCTTAAAAAAATAAAAAAAATAAATTTTTGCAATAAAAATCCAAGTGGTGAAAATTGGGAAATGGGTTCTACTCGAGCCCTTCGCACCCTTGTTTCTCAGCACACATCCTTGACACTTAGCCTTTCTCCATCATGCCTTGTCCTTGTTGCCTTGGTTTGGAATTGATCTTTGTCTTTGTCTAGGGGGTATAATGGTGTTAGCTTTGGTCTCTTGGATGCATTAGTCTTTAGGATGCCTCACAAATGGTGTTTTTCAACACAACCCCTACCATCGAGTATTTCTCAACACTTATCAGTTTGGTCTTACCCATTTTTGTCATGTGATCTTACCTACTAGAAAGCATTCAATCCTTATCCTCAGAACTCAGTATTAGTTAACAAACTTAAATTTTTAAACACAACACTTAATGCCTGAGCTATGTCATGATCTTTTCTTTGTGTGCAGACTATTATTGATTTTCGTTGAGTGTCCTTGTCTAATAAGTCTCTCTAGGATGCATAGCTAGAGGAATTGGGGCATGGGGCATGTTTTTATTTACTTTATGCTTGTGGGTGTGGTCTTGAAACTCTTGAGTGTCTCTTGTTGTTCCCTTGAAACACTTAGGAGATTCAAGGCATCATCCTTTACTATTTTTGCACAGCCATTCTTGTGGTCATGCTGGCATCTTTCCCTTGATGTGAGCATGGTTTTGCTACATTAATTTGGGGTAAGCTAAAATCGAATTCATCTTGACCTTTATGTCTTTGATGCTTATGTTAGAATCTTTCCACATTCCAATCCGATATAAATCACATTCATATCTTTATAGTTGCACCTGTGACTAGTGATGATTGTGTGATTTTCTGATGTCCGTTAATAAAGGCCCAATGATGAAAATAAGTTCCTTAACATTCTCTAATGAATGATGAACACAAAATACTATGTTACAGTTGCTCTATTGCAAGTACACCTTTGCATTTTCATGTAGCTTGCATTGTTAGACTTCATGTTAATTTATATTTTTAGGCTGCATTATGTGTTTGAGAGGATTTCCTTCATCTTTCTTTTGGAATTTTAATCAACCGTGGTCACATTTTGATCTTCATTTTCTTATTTTCTTTCGTGATCTCAATCAAATTTTTCTATCTTAAACAGTTGATTGATTTTGGGGCATTCTCTTTCTTGAGGCACATCCTCTTTCTTCTCTCTATTTCTTTCCACCTCTTCCAAACTTCTGTCTTCCATTCGCTTCCACCCTACTTCTTTTCTTCTAATTCAACCTTGGGGCATAATCTTTCATGCTTGATGATCTACCTTGGTTCTGTGATCCTTATATCTTTCATCTTACATCAAGAACCTTATCTTTAGTTTGATTTGATCAAATTTATCAATTCACTATTTCTCCTCTATCTAATTTCGATTTCAATCAGGAGGGGGCAGTACCTATCAAAATTCAATCCTTGATTCAGCTTTATCAATCATATCAATTAAACCTTGCTTGAGACTTGACAATTACCTATTTACAGGGGTGTTGGCCTTGTCTTTTTCAATCAGCTTATCTTTGTCCTGATGTGTTCCCGCTCGTCGATCACACGTTTGGGTTGTTTTGTGATCCGAAATTGATCTCACACTTCAACTTCATTCTTTGACTACATGTGTTCCCATGAAGATAACACATTTGTCAAAGAGGGGAAAATGTATGTACCCTAAAATGGTCACCTAGAATTTGGGCCCTGATGTAGAGGGTTTATGGGTTCAATAAAACTATCTATAATACCAAGAAGATCATCCAATGATCTTGGTATAGTTGTCAATATACTAGACCTCTCAAGGCTTGCCTCCTAGGTATAACCTTACTTCCCTTGAAACAACACAACCCTTTCTATTGGATCACTACCCTAAATGCCATGAATTTTCACTCCCATAATTCCCCTTGGTTTTCTTGACTCATCTATGCTTCCTATGCAACTTTCTTGAAACTTGCTGACACTTCAAAACAAGCTCTTTTCTATCTCTAGATAGACCCATACACATATAGATGTAACTTTCTAAAAAGAACTAAAATTATCCATTTCTCTAGTTAGAATGAGCATCATTAGGTTTTAACAAACATACTCCGAAATCAGAAGGATCCAATGATTGGTTAAAAAGATATGAGCCCCTCACTGAACTGCATTTTAAGGGTTCCTAGGCTTTTCAGGACAGATTTTATGTTTATGCTTCAAACCCTTCACCACTCATCATATCTTTATAAACCCCATACACCATTGGAAATAGGAATGAAAGAGATTTCTAGAATATATACTTAATGGTGTCTTTATTCACACCAAAATTCCAAACCAAACAAATTTACCCTATCCACGGGCTCATCCAAACTCAGGGAGCAGCCTAGGGCATCACCATAACTTTGGGTTGAAATCTCTGTAAAAACAAAAAAAAATCTATATTACAATTTAAAAACTCCATCACCACTTCCCACAAGGTATCAATCATTTTCAACCATGGCAAGTGGTAATAGAGCCCTCTATTTGCATGGCAATGCTGAAAATCAAGATTCTGGACTAGTTGATAGTAATTTTCTTATAACTTTTCAACCAGATTGATTCAAAGCATGAGAACAAGTGCAAATGAAAGATAATTCAGAGAAATAACTAAATATCATAACAAGATGTCTCAAAACAGCCATACACATGCTGTACAATGCATGGAAAACACATGAAAACTCAAAAAATTAGTTGGGACAACAGTTTGTCCGTACTTTCAATGATGGCTTTCTTCATTAACGTCAACCAACCCAAAAAAAAAGAATTCCTTGACTTATATAAGCCTTACCACATGTGTCTATGGTAACCAACTCCTCTTATCCTTGCACAATGCTAAGTATCTTTGCAGAACTCTAAGTTGTTGTCAACCTAGGGAATGTGGATCATCACATTAGCATGTTTTTCACATTTTCATACACATGACTCAATTACATAGTTTCTCAATTAGGCCTTTTACAAACAAAATATACTATGAAAAGTCCTTTATTAAAAACACATAAACTAATTCTCCACACAACTAAACATAATGAAAGTCAAAACTCACTAATTAGACTTAACTATCCACTTATCCTCCATGGTGTCTTCATAGTGAGGGTGCTTTGCAGCATACTCCCCTTGGATGAAAAACTCAAGTCCCTTGAGTTACTAGGTCTGCCAAGTGGTTGCCATGCTTTAGAATATCAGCTTCAATCATCCATACTACCTTTGATTTAGGTAGGCCAGTCCACTTGACAAGATACTCCTTGTATACACCTTTTCTTGTCTTCTTGAGAACCCTAGAATCAAGAATGCATTCCAATGTGACAAGCTGATGTGTGGGTAAGTTGTGGACCCAATCATAAGTGTCTTCACTTGAAGTTGTTGACCCAAGAGTTTCATCATCTATTGTACCCTTGAAAGGATAAAGGTCTCCAACATTAAAGATGGGAGAGATGCCCAAATCTGGAGGTAACTACACCTCATATGCATTGTTGCCATACTTGTGCAATATCTTGGGAGGCCCAATCTTTTTCATCAAAAACTTGTGTGGGGTGCCTTTAGGAAGCCTTTCCTTCCTAAGATATGATAGGACTAAGTCACCCACCTTGAACTAAAGGTCCCTCTTCCCTTGATCAACCCTTTCTTTGTACTTCTCATTTTGTTGTTCTAAATGTCCCATTACTTGGTCATGAAGAGACTTGATATGTTCTACAAATACTTCTCCTTGAGAACTTGTTTTTTCTTGCAAAGAAAGGTCCCTAAACTCTAGAATTCCTCTAGGGTGAGAACCATAAACTATTTCAAAAGGGCTTTTACCTGTACTCCTATTAGGTGAGTCATTATATGCATCCTCTTCTTGCCCAAGAATAAGATCCCATGACTGCCCATGTTGTTTAGTTAAGCACCTTAGAAGATTGCCCAAGCTTCTATTAACTACCTCAATTTGGCCATCTATTTGAGGATGGTAGGATGAAGTGAATGATAAGTTAGTTCCCAACTTCTTCCAAAGTGTCCTCCAAAAGTGGCCAACAAACTTGCTATCCCGGTCACTAACAATGCTGATTGGTAATCCATGAAGTCTAACCAGTTCCTTAAAGAATAGACCTGCAACATTGGAGGCATCATTTGTGTTCTTACAAGGAATAAAATGAGACATTTTTCTAAACCTATCCACCACTACATAGACACTATCATAGCCTTTTGGAGTCTTAGGCAATCCCAACACAAAATCCATACTCACACATTCCCAAGGTCATTGTGGAATGGGTAGTGGCTGGTATAGTCCTGCATTACTTCTTGTTCCCTTAGCTCTTTGACATATGCTACATTTCTCTACAAAATTTTTGACTTCAGCTTGTACCTTTGGCCAATAATAATATCTTGTCACTTGTTCTAATGTCTTATCAAGCCCAAAATGACCTCCCAAACATACTTGATGTTTCTCCCTAATAATGTTCTCCCTCATAGAACTTTGAGGAATGCAAAGCAATGGTCCTTTGAATAATAAACCTTCCTACAACATATAATCAACATGATCAACTTTGAATCCCTGCAAATATTGCTGACAAGTGTTATAGATATCCTTGAAATCTTTGTCTTCTTGGTAAAGTCCCTTGATGTCTTCCATGCCTACACTTTGTACTCTGATTTCTTGAAGTGCCAAAACTCTCCTACTTAATGCATCAGCCGCCTTATTGCTGACCCCTTTCTTAAGTTTTATGGTAAACGTATAGTCTTGCAAGTATTCAACCCACTTAAGATGTCTTTGGTTCAACTTATCCCGCCCATTCAATAAACTAAGTGCATGGTTATCCGTGAATACAACAAACTCTTTTGGAAGCAAGTAATGTCTCCACTTTTTGAGAGATTGTACCATGGCATATAGTTCCAAGTCATATGTTGAATACTTTTGTTTGGCATCATTCAACTTCTCTGAAAAGAAAGCAACTGGATGGCCTTCTTGACTCAAAACTACCCCAATAGCTCTTTGGCTGGCATCACAGTCAATAGTAAAAAAATGATCAAAATTAGGTAGCCAAAGTGTAGGTAGCTCTTTTATTTTAGTTTTTAGCAACTCAAACCCCTTATTAGCCTCTTCCATCCACTTGAACTTGCATTTCATTCCCCCCTTTATAGTATTAAGAATGGGAGCACACACATGACTAAAATTTCTCACAAAATTCCTATAGAATGAAGCCATACCATGAAAACTCCTAACATCTCCTATGCTTTGTGGAGTTGGCCAATTCAAGATGGCATCAATTTTACTAGGATCCATCTTTAGACAACCTTGAGAAATGACAAAACCAAGGTAAACTAATTTAGTTTTACAAAAATCACACTTTTCAAGATTGATTTTCAACTTGGCCTCCTTCAACTTCTTCAGCACTTTCTCCACATGCTTGAGATGCTCTCCATAAGACCTGCTAAAAATTAAGATCTCATCAAGATATACAATGAAAAACTTACCTATGAATTCAACCAAGACTTCATTCATGAACCTTTGGAACGTGCTAGGTACATTTGTGAGCCCAAATGGCCTCACCAACCATTCATAGAGCCCTCCATTTGTCTTAAATGTTGTCTTCCATTCATCCCTAGGTCTGATTCTAATCTAATGATACCCTGATTTTAAATCTATCTTGGTGAAGTAGAAAGATCCTCCCAAGTTGTCCAATAGATCCTCTATTCTAGGCATTGGGAAGCGATATCTTATTGTAATCTTGTTGATAGCTCTTGAGTCTGTACACATTCTCCATTTCCCTCCTTTCTTAGGTACCAACACTATTGGAACAACAAAAGGACTTAAAATTTTCCTTATGAAGCCCTTATTCATCAACTCTTGCACTTGTTTGCCAATTTCCTCATTTTGACTAGGAGTCATTTTATAGGTAGATTAGATCTAGGTATGAGATCAATTTGGTGATTAATATCCCTCATAGGTGGTAAGGATTCTGGTTTGTCATCCCCTATAACTTCTTCATATTGTTTCAGCAACTCTTGTGCATCTTGTGGAATTTCCTTCATGAAATCTGGTTTTGCCTCTTCTTTTGGTTTTAGGATAATTGCATATCAGGTTTGTCTCTTTCATGTTTGAAGATTTGTAGGAATTATTTCCCACTCAACATCATGACACTAGAAACCACTTGTTTCTCTTCATGCTGATTAGGTAAAGGATCCATTTGATACTTCTTCCCATCTTTGAAAATAATGTAGCTATTCTTCTCCCCATCATGAGTAGACTTCACATCATGCTGCCATGGTCTTCCCAAGAGTAAATGGCATGCATCCATAGGAAGGATGTCACATAAGATCCTATCCTTGTACTCTCCAATCTAAAATTCCACCCATTCTTGTTCATCTACCAACACATGCTATCCTTTTTTCAGCAAGGACACCTTGTAGGGAGTAAGGTGTGGTAGTCTCTTAAGCTTTAGTTTCTCTACCATTTCAATAGAGACAATATTCTCTATAGACCTTGAATCCACTATTACCTTGCAGATCTTCCCATGTGACTTACATGTTGTCCTAAACAAACTCTTCCTTTGTGGTGGTTCTTTCCTTTGAGGTATCTTTAATAATGTTTTTTTCACCATGAGATTCTCTCCATCCATAGTAGGCCCTACCTTACCAATGGCTTTCATGGTTGATGTTGTATCTTCCTCTTGAACTAGATGAGTTCTTCTTTCTCCAACATGTGAACTTGAGGCTCTCTCAGGACATCTGCTGATGGAGTGTCCCACTTGATTGCAATGATAGCATCAGCATGTAAATACTATGTTATTTCTGCCTCCTTGCCCCCACCTACCTCTAAAATTACTCCTTCCTCTATATGTGCCTCTAAAGGATCCTCTTGATGAGTCTGCATGTCCTTCAAATGGACTATTCTCCTCTATTTTTGCAGCATTGGGATCTCTTCCAAATGTGCCCCTTCCTCTAAAACTCCTACCTCCTCTTTGCTTTTGCTGCTGCTCACTTCTTCTCTTGAACTTTTCCTCTACCCTTAAGGCCAATTGAAAACATTTGTGTACACTATCAGGAATGAGAATTCTAATCTCATCTTGTATATTGGTCCTAAGACCATTCATGTACCTTGCAAAATTTTCCACTTCATTCTCATGCTTCTTGGCTCTCAAACTCAGTTTGTGAAACTCTTCCGTATAGGAGCTTACATCTAACTCCCTTTGTTTCAGATTCTAAAGTTTTTTATGAAGTTGTACTTCATAGTCTTTTGGAAGGAATTGTTCCTTAAGTTTGATCTTCATCCTTTCCCAAGAAACTATCTTCTTCTTTCCCTCTTGTAATCTTTCTTCTTGCATCATGTTCCACCATACTAATGCTGATCCCTTTAGCCTTGACTTGGCTACATTGAATCTCTTTTCTTCTGCCACCTCTTTGTAATCAAAATGGTTTCCTAAAGCATCTATCGACTCTTCCCCATTCAAGTTACCACCATAAATAGGTATACCATCCATGTTATCCCTAGAAATTGATTTAAATGCATCCATCATTACCTTTTGATCAAGAGCAAGTACTTCTTTCTCTTCCGCAACTTCCTCTTCCTCTTCATCTATCTCATCACCCCACTTTGTTTTCATTTTCATTTTATCTTTCTTGGGACTTCCTTCTTTCTCTTTCCCTTTTTCATTGGTCTTCATTTCTTCAAGCATTTGTGTCACCAGTTGCCTTATGGCATCCTGGTTCATTGCCTTAGGAGGCATTGAACTACCTTAAGATTCATCTATGTCTAACATACACCACTTCTAGCCAATGTATGGCTCTGATACCACTTTGATGTAGAGGTTTTATGGGCTCAATAAAACTATCTATAATACCAAGAAGATCATCCAATGATCTTGGTATATTTTTCAATCTACTAGACCTCTCAAGGCTTGCCTCCTAGGTATAGCCTTACTTCCCTCAAAATCCCACAACCCTTTCTATTGGATCACTACCCTAAATGCCATAAATTTTCACTCCCATAATTCCCCTTGGTGTTATTGACTCATCTATGCTTCCCATACAACTTTCTTGAAACTTGCTGACACTTCAAAACAAGCTCTTTTCTGTCTCTAGATAGACCCCTACACATATAGATGTAAATTTCTAACAAGAAATAAAATACTCAATCTCTCCTATGAGAATGAGAACCATTAGGTTTTCACAAACATACTCTAAAATTAGAAGGATCCAACAGTTGGTTAAAAGGATATGGGCCCCACACTAAACTACATTTTAAGGGTTCCTAGGCTTTTCAGGATAGATTTTATGTTTATGCGTCAAACCCTTCACCAGTTAGCATGTCTTTGTAAACCCCATACACCATTGGAAAGAGGAATCAAAGAGATTTCTATAACATATACTTAATGGTGTCTTTCTTCACACCAAAATTCCAAGCCAAACAAATTTACCCTCTCCACGGGCTCATCCAAACTCAGGGAGCAGCCTAGGGCATCACCATAACTTTGGGTTGAAAGCTCTGTTAAAAAAAAACAAATCTATATTACAATTTAAAAACTCCATTACCACTTCCCACAAGCTATCAAGCATTTTCAACCATGGCAAGTGGTAATAGAGCCCTCTATTTGCATGGCAATGCTGAAAATCAAGATTCTGGACTAGTTGACAGTAATTTGCTTATAACTTTTCAACCAGATCAATTCAAAGCATGAGACCAAGTGAAAATGAAAGATAATTCAGAGAACTAACTAAATATCATAACAAGAAGTCTCAAAAAAGCCATAGATAGGCCGTACAATGTATGTAAAACACATGAAAACTTTGAAAATTAGTTGGGACAATAGTTTGTCTGTACTTTCAATGATGGCTTTCTTCATTGACATCAACCAAACCAAAAAAAAGCATTCCTTGACTTATATAAGCCTTACCACATGTGTCTATGGTAACCAACTCCTCTTATCCTTGCACAATGCTAAGTATCTTTGCAGAACTCTAAGTTGTTGTCAACCTAGGGAATGTGGATCAACACATTAGCATGTTTTTCACATTTTCATACACATGACTCAATTACATAGTTTCTCAATTAGGCCTTTTACAAACAAAATAGACTATGACAAGTCCTTTATTAAAAACAAATAAACTAATTCTCCACACAACTAAACATAATGAAAATCAAAACTCACTAATTAGACTTAACTATCCACTTATCCTCCATGGTGTCTTCATAGTGAGGGTGCTCTGCACCAGGCCCCCATTCATCAATTTATCAATTTCCTAAATCAATGCTTTGCATTATTTTTAATTTAAATCAATTTCCTTGATCAAATCGTAATTAATTCAAATATTTCAATATTTCCTAAGGTTTGCTCATTTTATCCTAAATTTTATTTAATTAAGAGAACATGCTCCCTTTTAATTAAATAAAAAAATCTTTTAATTAAATAATAAAATCACTTTATCCTAAGTCTCATTTAATTAAAAGAACAAATCCCTTTTAAATAAATAAAAAAATCTTTTAAATTAAATAATGGAAACCACTTTGCTAAAAATAATAAATAAATAATTAAATAAAAATAAAAAGAAAAGTGCACTTTCCTATGAGTGGAATCTCCTTTTACCTCTTAATCTCTTCCACACATCTATTTGCCTCTTAACCATGTCCATTGATTTTGCCTCTTGAGAATCTTGAGCACATGGATCAAGCAAGAATTAATCTCCACCATTGCTCATTTCTTTTTGCCTCTTAATCTTGATCGTCTGCTATCCTTTATAAGGAGCTCTCTCCTTCTCATTTAGATATAGAAGATTTTTGCATTGTTATGCTGCAGGTTTGGAGAGCGATTTTGGAGAAAAAATTGAGCACTTGAGCTTGGACATTGCAACTCCTCTTTTCTTGTCTTCTCTCATGCCTCCATGTCAATCCATTTAGATTACTATTGCACTCTCATATTAGATTAGATTCATATTTCCTTTCTTAGAATAATCTTGTATAAGCATTTCCTTTCATAGATTAGTTTTCTTTCATGCATTGTTATCATATAGAATAGATTTCATTTTTATTTGCATGCATATTTGATGATGATGGAGACTAGCATTCTTTCTTTTCCTCTTTGAATCTCTCATTTTATGATGTACTTGCATGGGCACAAACTAGGTCTAATCTAAGGGCCTTCATCATAAACCCTTGCACTCCATGAATAGAGAGCTACGAGTCACCATTTGAGACCTCATTCTTGAGCAATCTTGGATTTAATGACTCAAAGAAGTGTGTCAACATTTTAGCACACATTTGTCAGCCGTTAGATCCTTATAAAAAACTTTATCTTCTACCTCGAAGCATCTGCCAGCTCATCAATTCAATCAGTTGATATAAACTTTATTTGTTTCTTTCACTCGGTCAATACAAAATGTGTCGATGATAACTAACTTAGTTATTACTTTTACTCGGTATACACTACACTAGCTCAATGTATACAGAATCTTCAATTACTGACCACATAAACTTGTTCAGTTCTGATCTTCAATACATAATAGAATCATGTAATACGATCAAGTCAACAACATGATTCCATAAAATCATCAATAAGTTACCAAATGTATACCATATCCATTTCATCTTCATGTAGATATCTCATTCCTTTACCATTTTTCTTCTTCAGATGTTTGTAACTATCATGATAATTATAGTCAAAATTAGTTGACATAAATGATAAGCTATTGAATGATTTAATTGTCTTACATATCACTTTAGTAGCTTGGTGACCATTAATCACTATATTTAACTTGTCCATTCATTCCATCAATATATTCAATCAGTTGTAGGTTATCAATCTCTCCCTTTGGCATTGATGGCAACACAATATGAAATATGCAATAGAAGAGAAATCAAATATTTGTACTACAACTCTGTAAGTAAATGCTATATTTCGGTGAGCTCTCCCTAGCTTGGTCATTTAATATGTTTAATCACTACACATCATTTCATGCAGACTCTCCCAGTGGATTTGATCTTCTTCTTCCTATGATTCTTCATTAATTCTTTTATCTCCCTTTTTGTAGATTTATTTTCTCCCTAAATGATATTTCACTGATTATTTCTCTCCCTTTGACAACAATGCCAAAATAATAGACATCTCTTCAATAGCCAAAATATTATCTTTGTTGTTCAGTTCAGATCAAGTACCTTCATGTATTGATATATAATGTTCTTTGCTTCTTAACTTTCACAACCTTAGGAATCCTAAAGTGTGAGCAATATGCATCAATAATTTTTGATATTCTGATAAAATATAGGTTGATTCAACCTCCTGATCACTTTAGTGATCGAAAGACAAGGGATGGACCCCTAGTCTAGTCCTCAAGTATTTAAATGTATCCTTAGGTAAGAGTTTGGTAAATATGTCTGCAAGTTGTTCTTTTGATTTCACAAATTCCAGTTTCATTTTCTTTTCTTGTACTTGTTCCCTCAAGTAGTGATACTTTATAGATATATGCTTTGTCTTTGCATGTATCATTGGATTTTTGGAAATATTTATAGCACTAGATCAACTATCTCCTCATTCATGCCTTTCAAATTTTTTTTTATCCCTGCAATATTTGAACAATTAGCAATAGTGCAACAACATATTCTACTTTAGCAGTGGACTGAGAAATACATGCTTGTTTCTTGCTTATCCAAGTAAGTAGTCTTTCTCCCTAAAAGAATATTTCACTGGTAGTTTTCTTCTGGTCATCAATATTTCCAACCCAATCTACATTGGTGTAAACTTGTAGTTCAAAATTTCCCTCCTTTTTATACCATAAACCATAGTGTTTGGTGTTCTTCAAGTATCTCAGAATCCTCTTAACAATAATCATATGTGATTCCTTAGGATTAGCAAAAAATCTTGCTACAATGCCAACTACATGTGCAATGTTTGATCTACTATGCCCAACATACATCAAATTACCAATCATTGATCTATATAATGTCTGATCTACCTCAATTAATTGATCATCCTTTGTTAATTTGCATTCGGTGACCATAGGTGTACCTACCAGTTTTGAATCTTCCATTCCCAAGGTCTTCAATACTTCTTTGATGTACTTTGATTGTGTAATAAAATACCTTCACTTTGTTGTAGAATTTGCAAACCAAGAAATAATTTAATCTCTCCAATTATTGACATTTCAAATTCCTTTCTCATTTCATCAGAAAATTCTTTGTATAGATTATCATGACCTCCAAATATGATATCATCAACAAAAATTTCAGCAATAAGAATCTTATTCTCAGTTTCACCTTTCAAGTATAAATTGCTGTTATCACTTGTTCTAACAAATCCAATACTGATAAGATATGCATTTAGTCTTTCATACCATGCTCTTGGGATTTGTTTTAGTCCATTCAATGCTTTGTGCAACTTACATACCATGTTATTCTGATTTGGATCAACAAAACCTTTAGGTTGTTCAATATATACTTCTTCCTCAAGAATTACATTAAAAAATGCAGATTTAACATCTATTTGACATACTTTAAATCCTTTCTAGGCAGCATATGCAAGTAATATTCTAACTCCTTCAAGTCTAGCTACTGGTGCAAACATTTCATCATAGTCAATACCTTCTTCTTGTGCATATCCTTTGCATACAAGTCTTGCTTTGTTCCTAGTGACTTCATGATTCTCATTTAAATTGTTTCTAAATATCCATTTGGTTCCAATTATATTTTTATCATTCGGTCTCGGTACCAATATCCATGTTTTTTTCTTCAGTATTTGCTCAATTTCTTCATTCATTGCTTTAATCCATTCCTCATTCTCAAGTGCATCTCTAACATTTTTGGGTTCAAATCCACAAACTAAACATGTGTTTTTTCTCAACTTACTTCGTGTCATCATGCCGACTTTCTTATCACCAATAATCAGATTTTGTGGATGGTGTCTTCTCACAAATTTTTTTAACACTTGTTCTCTTCTTTGTTCATCAGTCGGTGTAGGATCAAGATCTTCCTTAGTAATATCTTCTTGATTCTTGGTCTCTATATGTTGATGCTCTGTATCTTTATCCTGTCGCTTGGTAGTTTTAGCTTTTGGCTTGGGTAGAGTGTTTGGATGCTCAATGTATGTAAATCTACCATAGTCTTCTAGTTTCTTTCTTCTTTCTTCATCATTTTTCTTAGCAAATTCATCAACTCTCACATTTTCACTTTCAATCATTTTGTTGGAAACCTTATTCAAACATTTTAAACTTTGATTTTAGTAGAATATCCTTATAAGAATATTCCTTCATCACCTTTTGAATCAAATTTCCCATTTTTATCATCTTTCAGAATGTAACATCTACTTTCAAATACTCTGAAATAACTTACATTCAGTGTGTACCCATACCATAGTTCATAGGGCATCTTTTTTGAATCTTTCTTCAGTTGTACTTGGTTCAATGTGTATAGAGTATTACTAACAACTTCTCTCCAATACATTTGTGAAATATATTTTTAAATCATCAGTGTGCTTGCACAATCAACAATAGATCTATTCCCCCTTTAAGCAATTCCATTATGTTGTGGTATTCTCGGTGTAGAAACCTATCTTTTAATTCCATGTTCATTACAAAATTTAGTGAATTCATCAGAAACAAACTCACCACCTCTATCTGATCTCAAGCATTTTAACTCTCATCCACTTTTCTTTTCCACTTTAGCTTTATACCATTTAAACATCTTGAAAGATTTAAATTTTTCTTCTAAAAATATAACAGTCATCATCCTAGAGTAGTCATCAACAAATAAAATGAAGTATTTGTCACCATAATAACTCCAAGTTCTCATAGGACCACACAAGTCGGTATGAACCAACTCCAAAATATGTTTAGATGAAAAATTCCTTATCTTGAAACTAGATTTTAACATCTTTCCTTTTTGACATTGATTACACATGACATGGCCAGGTTTAGATAAGCTCGGTAAGCCTCAAAATTTTCTCTTCTTACTGATTTTAACCATGTTGTCAAAATTCACATGACATAACCTTTTGTGCCACAACCACACATCTTCAGTTTTAGCCAAAAAATAAGAATTTTTAGCATTTTCAAGATAGATTATATTACCTTTTGATTTTTCACTAGTACCGACCAAATTTCCAGTCTCATCGTAGATTTTGACCTTTCTATTTTCAAATACAACTCGGTGACCTAAGTTATTTAGTTGTGCTACACTCAGCAAGTTGTAATTAAGTCCTTTCACCCAATATGCATTTTCACATCTGATCTTATTGTTCAACAAGATAGATCCTTTTCCTTTTGCTAGACAAGGTGTGTCATTTCCCATTTTAGAAGATCCACCAGTATAATGTTCAAGATATTTAAATTTGTCCTCATCATTAGGCATATGATGTGTACAACCACTATCAATAATCCAAGTATCATTCTTGCTAACTTTAGAAATAAGTACTATTTCAACATACCTTTCTTCTTCTTCTAAATCTTCTTTCAAATCTATGAATACCACCTCAATGTATTCATCAGTGTTGGTGGACCAGTTTCATCATCATCATCATCATCATCATCAAGGTAATAAGATTTCTTGCTTTTTTCTTTGTAGTTTTGGTTGCCTCTCCTGTCATACTGTCGGTTGCCTTTTTTGCCAGAATTTCTTTCACCAGAATGGTCATTATCTTTGTCATCTCCTTTCTTGTTAGGAAACCTAGTTGCAATGTGACCAATCTCTTTATAGTTAAAACATGCCAGAGGTAATTTGCCTTTGTACCTTCCTTTACCTTTGTATAGTCTTCTAGCCATTAGTGCTTCAAGCTCATCAAGTTCATCTTTATCACTGTCATTGTCACTCTCATTTCTCATCATGTGTTTATTGCTTGATTTACCAATATTTAAAGATGACATAAATGCAGATTCAACACTCAGTACAATACTATTCTCATAGTTATTTAACTCAAAATTACTCAATTTACCGATTAGGCTATCAAGTGTAATAATGTTACCCCGTGCTAACCTCATTTAATGGATTGCAAAGATTCTAATAACATAAATAGGCAGTGAGGTTCTAAGAATTTTACTCACAACAATGTCTTCATCAATAATACCTCTTTCTCCTCAGATAGCATTGACAACCTCCTTAATTCTATTTCTGTACTAAGAAATGTTTTCTCCTTCTTTCATCTTCATGTCATCAAACTTTCCTCTAAGACTCTCAGCTCTTGTCCTCAACACATTTACATCTCCTCTATGAACTAGTGCACATTTTTCCCACATTACTTTAGAATTAGTACATGTCTTGATATCTTCAAATTTTGCAACAGATAAGGCATCATCAATCTCTATCATTGTCATATTATGTTCATGTCTATCTCTCAACTGATCAATAATCAAAGGTCCAATTGTCATTTGTATGTAATCATTGGTCAAGTAGAATATTGCAGATTTACCGATTCCAGATATATGAAACTTCATTCTACTTTTCCATGTTGAGAAGTTATCTTTGTTCATCTCAGGCACCTCTCTTTTATAGATCTTGTGATATTTAGCTCAAGTCCTTCAAAATTTCCTTCCAAGAAACCAATATGCTCTGATACCAATTTTTAGATAACTGAGAGGGGGGGTGAATCATTTAACTCCAGTTATCCTAGTCCCAAAATCCTAGATGTATATATTCAAACTTTTCAATCAAATAATCAACTTAGTAAGATAGCAACAATATCTTTCTCTTCATTCACCGATTGCCAGTCAATTCAATACCGTGTTTACCGATCAGTTCAAATATGAAATGTGTAAAGTAAAATAACAATCCAGTCACATCAAATACACATAACACATATATTTTTAACATGGAAACCTTGTTAAGGAAAAAACTACCTGGGACCGGTAACCCAAATTTTTTCACTCTTCTAAAGTAAGCTCGGTTAGGAGCCAATCCTATCAAAGGTTACAAAACACACTATAAGGTGTGACCTGGTTAGAGGATTTATCAGTAACAGTTCTCTATTGACCAACATTCACTATGGGGTCAACAAGAAAACAATTAACATTCATTTAATTTGTCATATTGAAATACAAAAATACTGTTAAGTCCACTCGGTTAAGAGATTTTGTTGTAAAAATGGTTAAACTAATATAGTAATGATTTGATTTAAATACAACTATAATTTGTAGATTTTTAGATCCATGCTAAGCTCAAAGTACCTCCTCTGATCAATAATCAATTCAATCCTTCATATCTTCCAACTTTACTTCACTCGATGTATGTTTCTTTGATGCTCGGTAGTGCCTGTAGTTCAACTTGGTTTTTTCTGTAACCAGTTTGATTAGTAGTGCATGAAAATAGTTATTTGACATGAATTCTCCTATAGTGTCAATAAGCTCTAGAATTAATAGTTTGAATCTCATGTCTCTTTAAATAGACTTCATAAACCATTTTCTTATCATCCGTTAGATTTTGCCTCTTAATCTCCATCGTTCCTTTTGTCACTTCAAGCTTCCTCGATAGTTGTATCAATAAAACATTTCATCCTTCTCCATTCGATCATTCTTGAATTAAATGTCAGCTGTTATATCCTTATAAAAAACTTTATCTTCTACCTTAGAAGCATGAGCATCTGCCAGCTCATCAGTTTAGTCGGTTGATATAAAATTTATTTGTTTCTTTCATTCAGTCAATATAGAATGTGTTGGTGATAACTAGCTTAGTTATTAATGTTACTCAATATACACTACACTAGCTTGATGTATACAAAATCTTTAATTACCGACCACATAAAATTCTCAAGTTCTGATCTTCAATACATAATAGAATCATGTAATATGATCAAGTCAACAACATGATGCCATAGAATCATCAATAAGTTACCAAATGTATACCATATCCATATCTTCCATATCCATCTCATCTTCATGTAGATATCTCATCCCTTTACCATTTTTCTTCTTCAGATGTTTGTAACTATCATGATAAGTCTAGTCCAAATTAGTTGACATCAATGACAACATATTGACTGATTGAATTGTCTTACACATTACTTTAGTAGCCTGATGACCATTAATCACTATATTTCACTTATCCATTCATTCCATCAAGATATTCAATCAGTTGTAGGTTATCAAATTGTTGGAATAATGGATGATGTGTACTGAGAGGGGAGGGGTGAATCAATACTCTTAAAAACTTTTCAAACTGAATCTTTATAAAGATTAAATTCAATAACTGACTATATCATTTACATTCAACATACATCCAAAACATCACTGAATTGTAAATGCATGTAATCTAATCAATAAAGAATTCATGAAACTTTATACACATGAAACTTGTATTTTGGTATTGCATAAACCCTTGTTAGAAATCATGGTGGGGATGACACCCAAAAAGCTTCACTAGTGTAGTAACAACATTGTTTGTTAAGGCTACAAAGATTTGATCACTTCTGGTGATCTTACCATGCTAGGAGTAACAATAAGATTAGTTAGATTTACTTGGTTAGAGGATTTTAGTAACACAATTAAGTGTGCACTCGGTTAAGAGATTTTAAAAAGAATTGTTAAGTTCACTTTGTTAAGAGATTTAAGGTCTTATACAATGGATAAAAAGTAACAATATGATTGATCTATAAATAGGAACTTATCTTGTCTGATATCAAATATGTCATGTACTTATCTATTATCACCTTGATGTGATTGATCTCTTCTCTAAATTCTTCTCGGTAGCCTTCTATTTTTGATAAACTATATTCTCTATCAATGCTTGTCAAGCATAACCCTGTTTGATCTTCAGATGTCTTCCAATGGTGGCTACTACATGTGTGATACATGTCAAAATGATATCTATACAAGTTTTATATCAAACTGATTTGACCTAATTAGGGTTTAGACACTATCTTAGAAAACCTAAGATCAATGGTAGAAATGAATAACCTAGATCATATTTACATAGGAATCATGAATAATTAAATGATTACATTCATAGTAAATTTTGTCTCGATCTCGGTAAACTATTTTCTAATTGGTGTAAACTATTTGCATTGTAGTTTGTGCCATTCTAAACTGCTATGCCATTTTCTATTTCACTCTGTGTATACTGCATTCATCACTCAGTAATTAAATGGTGCTTGGTGTTAATATGATTTAGAACAATAGAGAGGGGGGGTGAATCAGTTGTTCTCAGGTCCTGATGTATAAAACAATCTCATAAACTTATCCTTAAATCAGATCCAAAGCAAAAACAAACTCAGTCATCACTAATTCAATAATAGAAACATCTAACAATGCAGTCCACTACCCAGCTATAACTTAACTTGTAAAACATAGCAATGTTCAGATCTAAACATTCGCACAAGTATAAACACTAGGTTTTATAGTGGAAACCCAATTTGGGAAAAACCACTTTGTAACATGCTACTATTATTTTCACTGTTCTGAAGTGAGCTCGGTAAAAAGCCAACCTGCCAAAGGTTACAATACACATTGTTAGGTGTGACCCGGTTAAAGGATTTCAATCACCATGTTAAAAGTGAGCCTAGTCATAGGACTTACATACACTCAATTAGAATGCAACCTTGTTCAAAGGATTTAACATATGACTGTTAGGTCAACCTTTGTTAAAAGGATTTTGATTGTTACAATGGTTAGAAAGTAGTAGAAATATTATCAAAAAAATATACAACTCACTTTGCAAATATCAGATCTGATTCCATACACTAATGCTAGTTTACTAACTTTGAAACTTTTCCATTTCCATCTCTGATCTGCTCAGAACTTTTCTTGAAGCAATCACCACCATTCTCCTTCAGTCTTTTCTACTTATTCAGTCAATAAAACTTTACTCTTCCAGCATTCTTTGTTCACCATGTACATACACATCACAATGTTTATGTTCCCTTATATTTTCCTCAATTAGGTTAGCTCATCTTTTGCTGCTCAATGTCATTTGTAGATCTTAGGGTTAGGTCAGATTCATTGAATCTACCCACTTTATGTTCTTCGGCTCCTTTTCTAGAATCATCTCAAAATCTCTTAAAGATTTACAATAAAACATTTTTCAAAGAATTTAATGCTTCCAAACAATCAATAAATAAAGTCAACACATTTTACATAATCCAAGAATTCAACAATGTTAGCTCCAAAATTAAATTCTCTTCAAATATAAAATTGCTGATGCTCGGTCAATACTGTGATTGTTCACTCGGTCTTCATGTAGAATGCTCGGTCAATACTAAAACTGTCTCCTCAACTTGCACTGTCTTCCTCAGCAATTTACTGGTGCTTGGTTGACACTATAATTTTCTCAACATATACTACTCAGTTGACACTAACATTACTCGGCTTAAACATGATTTTTCAATTCTTTGCTCGGTTAAGCCAACCAGTTTAGTCTTTAGTCTTACTAAAATAAACAATACATTATCTCATCATAGCGCAACATAGTCAAGTACACTTTGCAGTATCAAGATAAATCAACCTTTCCTTAGGTGCTATTGTTACCAACCTTACTTAGCCCCTTAGCAACATTCAAATAGATATAGTACTTTCCTAAGTAGCAACAATCTTACCAATTAAGGTTTGACATCAATGACAATACAATAATTGTTTCAATTTAGTTTCCAACAATCTCCCTCTTTGGCATTGATGGAAACACCATATGATATCATCTGAATAACACATGGATTACCAACCAATCCAAAAACTTATTTGTCCATCAAAAACTTATTTGTAATATCCTTAGCTTCATTTTGATTCAGAATCCTGTAAGCCTCACTCCAGTGACCATCAGAAGTATTCAGATCTCCTTCTATCCTGATTCTACATTTCAGTTCATCATCCTTTTTTCTTTTAGTTCCATCAGCTCATCAAGTCTTAGTTTTCAGTATCATGTGTTATCATATCTCATGTGTTATCATATCAGTACATTCTCCCTCTTTGACAAAAAATGCCAAAGAAGCAACTAAAACTTACATCCATTAGATGTAGATAATATCTGTGCAGCTCTGTGTTTCTCCCTCTGTCATATTACTTATGACTGATTTATTGTCTGTGCTTCACTTCACAACTCTAGGCCAGCCCTAAATTGTGACAATCTTCTGCATCAATTTGTCAAATGTTTTGCTATAGCACATTTGATGTAGTGCTCCTAGCTTGTCTAGGTAGCCTCAGTTAGGGAAAGAACCCCTAATTGACTTCTCAAATACTCATGAGCTTCTCTGGGTAAAGCTTTAGTGAATATGTCTGCTAGTTGTTCTTTTGTATTCACATATTCCATTCGGACTTCTTTGTCTTGTACTAATTATCTCAAGTAGTGATACTTGATTGCAATGTGTTTGGTCTTAGTGTGTATCACTGGATTCTTAGAAATATTGATAGCACTTGTGTTGTCACAAAAAATAACAACAGGTTCAGTGATTTTTCCTTTCATGCCTATCAACAATTGTTTTATCCATACCAAGTTTGAACAATTCACTACAATAGCAACATACTCAACCTCGATAGTAGATTGGGAAATGCAATTTTGTTTCTTGCTTGTCCAGGAGACTAATCTCTATCCAAGAAAGAAAGCTCCACCACTTGTACTCTTTCTTTCATCTACATTTCCTACCCAATCAACATTTGTATAAACTTGGAGTTCAAATTTGTCATCCTTCTTATAATATAGACCATAGTCAGCAGTTCCTTTCAAGTATCTCATAATTATTTTCATGACCATCATATGTGTTTCCTTAGGATTAGTAGAGAATCTTGCCACAATCCAAACAGCTAATACAATATTTGGTCTATTGTGTACAACATATTGCAATTTTCCAATCATAGATCTGTATAGAGTTTGATTCACTTTTGGAGCATCATCATTCTTAGATAACTTTTTTCCAGTAACCATAGGAGTTCCTACTAGTTTAGCATCTTCCATCCCAAAAGTTTTCAGTATTTCATTAACATACTTAGACTGTGTAATGAAAATCCCATTCTTCCTCTGATATACTTGTAAACCAACAAAGAATTTGATTTCACCAAACATACTCATTTCAAATTCAGTTTGCATTTCATTTGAGAAATTTTTTGCATAATGCATCTTGTCCGCCAAAAATAATGTCATCAACAAATTTTTTTTCCAACAAGATACTTTTACCTTCTTCATCCTTCATGTACAGATTTCTTGTGTCATTTGTTATTGAAAATCCAATCTGTATCAAGTAGTTGTGCAACCTTTCATACCATGCTCTAGGTGCTTGCTTCAATCCATATAATTCTTTGTTCAGTTTTCACACCATGTGTCTTCTGTTTGGATCAATAAAACCTTCTAGTTGTTCTATGTAAACTTCTTCTTCTAGTATACCATTCAAAAATGTAGACTTGACATCCATTCGATATACCTTGAAATCTTTATAAGCATCATATGGAAGAAGAGTTCTTACTCCTTCCAATCTAGCTACAGGGGAAAATGTCTCCCCATAATCTATTCCTTCTTCTTGTGTGTAGCCTTTGCATACTAGCCTAGCTTTGTTCCTAGTGATTTCACCATTTTCATTCATATTATTCCAAAATACCCACTTTGTTCCTATAACATTCTTGTTTTTAGGTCTCGGCACCAGAATCCAAGTATCATTCTTCTTAATCTGGTCAATTTCTTCATTCATTCCTTGTATCTAGTCTTACTTCTCTAGTTGTCTTCAGTTCAAATTCACATAGTAGACATGTTGGCTCCTTAGTCTTACTTCTAGTTTGGATTTCAGTATCCTTGTCTCCAATTATCTGTTTAGGCTTATGGTGTCTTCTCACATATTTTGCCAAAAAAGGTTCAGCTGTTCTCTCCTCTATTTCATCATGTTCTTCAATAAGATTGTTAGATTCAACTTCAGAATGCTTGGCAACCTCTTCCTGATACTCAACAACATTTTCTTGTAGCTCAGCATGTTCTTGTTCTTTCTCGGCACTTTTTTCCTGATGCTCGGCAGTTTCTGTCTATTGCTCAACATTGCTTATCCAAGACTCGACATCAGGTGCAAGTCCATTACTTGCCTCTTCCTCTTCTTCAATGTACACAAAAGATCTATAATCTTCTAGCTCTCTTTTACTGTCAACTTCATTTCTTTCTACATACTCATCAATTTTTACATTCACACTTTCCACAATTTTGTTAGTGTTAGAGTTCAAACACTTATAAGCTTTACTTTTTTTGGAGTACCCTAGGAATATGCCTTCATCACCCTTAGCATCAAACTTTCCATTCCTAGTGTCTTTTAATATATAGCACTTACTTCCAAAGATTCTAAAGTATTTAACACTCGGTGCATGTCCATGCCATAATTCATAAGGTGTCAGATTTGTACCTTTCTTGATCTGTACTCAGTTAAGAGTGTAGAGAGTAGTGCTTATAGCTTCTTTCCAATATCTCTATGCCACATTCTTTTCAATCATCAATGTCCTTGCACAATCCAAGATAGATTTGTTTCTCCTTTCTGCTATACCATTTTGTGGAGGTGTTCTAGGTGCAGACATCTATCTTTTAATTCCTCTATCATTGCAAAATAGATTAAATTCATTTGATGTAAACTCTCCACCTCAGTCAGATCTAAGACATTTTAGGTTCCTACCTGTCTCCTTTTCAACCTTAGCCAAATACTACTTAAAATATTGAAAAGCATAAGATTTTTCTTTTAAAAACATCACATGCATCATCCTAGTATGATCATCAACAAATAAGATAAAGTATCTAGCACCATAGTAACTTTGTACACCCATAGGTCCACAAAGGTCAGTATGAACAAAATCTAAAATGTTTTCAGAAGTAAAGGATTTTCTCTTAAAACTTGACCTTGTCATTTTTCCTAACTGACATTCCTTGCACATCACATTCTCAGGTTTCTTCAATCTAGGTAGACCTTTTACCTTTTTCTTCTTACTTATCTCTACCAGATTGTCAAAGTTAACATGACACAACCTTTTATGCCATAGCCAAATATCATCAAGTTGTGCAATCAAACATGTTTCTTCAGATAGCTCAAGATAGAACAAATTACCTCTAGTCTGATCTCCACTTCCAATCAGTTCTCCAACAACATTAAATATTTTAGCTTGCTTGTGATGAAATTCCACTCGGTAACCAGTTTTGTTAAGCTGAGCAACACTTAGCAAATTGTAATTAAGACCTTCAACCCAATATGCATTTTCAAAAGATATCTTATTAGTTAATTTAATCAAACCTTTTCCTCTAACAAGACATGGTGCATCATTACTAAATTTTACAATTTTACCTCTATAATGATGTAAAGTCTCAAACTTATTTTTGTCACCAGTCATGTGATGTGAACAACCACTTTCAATAATCCATTTATCATTCTTGTTCACATAGGACATCAATGCAGTTTTCTCATCCTCATCAGATTCATCTTTCATTGCCACATAAACTACCTCAATTTCACAATCACTATCAGTGTCAGTCTCTTTTTCAGCAATGTAACAAGATTTATTACCTTTTCCCTTGTAGTCTCTATTCCATCGGTAGATTTTGTCATCTTTTCTATCTTTGTGTTTTCTTTTCCTTTCATCATCTTTATCCTTCTTGTTAGGACATCTAGCAGCTATATGACCAACTTTATTACATGCAAAACATATAATAGGGAGTTTACCTTTATACTTTCCTTTTCCCCTTCTCAGTCTTCTAGCCATAAGAGCTTCTAGATCTTCTAGGTCTTCATCAGAAGTGTCACTGTCACTTTCACTATCACTTTTACTTTCACTTTCATTGATGCATCTTTCTTTTTCTTTCTTTGGCTTGTTCAGAATTAGCTATGACTTAAAAGCAAATTCAACATTTCCAATACTTCTAACAGTGAAATTATCATAATTAGAGAGTTCAAAAGTAGTTAGCTTACCAACCAAACTTTCCAAAGTAAGCACATTAGTAGAGTTACATCTAGATTCCTGAATACCTGAGATCTTAATAGCATATATAGGACACAGGGTTCTTAATACTTTCCCAATTATAATTTCATCATCAATAGTCCCATTAGCTCCTCTAATAACATTCACAACTTCTTTTATTCTGCTACAATATTGTGCAATGTTTTCACCTTCTCGCATTCTCATTTCATCAAACTTATCTCTAAGACTCTCGGCCTTTGCTTTTAGCACATTCAAGTCACCACCATAGATCCTTGCAAGAGTGTCCACATATCCTTTGCAGTTGTGCAGTCCTTAATGTCCTCAAATTTTGGATAGCTTAGGGCAGATGCAATTTCTAGCATTGCCTGATTATATTCTTGCTTAGATCTCATTTCTTCAGCAGTCAAAGGTGCAATAGGTGACACATAGCTATTCTCAATGTAGTACTTTGTAGAGTCACCAATACTGGCCAAATGCAGCTTCATCAAGCTTTTCCATGCAGGGAAATTTCTTTTTTAAGCTTCGGTACCTCCTTATACATCCTGATCATTTGCTTCAAACCACTTTAAACTTGATATCTATCCACACTAATAATAAGAAACTTAGCTCTGATACCAATTGTTAATATGATTTAGAACAACAGAGAGGGGGGGTGAATTAGTTGTTCTTAGGTCCTGATGTATAAAACAATCTCATAAACTTATCCTTAAATCAGATCTAAAACCAAAACAAACTCGGTCATCACTAATTCAATAATAGAAACATCTAACAATGCAGTCCACCACCCAGCTGTAACTTAAGTTGGAAAACATAGCAATGTTCAGATCTAAACATTCACACAAGTATAAACACTAGGTTTTATAGTGGAAACCCAATTTTGGAAAAACCACTTTGTAACATGCTACTATTATTTTCACTCTTCTGAAGTGAGCTCGGTAAAAAGCCAACCATGTCAAAGGTTACAATACACACTGTTAGGTGTGACCCGGTTAAAGGATTTCAATCACCTTGTTAAAAGTGAGCCTAGTCATAGGACTTACATACACTCAATTAGAATATAACCTTGTTCAAATGATTTAACATATGACTATTAGGTCAACCTCTGTTAAAAGGATTTTGACTGTTATAATGGTTAGAAAGTAGTAGCAGTATTATCTGAAAAATATACAAATCACTTTGCAAATATCAGATCCAATTCCATACACTAATGCTGGTTTACTGACTTTGAAACTTTGCCATTTCCATCTCTGATCTGCTCGGAACTTTTCTTCAAGCAATCACCACCATTCTCCTTCAGCCTTTTCTACTTATTCAATCAATAAAACTTTCCTCTTCCAACATTCTCTGTTCACCATGTACATACACATCACAATGTTCAAGTTCCCTTATATTTTCCTCAATTAGGTTAACTCATCTTTTGCTACTCAATCTCATTCATAGATCTTAGTGTTAGGTCAGATTCATTGAATCTACCTGCTTTATGTTCTTTGGCTCCTTTTCTAGAATCATCTCAAAATCTCTTAAAGATTTACAATAAAACATTTTTCAAAGCATTTAATGCTTCCAAACAATCAATAAATAAAGTCAACACATTTTACATAATCCAAGAATTCAACAATGTCGGCTCCAAAATTAAATTCTCTTCAAATATAAAATTGCTGATGCTCAGTCAATACTATGATTGTTCACTTGGTCTTCATGTAGAATGCTCGGTCAATACTAAAACTGTCTCCTCGGCTTGCACTGTCTTCCTCAGCAATTTACTGGTGCTCGGTCGACACTATAATTTTCTTGACATATACTACTTGGTTGACACTAACATTACTCGGCTTAAACATGATTTTTCAATTCTTTTCTCGGTTAAGCTTACTAGTTTAGTCTTCAGTCTTACTAAGATAAGCAATACATTATCTCATCATAGTGCAACATAGTCAAGTACAGTTTGTAGTATCAAGATAACTGAACCTTTCCTTAGGTGCTATTGTTACCAACCTTTCTTAGCCCCTTAGCAACACTCAAATAGATATAGTAGTTTCCTAAGTAGCAACAGTCTTACCAATTAAGGTTTGACATCAATGACAATACAACAATTGTTTCAATTCAATTTTCAACAGCTCGGTTCATATAAATTCTTGGTGACTAGTGTTATTGATACTCGGTGATCATTTGGCTCAGTAGGAGTGCCTGATCTAAACTATATTCAGTTAACATAGTGATCTACCTTGTGTTCTTCTCAGTGTCTAGGCTCTGTATATTGACCGACTATCCTGTCTTGTCTCCTTTAGCAGCTATATGACTGAATGATACTAATGAAAACCATTAATTCTCTTTAGGAGTAACATAGAATATGATGACAAAAAAGGAAACCAATATCTGGCACCTTCCTTCAAATTTTGTATAATCAGCCTCATGAAAACATCCTCATGGCACATCTCATAGTCACTCATCAAATCTGAAAACCTCTACAAGTGCTTACTTGTAGATTCAACTTTGTTCACACTAAACTCTGATAAACATTTCCTAATCTTAGTAGGAACAACATTGGGGAAGCCTCTAATGCTATCAAAACAAAATGGCCTATACCTTTCGATAAAGAAATAGCTACAAGTACCTAACATTGGATGCATACTATGTGAAAAAATACTTGATGCTTCTCTCATATACATTAAAACCATACCCACTTATACAATATTGGTTTACAACTTGTAGAAAAACTTATTTCTCTCACAAAAATGCATAAAATACTTCAACCACTCAAATACATAAGCTGAAATTTTTTTTAGAAGTATGTAACAACTATCATTCCCTCACTTGGTGTTGAAATCACTCAATAGGGAAAAAATTTACAACCAATTTTCATGGAAAGTATTTTCACATAATAATCAAAATACCTCGAAGTGTTGTGGTTGCAGATCAACTTATTGGCTGGAAAACTTGATAGATCTAAAGCATGCTTCACATCTTTACTGAATTCTTTTGTAGAGTCACCACATCTTTTTAGAGGACAAGTATGCTATATCTGAAAGTTCCTTTCTACTCACACTTTCTCAAAAATAAGCAACAAGACTAGAAAACTTTATCTCCAACAACATAATTTCTTATGATTTCCATCCTAGACCAAGAACCATGTCACAAGGGCTTCAAATATGATTAAACAAAGCTACAAATCCTTCATCTCTTTCATTTAAAAAATGCAACTAGTGCAAATAGAGATCTCAGAGTTGGCACTCACACTTAGTGAGATAATATAAAACCTTTACATAACATGGAAAAATCATGACCAGATTTACACTTGATGAAAAAAATAGATTATAAAACCATGCTTGGAGAATTATAAACTTGACAAAGGAGAAGGAACATTTAGAACATGAATCTATACAATAACAACTTGGGATAAATTCAACAAAGAAAGGAGTGTCTCACTATAATCTTTGTTGCACAAATTTTAAACAAATCTCCTGAGTTGTTGGTGACATGGATGGGAAAATAGAGTTGGGAAATAAATTTTTAGCAAGGCAAGGAGACACTCACTAGAAACTATCTCTACAAAAAATTCCTTACACAAACATCCCTAGTAGATTCACCATTTTTTTGGTTCCCTAAAGGATTTACACTACAAAATAGCTACTAGTACTCTTCAAAAAATTCTAAGGAGAAGCCAAATCCAAATAGAAAATTCCTAAGAGGTCTTGACCAACTAACAAGGATTAAAAAATCCTTTTGTACTTGAGGCTCTGCAAAAACAAGCTGGGTAAACCTCAATTCCCTTCAATACATACTTTAAAAAATCACAACATGACTTTTCATAAACATATATATCTAATATGAGGCATCAAACATGATAGGGAGATACTAGATGATGTCTAATCACCCATTTGAATGCTAACCTATATGGAGAATAAGATAAGGTAGGACAACAAACTTTACATAAAAGTAAATTATATTTTGTGATTTAATTAAATTTGTAGAAATAAAACATAAGGAATATGACTAGACAACATATATGTAAAGCCCCACTACCATCTTAGATCAGTGCCTCATCCTATTGGGTCATGGAGTCATGAAAAACATAACATTATACAACAAAATTTATCAATAGAAAGTGATCTAAGAAAAGGTGCATTACAACCTTCTTTAACTATAATCCCAACCCAACCTACTTATCAAATCCTTGCATATAGCTAGTAAATCTGTAACTTCTAACAATCATTTAATTGATCTATTAGACCAAAGCATGAAAGAAAAGCCACATATCTCACAACAAGACACAAAGAGAGAATACAAATTTTCTTTATTTCTCTTAAAACTTAACAGGTTTTCACAATGGAGAGAACTGAATCAACATTATATTTCATTAAAAAAACTCATTCTATCTATGTCATATAATATTAATACAACCAAAGACACCAAAAACTAGAAAAAGGATTCAACC
This sequence comes from Chamaecyparis obtusa, assembly GCA_027943335.1. Classification (NCBI taxonomy): domain Eukaryota; kingdom Viridiplantae; phylum Streptophyta; class Pinopsida; order Cupressales; family Cupressaceae; genus Chamaecyparis; species Chamaecyparis obtusa. Next base: position 454,927 of record BSBK01005055.1, on the reverse strand, counting down.
CATATTCATAAAATTTCTCTATGAAAGATTTACAACACTACCCAAAATAGGAAAACTTTCTATTGGAACCAGATATGTTTGGAGCCAAGAGAATGGTTTGCCAAAGCAGAGAAGTGGAACCATTAGAAAAGAGAGAAGATAAGAATATATAGACATAAGAAGGAGACCAGATCTGATATGACGCTTCCACCTATCCCTCTTCAATTTGATTGGCCAAAATATCTTCTCTATCTCTTCACTAATGACCCTAGGATTCCAAAATTAATTGGAATGCAACAAGATTTGGGTGAAAACCTAAAACTGACCTAACAGTATTTGATATATAAAATCATTACAGTGGCATGTTATGTTATCTCTTAACCTTCAAAGATGAAATATTGCCAGTTGATGAAATTGAAAAGTCACGAGCCATGCCAATATCATGTCCTAGATGGGCCATCAAATTTGTAGAGATGACTTGCGTCAAAGACTTTTAGGAATCTCTGCAAACCCATAATTGAATATCATTGTTATAGAGAGAACAAGATGCAATATAATGAGCAACCTAAATTCCTTTTTCCGGAGGTTACTACATAATTTCAAGGTCTCAGTGACCTCTTCTTCATCTTGCACCTCTATGAAATGCCATCTATTAGAAATTATAAAGAAGAAGTAGAGCAAAGGAAATAACCCAAGTGTGAGTGCATGAAAATAAATTACCAAGATCACCAAGAGAGAGAGAGGAAATGCTTTAAAGATCCAAGCCAAAAGATCACCAAAGCTCTCCAAGAACAACAAGAACTCAAGAATTTTTGAAAGGGGAAAGAAAAGAAAACCCCTTGTGAATTATGACTGAGGCTCAAAGCCTAAGGAAGAAGAGAGAAATGGAGCATAAAGCTGATGCAAGAGCATCTTGGGTCTTGAGAATTCTTGCATCACCAAAATTAAAATAATTTCTATTTCTTGTACCTGTCTGGTGTTTGTTTTATCGCCGATGTTTCCGTTGGTTTCATGACTTGCAAAGTTAATGTTATGCCTTGGACCTATTATTGGACCTTCTCCTAAGAGCACACATCCTAATTCATTCAGACTTGGAAGTTATCACGATTTCCCTTGGGTATCGATTTACCACCAATTTTGCATGAAACATGTGTTATTTTTCCTTGCACGGTTCCGTGTGGGGAAATTGGATCTTACGCGATTGAGGATATGTTCTTGGATCATGTGTGGACCTAAATGTAATGGCACATTATGTTTTGTTGTTTCTAGCTTTAGTTTTGGTTTGTCCTCCTAAGTGGACCTATAATGTAATTAAATGCTTGACTGGCCAACTTGTGGCTTTGCGAGCTATATTTTAATGGAAGCTTGGGATGTTTTAGAGGATAGCTTAGTTAGACTAGAAGTGAGACAATAGAAGAACAAGCAGAAGGATGCAAATTATGATTCTGATTTCATAAATTCATTGTATAAGGCCAAAACCTAGAAGGCCTCACAGTCGGGCATGTTACTATTAATATAACATTTGTTCCAGTGTTGCTACTAGTTGCTTGTCTCATATCCACTATGTTTTCATAGGGCTTGTTGTGGGTTTAAGTAGAGTCAATGAACCCTAATTCTTCCTTTACCTTCCCTTCCCCGACGTCAAGTGGTATCAGAGAGAATTTATTTCTTGTGGATTGGATCGTGGAGAACCTTAAATATTGGTTTTAGGGTGGCAGATCTGAGATCTGACCTATAACTTGCAGAAGGTTACGGTCTTGTTGGAACTTGATTGTTAAGATGGTTCATGGTAAAGGAAATGATAGTGCTATCATGGATATGTTGATGCAGATTACAACTAGGCTTGAAGCTGTAGAGATAGCCCAAAGAAGAGGCACACATCTTGAAGATGTTAGTGATGAGGAAGATGTAGCACCTAACCTTGAACCTAAAGTTGAATAGGATGAGGAAAGACTCTTGAGATTTTTGTCTAAGGCTAACTCTAGACCTGCTGTTCAAGTTGCTTGCTATGATGGAAGACTTAAGACTGATATAGTTTTGTATTAGATCTCTGAGATGGATAAATACTTTGAGTATGAAGGTACTCTTGATAATAAGAAGGTTAAGATAACATTCACAAAGTTGAAAGGGCATGCATCTCTTTGGTGGGACCATTTGCAAATTGAGAGACAAAAGAGAGGAAAAGAAAAGATCAAGACATGGATGAAAATGCTTGGAAAGATGAAAAAGAAGTTTCTTCCAACTGATTACCAAGTTAATTTGATGAGGAAAATGCAGAATTTGAGACAAATGGAATTGAGTGTGAAAGAATATACTGAGGAATTTTACAAATTGGATATCAGATCTGGACATGTGGATGATGAAGTTGAGAAGGTGGCTAGATATCTTAATGGCCTAAGGACATCTATTCAAGATGAGATCAGTTATGTGAAGATTGATAGTGTGGAAGAAGCATACCAATTTTATTTTAAGGCCAAGGAAAGATTGACAAAAAGACATGATCAAAGACAAAGAGGAAGAGGTGGCAGATTTCAAAGAAGCAGAGGTAGATCTTATGGAGAAAGTAGCAGATCTGAAAATGTAGTACAAGATAAAGGATGGAAAGATGACCCTACTAGTAAAAGAGGTAACTACTCTAGAGGTAGCTATACTAGTTACACTATGAATAAAAATAATGGAAAGAGAGAATAAAAATATTGGTTTAAAGGTACTTGTTATAAATGTGGTGAAGAAGGACATAGAGATTTTGAATGTACTAACTCTAGAAAGAAGATTGGAGGTCATAGTAGAAGTAACTTGGCTTGTGAAGAAGTTGAGGAATTGGCTAATGAGCTTGAACATGGTGAGAACTTGATGCTAAGAAGGATCTTGTGTAATAAAGAAGCTGATGAAGAACCTATCTTGAGGAAAAGCCTATTCAGAATTAGATGTAAGATCGCTAACAAATGTTGCAAAGTAATCATTGATGGTGGAAGTTTTGATAATCTAGCATCAGAAGAGCTGGCTAGCAAATTGTAGTTGTAGAGATTGAAACATTCGAAACCTTATCACATTTCTTGGATCCAGAAGGAGCATAAACTACTTGTAAGTGAACAATGCCTTGTTAAATTCAAAATTGGGAATTATCATGATGAAGTCTTGTGTGATATTATGCCTATGGATTATTGTCATATTCTTTTGGGTAGACCTTGGCCGTATGATAGGAAGAATTTACATTATGGTAGATTGAATCAATATACTATTTGGATGGATGGGAAGAAACAAGTATTGTTTCCTTTGATAGAGAAGTTTGATGAAAGTCATTGTACCATAGTTAGAGTATGTTTGATTGATGGTAAAACATTTGCAAGGGACATGAAGGAACAAAATATTTGCTTTGCTTTAATACCAAGAAAAAATGGAAAACAAGATGAATTAAAACAAGCACCTGAGATTGAATCTTTATTGACTAAATTTAGTGATATCATTTCTGATAATGTACCTGATGGTTTGCCACCTATGAGAAGTATAAGTCATTGTATGGATTTGATACCTGGAGCTAGTTTTCCTAATAAAGCACCACATAGGTTGATACTAGATGAAAAGCCTGAGTTGAATAGACAAGTGCAAGAATTTCTTGAAAAAGGACTGATTAGGGAAATTTTGAGTCCTTATGTAGTACCTGCTGTGTTAGCACCTAAGAAGAATGGAGAATGGAGAATGTGTACTGATTCTAGAGCCATAAATAAGATCATAGTAAAGTATATATTTCCCTTGCCTAGGATGGATGACATAATGGATAGCTTGAGTGGAGCAAAGTATTTCACAAAGATTGATTTGAAAAGTGGATATCATCAGATTAGGATCAGAGAAGGGGACTTCTTTTAAGACTAATAAAGGTTTGTATGAATGGTTGGTTATGCCTTTTGGTTTGACTAAAGCACCTAGTACTTTCATGAGGCTGATGAATGAAGTTCTGAAAAGATTCTTGGGTAAGTTTGTAATTGTATATCTTGATGACATTTTGATATTCAGTAAGATTAAGGAAGAACACCTTGAGCATATGAGACAAGTATTGTAGAGATTGAAGGAAGAAAAGTTGCTGATTAACTTGAAGAAATGTTCATTTATGAAATAAGAGATTGTGTATCTTGGTTTTGTGATTTTAGCTGATGGCTTGAGGATAGACCCTGAGAAAGTAACATCTATTCTTAATTGGCCTACACCAGAGAATGTTGGAGAGGTAAGATCATTTCATGGATTGCCAAGTTTCTATAGAAAGTTTATTAGAAATTTCAGTTCTATTTGTAATTCTATGACTAAAACCATGAGAGGAGATAAAAATGATTTCAAATGGACACATGGAGCACATAGGAGTTTTGAAACATTGAAACAAAAGATTGTAGAATTGCCTACACTTGCTTTGCCTAATTTTAGTAATTATTTTCAAGTTGAATGTGATGCTAGTGGAAGTGCAATTGGATCTATTTTGAGTCAAGAAGGAAGACCTATAGCTTTCTTTAGTGAAAAGTTGAATGATGCTAAGAGAAAATATTAAGTTTATGATCAGGATTCTATGCTATTGTTCAAGCTTTGAAGAAGTGGAGACACTATTTGATGCCTAAATATTTTGTGTTCTTTACTGACCATAAAGCTTTACAGTATTTAGGAAGTTAGAATAAGTTGAATTAGAGACATATGAAATGGGTTGAGTTCTTGTAGAATTTCTCATTTTCATTGAAACATAAGAGTGGATAGTTGCATAAGGTTGCTGATGCCTTGAGCCAAAGAAGAAGTTTGCTGACTGAGATGAAAATTGAGATACTTGGTTTTGATGATTTGAAATATTTGTATGAGACTAACATTGATTTTGTAGAATGTTGGAAAACTTGTAAGGAGAAAATAGGGAATGACAAGTGGATTGATTATTTCATTTAGGAAGACATGTTGTTTAGAGGAGTTCAGTTATGTATACCGAGAGGATCTATGAGAGAAAAAATCATAAAGGAAAATCATAGTGGTGGACCTGCTAGACATTTTAGGATTTATAATACAGTGAAATTGATTTTAGAGAGATACTTTTGGCTATAGATTTACAGAGATGTATAGAGAATGGTGAGAAGCTGCAAAGTTTGTCAAGTAGAAAAAGGAACTAGTCAGAATGTGGGATTGTATACACATTTTCTTGTACCTGATAGACCATGGTAAGATGTGAGTATGGACTTTATTCTTGGATTGCCTAGAACTCAAAGAGGTAATGATTCTATTTTTCTAGTAGTTGATAGATTTTCAAAGATGGCACATTTCATACCTTGTAAGAAGACATTTGATGCCTTGCATGTAGATGAATTATTTTTCAAAGAAGTGGTAAGATTGCATGGTTTGCCTAAATATATTGTTGTAGACAGAGATACTAAGTTTACTGGTTATTTTTGGAGAACACTTTGGAAAAAGATGAATACTGAGTTAAAATTTAGTTCTACATTTCACCCTCATACAGATGGAAAGATTGAAGTTGTGAATAGAAGTTTGGGAAACTTGTTGAGATGTTTAGTTGAGGATAATCCTGCTGTTTGGGATTTGGTTTTGGCACAAGATGAATTTTCATATAATAATTATGTGAACATAAGTACTAAAAAGACACCATTTGAGATTATTACTAGATTTCACCCTAAAGGAATTATAGATTTGAGAGAATTACCTACTCAAACTAGAAGAAGTGTTGAAGCTGATCATTTTGCAGAATACATGAGAAATTTTCATGATCAAGTTAAGAGGAATTTGGAGGATAGTAATTTGAACTACAAGCAGAGAGAAGATAAGAGAAGGAGACATAAATCTTTTGAAGTTGGAGATGAAGTCATGATTCATTTGAAGAAAAATAGATTTTGAGTTGGTACCTACAACAAATTGAAGATGAATAAATTTGGACCTTGTAAGATTCTGAAGAAGTTTGATAGTGGAAATGCATATGAAGTAGAAGTGCCTGAAGACATGGATATATCACCTATATTCAACATTGCAAACATCTTTGAGTATTTTGAATCACCTGATGAGACTGAAGATAACATGGATTTTCCTAAGAAAGACAAAGACAACATTGTGAATATTATGAACTTTATATTTTTTCCTACACTTTTATAGCCAATTTAGTGTCCATTTCCATAGAATTTGAGTAGGTCTATTTTAGCCCTTGTATTAGACTTTTTATTTAAATCTCAAGATGCTCAAAGGTCCTTGTCACCAACCATCTTTCAGTGTCACCTTTGCATGAGACACATGTTTCCTTTTCCATATATTAATTTTTAGTGTGACTCACCTAGATTTGAGTACACCATGTGGATGTATGGGTTCCAAACATTCATCCACCGATATCCTAATGTTAAAATATTAGTACTGAGCATGCTTTCCACTTGTCACCTACCTTTTTTGGTGCAAATGAATCAATATCTTCTATAATGGTTCAAAAACCTCCTTCTCCCCTTTAAATCAATCTTCTCGCTTCATTAAATCTCTCTAGTTTTTAGCTAGCTGCTCTCTTGATTATTGCACACAAATCTCTTGCCTTGTTTTAGATTTCATAGATTTATCTTGCACTCTCTTGGTCTCTCAATTTATAAAGCAACAATATTCATAGCTCTTGGATTTGTCAAGAACATTTATTAATATCCATGTTTATCATATCTTTGATCATATTTGGATTTTTCACATCCTTATCTATCAATATCATATTACATCATGCAATATGGGTTTTCCTCCACTAGCAAGGTTTGTCTCTATTTGCATTTCTCACAATAGGAGTTTTCCTCCACTTAGAAGGGTTTGTTTCTATTACATTATCATCCATTTATCTATTTGTCTTTTCAATCTATCTATATATCTATTTGATTCAAAGGTGAAAACACAAAAATAAGGACTTGACTGAGGCAAGTCTCGAAAGAGCCCCTAAACATTTTCCTCTCTTATGAGTGAAAGTTTATGAAAGCATTCAAACACATGGAGGGTTTCTTATATTTGTTTGTCTAATTTATGCTTATTGTTATAATTTTTAATTCACTATTATTTTTTTTGATTTTATGTTTTGCATGTTATCTAAAGTACAAACCAAGATTTTGGCCAAATTTTGATCTTTTCTATTTTGATTCATATAGGGCTATAGTGCGCTAGATGGATGTCTACATGGTGTAGAGGCATCCTTGGTTGAGACACTCAGATTTGGGTTGAAAACTTCCAATTGTCTTATATTTCTATTTCTATAATTAAAATATTCTCTCTTTATCTATAAATAGATATCTTCACTAGTTTATCTAGTTTGGAGGTATTTGAATGTGTGTTGTGAAACTAGTTCTAAAAGGAACACAATTTCCTTTATGTAGTCCCTAGTCATATTTACCACACTAAATTTTGGTGATTCTAATATGAACAGTCCTTCATTATTTTGAAAGCATTCTTTATTATTTATTTGAGTAGTCCTTATCCCCCTGAACAAGTAAACACAATTCAAAGGTTTTCCCTTCTCAAATAATATTTTTTGGGCACTACCACAAACCTCATTCCATGTCATTAAAAGAGACATATTTGGAAATTATGGCCACTTATTATAAAAAGGAAGCGTAGACTTATCACTCAAGTGAAAGTAAACAAAATATTAATATTCCAACATCTCTACCATATTCTCAACCTATTCTTTCATTTGATCCTAAATCATATTCTTTCTCCCTATTAGAGTCTAACCCCATTGAAAAACTTCATGCTAATTTTTTAAGATCTATCTCTGGAATCTTCTTCAAACTTATCCCCTTTATCATGATATACTTTAGGAGGCTCTTCAAAAGATCCTTGTGTCATCTTCCACTAGACCAAGTGATGCAAATGTTTTATTGGATTGTATATGCTCTAGTACTTTATATATTACATTCTATTAGCATGAAATCCCATCCCCTAAAGTAAATAGTTAAGATGATCCATTAATCATATTTACTTTCGTGGATGACATTGGTATAAGATGTACTCTAATTGTAACTAGTTTATAACTCAATGTTTTTAGCATTGATATTTTATCCAAAATCAAAATAAATCCAAGTTATCTTGCAACTTATTCTCTATTTATTCATGGATTTGATAATGTTGGTTAGGAAAATATAGATACAATAATGCTACCTTTTCATCTTGGACCCGGTACTTTACCTACTATAGTACATGAGATTCTAGGCATTTAAAAATATAATCTTCTTCTAGGTAGACTATGGATTTTTTATTATGAGTGTAGTTCTATATACCTTGCATAAATATATCAAATTTATTCATAATGATCAAGTAAATACAATAAATAATGATTCAACATCCCTCCATTATTATGAAACCATGGCTAATCACTCTTGAGGATGTACTACTTTTAAAAATTCAATTCCTTCATCATCTTAAATAATTGTTATACCACCTTTAGTTCCTGACCTTAATGATGGTGCTAACTGTCCACCTTCTCAATTGAATGGATGTCTTAGTGATGATTGGGATCCTTTGGATATTACACGCTCCCTTACTAGAGAGTATAAAATTAACCCTATCCACCTTAACATTCCAAAAAATTTATTCATCCTTTCTATTGAATATGATTACCCTTCTATATCATAGGATAATGCGAACAATATCAACTCTTCTAATCCTCAACATTTTGAGGAGTTACAATCATGCTATGATCTAGGATTCAATATTCTTTCTAGGCATTGTTATAAAGGAAATGGTCTTGTATGTATGGAAAAAGGAGTGAAGTTTCCTTTGTAAATAAATCCATGTTATACTACGGTTGGAATAGGGTAAAAATATTCTCAATTGTCTTCATCCACTCTTTCATTGTATAAAATGTCAATGCCTTATTCTTATGAATATGAAAGTTCCTTCCTTTAAAAAAGAAAGAATTTCTTTTTTCTCTTCATACTTTATCCAAACAATATAGTGTAATTTTTTAAGGCTTATCAAAGCTTGATAATAAATCTTCCTCCTATACATATAATCTCCATGATACGAATGCTAAAGAAAGATACTCATTTTGTGCATATCATCAAGTTTTGGGTCATTCTACCAGTGAATATAAGACCTTCAGGGATAAAATACAACAAATTCATCAATCAAGTTTCATCAATCATTCATCTATTGACATACTTACTTCTTCTTCTATGAATTATATGTGATATTGAGGTTTACCTCTTCCCTATCCTTTTCCCTTTTCTATTTTAAAATTAAATCTTATCTTCTTGTATCTACCTTTGTGGAGGCCAATCCACTATCCTATCTTTCCTTACAGTCTACCTTTGTGTGGAGAAATCCACTATCTTATCATATATCATACTCCAATATAGCTTTTTATATGCATAGTGACATGATCTAAGTCACCCTATCACACACCTATATAGCTCTTTCTACACATGTCGGTGCATGTCTAATCCATCCTATCAAATACCTATCTAGCTTTGTCTATGCATCTCAAAACACAATAAAAATTTCCCTATCGTATGACCGTCTAGCATAATACAACTTGTTACCCATACTAAGATAATCTCCTTAGTATACCTCTTCCATAAAAATGTTAGTTTCTTTCCTCTATAGACAAGCTTGTACTACTAACCATCAATCGCCTCACATAGTTCACAACTTACTATATTTTGGTTCATCAAATTAATCATATGATCACGACCTCTAGAGAAAAATCAATTTAGTGCCAATTCATGCGTTGTCTCTTCAATATTAGTTGCTTCCCTATCTTTTAAATGCATTATTCCTTGAGGTAATCAATTCTAAAATTATTATATCCTTATTTAAATTCCTCCCTATATTGTTTCTTTCATTTTGGGGATGACGTATTGTAAATTGGGATAACCTTTTTCATTGAGGTTTCTTTAACTTTTTTGACCCAACTCTCTTAGCTTTTCTATTGTATATCATTCTTATTATTTCTAATACCATGGCTTTGTGTCTTTTATGTTCTAACCTTATTGTATTGTTTAATTTTTTCTACCTAGTACATTTTTCTTATAGGTCTCCAACTTAGGGGCATGCTTCATTTGTTCAAAGAAATATATGCTTCCTCTATAATATTATTTTGGTATCATGGAATTATTTTCCTCTAGTAGACTTCCTTTAGTATGCATATTCATTTTATTCATAAGCCTACTGAAGTGGGGGAAAAACAGGTAGAGTCAAAAGTTGCACACCACCTTTTAATTTTTTATTACACTTTTATAGCCACTTTAATTTCTATTCCCCTAGCATTTGAGAAGGTCTATTTAATCCCTTTATATTGGCCTTTTCCCTCTGAGGATGCTTTAAGGTCCTTGTTAACAATTATCTTTCAATGTCACCTTTGCATGAGTCATGTTTTGCCTCTACCATATTTCATGTTTTAGCATGATTCACTAGGATGCAAGAACACAACATGGACGTCTGTGTACCACAGATTCATCTACATACATGCCAAATTTAAAATTGTAGGGTTGAGCATGATTTCCACTTTTCACATACCTTGGTCTATAGAAATGGCTTAGAATCTTCAAGAACAAACCAAAAGCCTCTTTTATCACTTTAAATCCATCTTCTTTCTTCATGATTGGATCTCTCTAGTTTTTGGCTAAATATCATATTTTTTCTTGCATGCAAATATCTCACATTGTCTTTGCTTTCACAAGTTTATATTGCACTCTCTTTCTATCTCACTCCTACAAAAATGATATACATAACTCTTGGCCTTCTCAAGAATATCTAGTAATAACTTTCTATCTTTATCATATCTTTGAGCATCTTGAGATTTATCACATCTTTATCTATCAATACCATTTTACATCATGCAATAGGGGTTTTCCTCCACTATAGGGGTTTGTTTCTATTTTTATATCTCACATAATAGGGGTTTTCCTTTGAACTTAGAGGAGTTTGTTTCTATTACATTATTATTCATTTATCTAATTATTTTTTCAATCAATCTATCTATCTAGCCACTATGGAGGTGGAAACAACAAAATAGGGACTTGACTGTGGAAATTCACCTAGAAACCCCTAAACATTTCCTCTCTTGTGTGTATAGGTTTAACAAAAGCATTTAACCACATGAACATTTTCTTGTATTGGTTTGTCTTATTTGTGATTTTTTTAATAATTTATTTTTTATTAAGAGAATACAGGTTTTGTTGGGGCCTCAAAACCCATTAACAAATAGATTTTGAGAGGGGTCTAGAACCCACCTAAAAGAAAAAAAATCTTGAGGTATTAGATTACATAACAATAGATAACCATAAGTACAAAAAAACAACCTAGATTGATATCAACAAATAAATCACTAGCTAAAAACTTTAGGTCTAAGCCTAATCAGTCATAGAAGAGGGTTTTCCAAGGCTCCCTAAATATTAAATAGAATAAATAATGGGTTTTACTAGGAATCCATTATCTAAGATAAATCATAAGGGGTTTTTGCATGCTCCTCTAACCTTAACAATCTTGAAGAGAAAAATGATCAACCATCAAGCGAAGTCAAAACCTACCTAAATCTTCTAGGAAATATAACTAAGAGGGGTTTTGACAAGGTTCCAAAAACCTTAAAATTTCAAATATTTAAATAAGTTTTGAATACCTTGTCCAAATACAAAATAGCCTCCCAATCCTAGAGGAAAAATCATGGGGTTTTGACAGGCTCCCCTAACCTTCACAAACAACCTCAAGATAATATACAATGAAGCACCAACTAAAAATATAGGGTTTTTTAGGTTATCTAAAATAAATAATAGGTTTTTTGCTATATTTTGAGCTTTTCTATTTTGATATGTATCGGACTACAATGTACCATGTGGACATCCACATGCTATGTAGTTTCCTTGGTTAAGACACTCAGACTTGGGCTGAAAATTGCCCATTGTCTACTCTTTCCATTTTTATAATTAAAATATTCTTTCTCTTTATCTATAAATAGATATCTTCACTAGTTTATCTAGTTTGGAGGTATTTGAACATTTTTTCTATGGTTAGATCTACCACACTACACTAATGTAATAAGGAAAGAATCTAACAGGCGATCTCCATCATGGTTAGATTGAAATACTATATAATTCCATTATGTGGGGGTATATAAGGGAAAATTAGCTGATATTTGATTCCATGATGCTTGGAATACCAATAACTACTTTGAGATGATACACATAGATAGTAAAAAAGTGCACACATTGATAATATTGGAGACTGGTAGACTTCTCCATCGAGGAAAATAGAAGAACTATCTAGGATGCAAGTAAAATATAGTACAAAATAAGGATCCTTCATAAAGTCTCTATCAAATATCATACCTTATCATGAGATAAAAAAATTGATGTCTTTGTTGGCCTGAAACTCCATCTTAAGCTTATGATTTAAAATTTAAACTATAACTAAGAGATTTTTAATCAAGCTAGGAACTTAAAGCACCTTTATGAGAATGGGAATTCTCATCTTTAGAGGAAAGGTTACATTCTATTACCTTTTGAAATACACTCCTTATATTTTATGATTTCAACTCAATCTCCCTTGGTTTGATTAGTGAATTTAGAAAATAACTCTTTATTGTTTATCATATGCTTTCTAGGTCCAAAGTCAATCAACAAAATGCCCCTCATTAGTTATAAAGTTTGAGGGAAAAGAATGACATTACAATTGGCACCACAGTTGGCTATGTTCATATTTTATCATTAGATGCATCTTATTGTTAGGATACAACATGCCCTTTGTTCTTCCTTTAGTTAGGATTTTTTTTGGTTCTCAAAAAGTATTATGACTAGATTCTCCTTAGTGGATCTATCTTGAGTCAATGCTCTATATCGATAATTTTCAATGTCATCATGTAGATGTCATATAATTGCTTTATCTTTGAGGATTCAACTACTTTTTTATTGTTTCTTTTTCTATGAGACCTTTTGAAATTAATAACCATGCTAATATATTTGAATTAGTGCTTTATCTTAAAACTCAATGCTATAGATGGATTCTTCCCATTTAAAAAAAATACTAACTCTTCAAATAAAACCACCTAAGTTGTGATGTTTAAAATTGTTAGCAACGTCTAAAATTGGGATGGAATAGCTCTTAGAGTGATCAAGACCAACACTATGTCATCCACCTTCTCATTGAGTGTTATAGGTTGTACTCATAGTTTTGACACCCAATGCAAGAATTTCTCTACTTTATTGCCACCTTACATTCCGAGTCTATGAATCTTTTACTTGAGAGGGAAGATCTTTGCATATCTCTTTAGCTCATATATAACAAAAAAATTGTCCAAGCCCGTCTTTGGCATTTCACATCTTGAACAAGTGGTTGAACATTGTTAGATGTACTAAGTGTGATCAATATCAAGGATTTTGCATTGGCATTTTCATACTTCCTCTATTCATCAACATTAATTAGATGCTTCAATGCACTAGTAATGGTCATATCATAACTCTTAAAATTAAATAATCATGCACAAATTTATCTTTTGTACTACATAGTTGGTCCCTTTTAGGAGTTGAGAATCTAAAAGAAGGAAATTTGGTGCTGACATAATGATACCCAAAAAAAAATTCCATTAAAATATACTTACTATTAACTTTATTCTAACACACAAATGAAGAGAATTTTGGAGATACAATATATATATCCTCAAGCAATAAGATGCATATAATCATGTGATAAGTTTATCCCATGATCATTATTTGCATCATAGCCTTCCTCGAGCTTGACATGGATCTTCTTTTCTTTGAATTGCACATCAAAGAGGAAGTACTCAAATAGCCCTTGCATTGAGGAACTACCACTTTTCTGGAGAGAATTGAGAAAGGTAAAGTAGAATCTTGTTGGTTCTCTTTGGTGATTTGCCTCTTAGTTTCTACCCATCTTCTTTATTTCTCATAGCATTTATAGCATTAGTTGGGATAAATGATATCCACTAGAGATTATGAATTTATTTCTCTTGGAGAACTAGGAGAATACATAGGATTGGTTAACAAAATCTAGAAAATGTAATTCTTCTCAAAATTTTGGTCTATTTCTACATGTTCAAATTCCTTCAAAATAGGATGTTTCCATTCCTAACAAGGATACTTACCCATACAACTTCTACTCTCCCATTTTAGAGATTTACTCCTTGTAGGTCTTGAGCATAGAAATAATACATGCTTTGATGCTAAAATAAAAAGGTAAAATTATAGAATCATTTCAATAACATCGACATCGACATCAACATCAATATCAACTTAATGAAAATGTAAAGTTATAGAATCATTATTTTAAGAAAAATAAACTTAATTAGACAATGGAGGAATACAATTGTAATACAACTAATTGCAAAACCACCTTTAAGTAAATAATACTTATGTAATCATATGTCATCCAAACTATGTAATAGCTATAATTGATGTACTATAAATTCTACACTAACATTGAGAATTGGCAAAGCTCTAAAAGAAAAATAAGATGACACATATGATATATCTTCTCAAAGAAATGATTTTTAATCTAAATGTCAATGCCAAATATATTATACATTATTATTGTTAATAAATTACTTTAACTAAATTATATATGTATATTATACATGATCAAATATATTCTTCAAACTCTTATTAATCTACTAAGATTACTCATGATGCTCCCCTTCATTTCCATCTTAATATGTATTTTTTATTATCCCCTCCAAGTCTATTCTCCACCTCACCCCTCAATCCTTCTGCATCCATTACTCATCCAAAATAAATTACACCTCGTAATCAACTCCACTATTTCAAATTCCACTATTTCAAATTCTTTTGAAATGAAATAATGTTCTTAAAAGATTATTAAGTAAGATTTTTCTTTACATTAATATGTCTTTTCTATTATCCCCTCCAAGCCTATTCCCCACCTCACCCCTCAATCCTTCTTCATCCATTACTCATCCTAAAGAAATTACACCTCGTTATCAACTCCACTATTTCAAATTCTATTGGAATGAAATAAAGTTCTTAAAAGATTATTAAGTAAGATTTTTCTTTACATTGATGATTTATCATTAGGATGAAAAATAGATGATATATATGTGATGAGAGAGTTTATGTTTGATTTAGTTATCTGCGACTTTGATTCCATTCTTCTCCATAGTAATTTGTCCTTTACCTTCCATGAACACTTATTACTTATATGATTCCTTTAATTCCATGTATATCCGTAGTGGTCAGCCCTTTGATTTCATGTGTAACCATAATTAGTCCTCCTCTGGTACATCATTTCGTGAGCTCCTGTTAATTGGTAGCCTTATTATCTTTTTGGTAGTACAGTGTTGCATCAATGTGTGCCAGTTAAACTCTAATTATGATTGTTATTTCATATTTTATTGCCCCAGGACGAATCTTTCAGTTGTTATTTCATTTTCCATCAATTCTAAGCTAAAATGAAAGATATAGGCATTCCAGACATTACTTTGCCCACAGTACTCGATGAGAGAAAAACAAGGACTATTCCACTATCAATATTAAGGAACATGAGTTCTTTCATATGAACAATACAATACATTAGAAAGATTGCTATACTCTACATTTAACTCCTAGAAAAACTTGACGGACAGTAAACACAAGTGAGAGATGGCGCATGGCTAAAAACCAGGTATCTAAAAGCATCGAAAATAGTGATAAATTAATACCAGACTCCAAACAATCACCTTTTTCGAGTTGACAATGCTTTTGGTACAGAAGATAGCTTAACCTTCTCTATTTCCGAAAGGAGCCCATTCCTAATTATATTTGGTGTTGATAGTATCGTTTGGATTATGGCAATCAAGATATAGTTTGAAGGGTGCAGCTGTAATGGTAACAGGGCTAGCTGCTTCAAGAAAGCTATCATTACAAACCAGTCCTACCATTACCTTCCCTCGAGAATCATTCACCCATATTATCAAACTAGAATCTGAATCTGAGCAAAATCCACAGAGCCCTTGAATCTGAAATGTTCCACATAATGGTTGATATGATAATGATTCAATCTCAGTGGGTTGGCAGATGCTCACGTTGGCTACCATCCCCACTGCTGTATAAATGTTCAGCATAGACCGACATCTCTTGCAGAAATCCTTCAAAGATTGGAGTACATCACAACCAACTGCAACTTTCAGAGTTTGAGGCTTCAACATTTGCTCGTATGTGTTACTCCTGAATTTGGGTTCCCCGATGGGATTGTACTCCATTTCTGAAAAAGAAAAGAAAGTTGGTAGCAACAAACACATTTTGAATTAATGCATAAGTCTATGTACCCAATTTAAACAGCAATTCCATTTGAACTATGCAAGAAATTTATCAGAGTGGAGAATAATTGTTATATTTTGAGCAGGATAGATTAATTTTTTCGGTGGTTACCTTCAACTAGAACACACTTGCACTCGAGTAACTAGAGATTAAATGCCTTTAAAATGTTTGATCCAGATATGATCTGCCGTTTGCATGGATCTAGGTTCCTTGTGTGGAAGATGGGCTGAATGAGCAAAATGCTAATGGTTTGTTTGTAATCGTGCATAGATAATATATACTAGAGTTCATCGAATAGGCGACCACTTAAAAATTAGGGTTTACCAAAATCTCATAACATTAAAGATAACATCGGATTAAAAATAAAAGTTGGAAATATAAATCCTTTCGAACAACTGAATTTATCTTTCAACGAGGCATCTGTATTTATTTATCTCATTTGGTGCTTTGATATGGGGGTTTTACTTCGAAACTATAAGCCCACTCGTTCATCATTTCCCCTGCACGCAGTTTTATTTGATTTTATTGAATATAAATTGAATATTCGCGTCAAGTATTTTTGTGCAAAAATAGCTCTATTTCCAATACTAGTCTGAGAGGATTTCTTCAAAAGTATGCCATGATATTCATTCTAATGCTACAGTTTCCATTATTAATCTAAATTTTTACCCATTTTCTCAATAAAAAAATTTACACTATCCTCCATAAAAATAAATAAGAACCAAAATTAATTTTCCCTAATATACGATTCACTTAATCAAATAAAATGGGTAGACGTGAACATAATTAACTTCAGCTTTGTAATGATAGCTGGCTACGAGATATATAACAATTAATGTTTTTTAGGAAAATAAAACCAAGAATAGGGTATTGCTTTAATAAAGATTTTGGAATATTTAAAAAAATTATGATCATGGTTTTTAAATTTTAATAGTGTTGTTACTATTATTGTAAATTATGAAAGTTGTGGACTTCAATTTTGTATTGACATGTTTGCTCTAATTGTTAGGCATGTCATTTTATGTAATTATGCTCTTATTCATGGTAGTTTACTTTTTTCTTAAATTTTGTTGACAAATAAAGTGGCCAAAAACACTAAATAAATTTTATTGATTTAAAAAATATAATGGACAAGAATTTCAATAAAATAGGCAATCCAAGAGCCATGCTCAAGAAAAGACACCTAACCACCTTCGAACAAGAGAATAGAATTGACAATGAAGCTCAAGCCCATATCCTTGAGGAGGCTAGTGAAGAGGAAAATTTACAATTACAATATTTAAAGAACATTCCCAATAAAAGACAAAGGGAAAAATATGATTAGAGAGACCGAAATGCCATAGTGAAAAAGGGCATCAAAACAAAAGGAGAATCTTGAAGAAATAAAAATAGGACAAGAAATGCTCCAAGATAGACCTCTGACATGCCCCAAGATAGAAATATAATATAGAGAAGAAGAAATTAACAACACCTGAAAAGAGAAAGGAGCCTTTAAATGAACAATTAAAATCATATTGCAACCATAAAAAACTGGATTTAGTTTCTAGAGAATAAAGAATAATAAGTAAAACTGGAGTGGGGGGTTTCAGAACATGCTTCCTTAGAATGGCAAGCCTATAAAGACCTTGAAAGTGTTCTTAGAGACATAGACATTAAAGGGGAAACATAATTCTCTAAAATATATTGAAACTATGTAATGATATCTTCATGGTGGTCACAAACCAAGCCAAACCTGATGATGCAAATAAACTCTGTAATCCAACCATTAGATGTAATATGAAGATTCAAAATAACTCCCAATAGGAGAAAGAGAAATATCAAACCAATCAGAAGATAATTCATTATCAAGATTAGAGGAGGAAACAATATGTCTCTAAATATACGTCAAGGCTAGTTTTCTGACCATATGAATGTCCTACGACAAAAGATGATCAATCATGTGAAGGAATAGTAAGAACGAAAGAAAAAAATGCATCCAAGAGTCTTGAGAAGTGACTATCAAAAGGATGTCAATAAATGGTGATTAAATTTGTAAGCAAAGATTAGTCCCAATGACAAACAACACTTTTGAGTTCTTAGTTATAGACAAGGTTGACTGTCAAATAGGCTTGATGAGGTGATGATAAGTGTAACAATTCATGATTTAAAAAGATGCCAAAACAATGTGGATAAGAAATATTTAAAGAAAGTTCTTCTTCAATGCTTATCCACTGTCACAGTGGTATAAAGTGATAAAAAATAATGATTCATATGGTTTATGATAAGTCACAAAGGCACTCTTATAATAGTCATCAAGAGAGCAGGTCTTGAGTAGATAATAGAGGTCATGCATGCATGATTGCAAAGCACAATGAATGAAGAACATGCACTGTTATGAAGGCTCATAGCCACAGTAAGGAATGATGTTATAAAAAGCAAAAGAGGGACAATTTCTAAAAGGCAGTGATATTCAAAGATTGAAATGAGGGTACTATATCATGAAAAAGATGCAAGCATTAATAGATTTTCATGAATGTGAAGGTGTGGTGATAAACAATGCCATAAAGAGACTGTTGTTAGTGTTTCTACAAAATAGAATGACAGTGTTCTGAAAGAAAAGATTCATGTTCAAGAAAAGTGCCTCAAAACAATGTTATTCAATGCTTGAGGGATGATATTTACTACTTTCATAATGACTATATGATGAAAAGATGGTCAAATTAAAAGATGTAAATCTTACCCACTGATATGACAGTCAGCTACAAGGCCATAGTGTATGTAACGAGAGGTGTCATATTGTCTTTCAAAGAGCAAAGTAAAAGTTGGCAGTAGCATCAAGAGGTGGATGTTTTGTACAAAGTTTTAGACCATGGAATGAATAGCATGAGGATATCATCACATCAATCCTTATGAGTTGTGAGATAAAAAAAGATTGAAGGCATTAGATCTTACAAGGAAGCAATGTCCAGTGTAATGAAAGAAATTGAAAACCATACCAAGCATGAGGAATCATGGTGACTATTTATAAAGGAGTAGCAGTGGTAAAGGGAACAATTAGAGCGGTGATTTAATGGTCAATATAAGATATATAGATATTTTCAAGAGGAGAGGCAATGATATGTATTTTGTTTCTAATGATGTGTTCACTACCACAAGACAATTTTGCATACATGGATAATACAAATCTGGAGCAATATACACCAACAGTCTTGTAGGGAAGATATAAGTCATGAAAGGACCTCACTATGATGGATAAGAGAATAGGACAACACTGTGATTGAGTCTTAGTGAAAGAGATCATCCAATAGCTAGTAGCATTAGTCAATATGTGCTCAAGATGTGAAATCAGTAACTATGAGGAGAGGCAATGTTATATCCACTATTATAAAGTACGGGTAAGGCTTAGAAATAATAATTTTGGACTCGAGAAAATATTACAGTTTGAACTATAAAAATATAGACAAAATCCTTAGAAATCCCTTAAGGGAACATTACAGAAGTACCCGAGCATTGAAATTTGATATCTATATTACATAGTCCTTACATGGGACATTACAAAAACCCTTTAATTCGGTCATTGCCAGTGTAGAACAAAATGTATGGATTTTGTTGGTGTCCAAAATGACGCTTATGCTCTAATAGGTTGCCAGTATACCCTTAGATAGATTTTAGGGATGGTTAACTCCAAAATGTTATGAGGTCTTAGGGTAACTAGACCAACTATAGGGACTTAATATGCCCTCTTCTGCTTCTGGCTCTGCAAAACCAAGGCGGGTGCACCTAACCCAGTATAAACTATACTTCACACACCAAAGACTGGGTTTGAATAACAGATAAATGGATAGCAAGAAAGTATTGAATGTTAACCACACACTCATTGACTCTCCATTGCTATGGGGTAGAACCATAGATAGTCAAATACTGAAAACTTAAGGAATGGTTCTTAATTTATGTTTTTGAATCATAACAACCTCAATCAGGATATATCAGCAAAGAAATACTTATCTAGGCTAGTGCCTCATCCATTGGGCAAGGTTTCTTAGACAGACTACACACACACACACCAGAAATATACCTGAGATTCAAAGCCATAAAAACATTTACAATCTCCTCTACTACTTACAGAATATCCGTACATAGACAAGAGATAAATTTAGGTCCCATCTGAAGCATCATTTAATCTAATCCTGGATTAGAACTCAAGAATGAAGACCTATACATAAATTGTTATGCAGTGAATTGGAAAGTTCAAAATTCATCTACATTGACACAAGGGAGAGATGAGAATCATGTGCTTGCATTGAGTATGAAGAACCCTCAAAATGTATACAATCCATCCAAAGGAACCCTGCTTGCAAACTGCAGCTTAGACCTTCAACTTTCTTTCAATTGCCAAAAAATCAAGACAAGTCATTACCATTCAGACTGGGTAGAAGACTCACAACCAGAAAAAATTGAGAAACTAACTCCCAATCCCTCGAAAATAATCACAAAAATCCCTTTATACCAGGGTTACAAAGCAAGCATAATGATCACTTCCAACTCAAAAATTCAAAATCACCTAACCCCACCGAGGAATTAAAACAGACATGACAGGGATCAAGCCGCAGCATTTGACAATCCATTCTGCCCACTCTGGCCGCTCAAAAATTGAATTTTGGTACCTCCTGCCACAAAAAACTCTCAGCAAGTTCAAACGGTCACATGCATTTTGCGGGCCTTAGGTTTTAAACAATCCAAACACCTCGGGTTAACTCCGCAACGGCGACGCAAAATAGTTGTCGCATGATCGCATAGCCCGGAAATGGGCTATGCGAACATGCGACACGCCATTTCCCTTTGCCTTCTTCATAACCACCGATGCTTCCGTTGCCACAAAAGGGTTTGTCGCATGTTCGCAATCTGGAAAACTGGCTCATGTGAACATGCGACAAGCCGCTAACATGCATCCTGCCACTTGGCTTGTCACCGCCGAGATACCCTAACCTGGGCCCACGTTCAACCTATCATCCTGCCAGCTCGGACCAACCGGAGATCGCCAGGATACCACTTGCCAATGGGACCACCAAATAAATACAGATGGGCCCCAGCACACGTGGCACCCTTTCGCATGATTGCATAACCCAGAAATGGGCTATGCGAACATGCGACAACTCGCCAACCTCAGCCACCAGCAAAACCACTGCCGCCCACCAACCAATAGAACACTGCCACTTAGCATCTGGAAGATGCCCCATCACCTGGTACCGGGCCCTAGGGACATGTGGCAAGGGGTCGCATGATCGCATACCCAAAAATTGGGCTATGCGATCTGTTAGCTATTTTTCATGTATCCCTCAACTCTAAAAGAGAAATATGAATACCAGACCTGGGGATCTTTGTCTAGTAACATAAATCTTCTTGTTCATGCAAATTGAGGGGCACGAAAAGACTAATTGATGAGGATTTAATCCTCCTTTTTCTTCGAGTTCCACACACTCAGGTGGGTACACCTAAAATAAGCTAAAATCTGCAGACATATGACTCACTAGCTAAAACCCTTTATGGAGATATGACCATGGATAGTTCTCAGACTTATAAAACGTGGGAGTTCAACTCAACCAGCCTTATACAGGATCCCACCTGTATGATCTGCTAAGAACTAGAAAAATGGCCAATGTGATAACAAGGATAAACTCCTTCTTCTCTTTGAGCTTTGAGCTCAGGCAGGCTAACCCTTGGATTCATTTCTTCAAAGAATCACTAACAACACTTGTATTCATGAAACACAAGACATAAACATGAATGCTCTCAAATATGAAATTAAATATGGATTGAATTTGAAAGGTTGATGATGAAAACTGCAAAGCAAACCAGGACCAGTGCCTATCCTTGGGCAAAGAGTCATAAAATGCACTTCACAAGACACAAATCAAAGCAAAATACTAAAAAATGCCTTACAAACTGTATGCAATCCAGATAGAATGCCTTACAAACTATCTTATCATTTTTCATATCATTTCATCAAATCCTCATGACAATATCTTACCCTCTGAAGCTACTTACAAGACTGACTCCCTCCTTGAAAGAAGCTTACAAGTAACTGCACAGTTACCTTATAACCAGTATGTCCTAGAATGTCTTACAAACAACACATACAAGAGCAAAGACAAAAGTTAAAGAGACAGAATGACATAAAATAGGAATTGCACTGTATTTTTATTCAAAAAATCCTGATTCAAAACATCCCATAACCAAGAGCTTCAGAAATCAACAAAAACCAAGAGGCTGCCTAGCAGCATTAATTTCACCATCCCCTTACAATTGCGAAGAAAACAGAGATATAACGAAATCAAAATCAGTTACAGAACTGACAGCTGTTCATTAGGCACAAAATATCTTCAACTTTCTCTCATCTGATCTCCAAACAAAAACACATCCTACAATCACTTCCCACCAAACTGATTTGATCCTTGGAATTGCCAGCTCAAATTGCTCTCATCCATCACCCTGAAACTGAAAATACTCATCACCATTAGATTCCTCATTCCGAGACCTTTCCGACGACATATAATACTTATATGTTTGGCCAAAAAATGAATTTCTAAGACACTTTTCCGTGGCCAGGCTTGACCATTTAAATTTTTGAATTTATGCCCTATAGTCTGAACTATATCATTTCATAAATTCAGCTTTAATTTGCAATTTTATATCATTTTCTGCATATACCCACAGAATGCACCAGAAAGTGCCACTTGTCACCATCTCATTGCATGCTCGGACAAACCTCAAGTTAACCCACTGATTGGGAGAACTGGCGAATGACATGTATCTCCAAATCTCTGAATCTTTCTTTGACCATGATTATCATTTGGAGAACTAGCGATTTAGAGAACTAGCGACTTGGAGAACTGGCAACTTGGAGAACTCGTGACTACATACTCTCCAATTCTCTGAATCATTTTCACTAACTGCCAACCATTTGGAGAACTAGTGATTTGGAGAACTGACGACTTGGAGAACTGGTGACTTGGAGAACTTGCGACTACATACTCTCCAATTCTCTGAATCATTTTCACTAATTGCCAACCATTTGGAGAACTAGCGATTTGGAGAATTGACGACTTGGAGAACTCGCGACTACATACTCTCCAATTCTCTGAATCATTTTCACTAATTGCCAACCATTTGGAGAACTAGCGATTTAGAGAACTGGCGACTTGGAGAACTCGCGACTACATACTCTCCAATTCTCTGAATCATTTTCACTAATTTCCAACCATTTGGAGAACTAGTGATTTGGAGAACTGGCGACTTGGAGAACTGGCGACTTGGAGAACTCGCGACTACATACTCTCCAATTCTCTGAATCATTTTCACTAACTGTCAAGTATTTGGAGAACTAGAGACTAAGTGTATTCTCCAATTCTCTGAATGTTATCTCATTAACCATTTGTACTTGGAGAACTAGAGACTAAGCATTCTCTAGTTCTCTGAATGTTTATGATTTAACCACTAGCATTTGGAGAAATAGAGAGTAAGCATTCTCCAATTTTTTAAATGTTTATGATTTAACCACTAGCATTTTTTGCCAGCATTTTTATGCAAAATTTAGTGCTTTATGGTCACTGACATGCATCCCAATGCACTAGTTGTGCACACTCTTGAGATCCTTCTTCTCTTTATTCATTTCATTGTGTGAGTGGTATATCTTTTAAACACTTGAAATGGTCATTTCTATAGCAATGTGGGATTAAACTTTTGGAAGCATTGCTGATTTTTCTTATTGCTGCAATACTCAGAGGATCATAACTTTTGATTTTCAAACTGGATTTTTCTAAAAATTTTGCTGTACAATGCACACATTGTCATCTCAAACATATGTAAAATTCAGCCTGAGCCAGTTTGTATTTTTTGTGTTATGATAAAAAACGTGACTAGCTATGCATTCATACTTTTTTTGAAAACTGGCTCTTGCATTCAACCCTTTTTTTATCTTCTTCTTCTCCACATGCTTTGCATTTGTCTATGATATTTGACATCAAAACATCACTTTGCTTTAATTTTCTCAAAATTTGAGACAAGACCTTGATGCATTGCCCTTTAGAAAACAACAATGATAAATGAGCACCAGAAAGACTAGCCATTTCTACGTACACAAATATCTTGTGCCCAATCTTAGTGATAACTCACACTGGTGACACACTCCTTTGCTCTCACACATCATGGCATTATCTTGTTTGGGCCATTTATTTCACTTTTATCCTTTGCAAAGATTGTCAAATAACGCTAGCTGACATCCGGGAGTGGCCTTAAAAACTTGCCAATAGCCATCATAGGATTATGTCACTGAGCACACATGTTCACCTCCAACAAATAAATATGCATGTCAAATAAGAAATCTCGAAGAGAACCGAGCCACAAGATAAAACTGACCAAAGTTAGCCACTTAAAACATTGCCTTTCTGCTCTGTTTGAAATCACTTAAGTTGGCTCTAGAATTGGCTTTGAAGACTGACCAAATCACTTGAACAAATCTCACTGCGTGACTGACATAAACCTTGAGATACATAGAATCACCCTACAAAATGGCATCCCCTGACTGTACCCGAGGTGAAATTTATTAACCTCTGAAGTTTCCCTTTTCATTCTGCTCCTGCAAACACACTGTCAGAACCTGATAAACTACATCTAGAATTAGCCTTGAAAAGTGCACGAATGGATTGGCAGGACACTCGAATCAGAATGAGATATAGTACAACTTTTCAACAATACAGGACAACAAGAATTTTGACAATAGGATCATCCTATGAAAAGTTATTAGCAGGCAAAGAAGGCCTCTGACAAAATTGCAGAAAACATAATTGGGCAATTTGCACTTTTTGCAAACAGAAAAGATTTGGCAAATTGACCAAATGAATACGTCAAGAGCCACAATCTTACAGCATGGAAGTATTTTATGTCTACTATACACTAGGATAAACATATTGATGGCCTGATCAACAGGGCATGAGTTATTCACAGTTGAAATAAGGCTCTGGAAAACTGGTGAATAACCAAACAATGCAAAACACGAAAGCTGCCACTAATACATTTGGGGGCATTTTGCGACGGCTATGTGTCGCAATTGTGACGGCTATGTGTCGCAATAGCAACACCCATAGACGTCGCTGTTTTTTAGTCGCAAATTGCGACGTCTATGGGTAGCCGTCGCAATTGCGACACATATCCCGTCGCAATGTGACTAAGATTTGTTAGCGGCATGGGCGTCGCCCCCCCGTCGCATGGCTTCGGAGGGCCGTCGCAATCGCGACGGGCCTCCCAAGCAATTTTGACGGGCACCTGCATCGCAATACGACGGGTTCCCGTCGCAATTGCGACGCCCGTGGGTGGATTAAAAAAAAATAATTTATTTAATACATTGCTAATGAACCACATTAATGCTTTTTTCTTTCAACAAATGAGGACAGCCACTCTAAAGACAACATGATAATGTACACTCACTGTAAGGATAGTCACAAATGAGGACATCTCACAGTGACTGTCCCTTGTGTAATTGCCACTTGAATGTATTGCTATTCAGCCACATTAATGCTTTTATTCTTCAACAAATGAGGATAGTCACTCTAAAGACAACATGATAATGTACACTCATAGTGAGTGTATGTTATCATGTTGTCTTTACAGTGACTATCCTCATTTGTTGAAGAAGAAAAGCATTAATGTGGCTGAATAGCAATACATTCAAGTGGCAATTACACTAGGGACAGTCACTGTGAGATGTCCTCATTTGTGACTGTCCTTACAGTGAGTGTACATTATCATGTTGTCTTTACAGTGTCAATATATGCATTATTACTTAAACTGAAGAGTACTCTAAATAATATGTCATTGTGGAGTTCTGATTGCTTCCAATTTGATATACGCTTGTTCTACTTATGTATCCAGCATCATGTAAGAAAAGTTGATGCTTTTAAAATAGATTCATTTAGCCATGAAATGCCTGTGCATGTTACATACAAGATTCCAAGGCCCAAAACTGATTACTCATTATAATTCATGTACAGAATGATAATCAACCACAACGAGGCATGCGTAGGCGCTGCTTAGATTTTGAGGCATCAGAAGCTCGTAGAAGAAACTTGACCAATGGCTCATGGAATGCAACAAACTTATTGCCTAAAACAGGAGCATTGGTAACCACAGATGATGGTTTTGAAAAGAACACTTCACCATCAATGTCACGTGAGGGAACTGCAATTTCTGATGGCAAGCAACTTGTACTATATAAGAGAGATGCAGGTACAGATGCTGGGAATACATTGCTAATGAACCACATTAATGCTTTTTTCCTTCAACAAATGAGGACAGTCACTATAAAGACAACATGATAATGTACACTCACTGTAAGGATAGTCACAAATGAGGACATCTCACAGTGACTGTCCCTTGTGTAATTGCCACTTGAATGTATTGCTATTCAGCCACATTAATGCTTTTCTTCTTCAACAAATTAGGATAGTCACTCTAAAGACAACATGATAATGTACACGGGCTGTAAGTGTACATTATCATGTTGTCTTTACAATGACTGTCCTCCTTCAAGTGGCAATTACACAAGGGACAGTCACTGTAAAGGCAACATGATAATGTAGAGAAATGTTGTCATTTGTATTTTCAACAGTGCCGAGAGAGATTCCCTCCGTGAAATCACAGCTACAATTTCTGAGTACGTTGGGTTTATTTTTCTTTTGTCATTATTATGTAATCTGGTATTCAGCTGTTACAGAGCTAAAATACCCAGAAATGAGGACATATCTGTGTTGAATTTATTGTTAGCGGCTTTGGTTATTTAGAAGTTTAATTTTATTTGTTCATCTTTCAAGCACAAACATTTTGTGGACCGTAACATCTTCATTGTTTCGGGTATGCAATGAAACAGCCATAACTTGCAACTACCTTCATGGTACTTGTGTACATTATCATGTTTTCTTTACAGTGATTGTCCTCATTCAAGTGGCAATTACACAAGGGACAGTCACTGTGAGATGTCCTCATTTGTGACAAGGACAGTCACACATGAGGACATCTCACAGTGACTGTCCCTTGTGTAATTTCCACTTGAATGTATTGCTATTCAACCACATTTATGGGCCCGTTTGGACCACAGCACACAGTAGCATCTACAGAGAAGAATATCCCAGGTGTAACAAGTTGTAAGAATATACCAACAGTTCTAAGAAGTTCCCTAGCACATAGTAGCATCTACAGAGAAGAATATACAACATGAGGGCAACCACTGTAAAGACAACATGATAATGTACACTCATTGTATGTGTACATTATCATGTTGTCTTTATAGTGACTGTCCTCATTCAAGTGGAAATTACACAAGGGACAGTCACTGTGAGATGTCCTCATTTGTGACAAGGACAGTCACACATGAGGACATCTCATAGTGACTGTCCCTTGTGTAATTGCCACTTGAATGTATTGCTATTCAACCACATTTATGGGCCCGTTTGGACCGCGGCACATAGTAGCATCTACAGAGAAGAATATCCCAGGTGTAACAAGTTGTAAGAATATACCAATAGTTCTAAGAAGTTCCCTAGCACATAGTAGCATCTACAGAGAAGAATATGGGTCAACGAGGTTGACTTCAAAGCCATGCAATCCAATGGTAATAGTAATATCATAATTTGACATACTATCAGAAATACTTCCTAAATAGACTATTCAATCTTATAAGAGATGGATTCATGAGAACTATTATTTATGAAATATGAGTCAATGACTTTAATTAAAAAAATTACACAATCTAATTCTTGTAAAAATATCAAAATTTGACACATTTAAAATACCTTCCAAAAGTATCGTTAATTGATTAATATGAATCACTACTCATGAAATATAATTTTATAAACCTAATCTAAAAACTACACAATAAAAATCTTAATAGCAATATTGTAAGAAACTATTCCCAAAAGCAAGCCTAACAAAATTTGATGAAAATAATTTTTGTTTCACTCAACTTTGACATTCACAACTTCCTCTTTTATTATAATAAGAAAAAAAATGTCTTTTTAGATATACCTCATGAACCATACTCGAATAATCTATCATTTTTCTTCTCAAAAACATATTTGCAGAGCCTGCTTCTTTTACTTGTTTGTACTTTTATCTCTCTGATGGAAAGGGTTCCTTCAGGACACATTTTTCCAAGTTCACTGCTTGAGATATTTGAGGAGGGTTCCCCTGCTTGAGTATCCATCCAACCCATATTCGAGTAGTTCTACAATTGCACAGTCTAAATTAATAATACTGACAATTGAATGACGAATGATGATACATAGAATTGATATAAACTAATCCTAAAAACACTAAAACATTATTAATATATTTATATTTCATAAATAAAATTGATATAAAAGATCTGGAAAGATACATTAAAAAATAGAAAAACAGTAATTTATAATAGAAGGAAACTTAAATTGCTATTTAAAAAAAAAACAAGAGTCTTAAATCTTATCATTTTGTTTCATTATCATCCATAAGTACACACCTCTAGCATAATAATTATATTTTACCACCCATAAAATGAAAAAAAGATTTTCACAAGAGAAATTGAAGCTAGATTATAAAAATGAACCATCTTATTGGAAACTGGAACTGTTATCATACCCAAAAGGACTACAAAATTTCACCTTATCATACCCAGATTGTTGCTTTGCCTGGCGGAGGGAAATTTGATCAGTAAAATTGACACAGAGTATGTTGTCTCCATTGTCATGCTGGATAACAAAACACCAACTTTAATGGGCATGTACTGTCCCTTGTGTAATTGCCACTTGAATGCATTGCTATTTGATGCAGGGGCATCCCTAATGCAAGCCAAAGACACCATGATTGAAGGAAGTTGCCATGAAGCCAAGGAGTCAAATCCTATCAATTGGAACATAAGATTTTCACCTTGGAGCTTTGAAGGATTGACTGGTGAAAGGTCCTTTTGATTGACAAATCAGAGTCTTTTTGAATGACAAATTAGAGTCTTTTTGAATGAGAATAAATTAGAATAGGAGTTTTAGATGTTTTCTTGGTTTGTAATAAATATTAAGGATTGATTTTATCTCCTTATAAACATCCACTTGTTGGACACAAGATCCCTTGGTGACTTATAAACCTTGGGCATCTTTTGAGTCCTTGGATGAAATGAGCATAGTAAGTGTTTATTAGGTGTCTTTTAGATGTTGTTAAGAAGTTTGAAGGTCCAAAATAACTTTAATAAGGTTCCTAAAGTTTCACAACACATTTTTAACCTTCTCAGCAAAGTTGTTTGCAAAGTTGTAATGCAACTTTAAAAGTTGCTTAGCAAAGTTGACATTTGTTGGATAAACTGTTCTAACCACCTAGATGGTTGAACCAACATTTGGAGAGCCTATTTTAGGCTTCAAATGGTCGAAGACAGACAGAGAACCAGTATTGTAATCATTTTGCTTTCATAAAAAATAAAAATAACCCTGTTTTAGTGCATTTCTGGTGAAAAATGAACTCTGTACGGCTGTACGGATGGTGGTTGGATAATAAAATTTGCCTGGAAGTTGTAATAGTGACATCTGATGCTTTGGAAGTTGGTTTGATTGATTCTCTTTGTTTTATATCTAAGTATTTCAAATTTTCTGTGCATTGTTTACAAACCCTCATTTTCAGGGTTTGACTGATGTAAAGACCTTAACTCACGTTTCAACCATTGGAATTCCTTCTTCCTTGGTGGAATGAGAGTTAAGGATGTATATTTGTATATTCTAAAAGCCCTGACTACTCTGCATCACTATTGAACCACATTAATGCTTTTTTCCTTCAACAAATGAGGATAGTCACTGTAAAGACAACATGATAATGTACACTCACTGTAAGGATAGTCACAAATGAGGAAATCTCAGAGTGATTATCCCTTGTGTAATTGCCGCTTGAATACATTGCTATTGAACCACATTAATGCCTTTTTCCTTCAAGTGGCAATTACACAAGGGACAGTCACTGTGAGATGTCCTCATTTGTGACAAGGATAGTCACACATGAGGACATCTCATAGTGACTGTCCCTTGTGTAATTGCCACTTGAATGTATTGCTATTCAACCACATTTATGGGCCGGTTTGGACCACGACACACAATAGCATCTACAGAGAAGAATATCCCAGGTGTAACAAGTTGTAAGAATATACCAATAGTTCTAAGAAGTTCCCTAGCACATAGTAGCATCTACAGAGAAGAATATACAACATGAGGGCAGCCACTGTAAAGACAACATGATAATGTACACTCATTGTATGTGTACATTATCATGTTGTCTTTACAGTGACTGTCCTCATTCAAGTGGCAATTACAGAAGGGACAGTCATTGTGAGATGTCCTCATTTGTGACAAGGATAGTCACACATGAGGACATCTCACAGTGATCGATCGTCCCTTGTGTAATTGCCACTTGAATGTATTGCTATTGAACCACATTAATGCTTTTCTTCTTCAACAAATGAGGATAGTCACTCTAAAGACAACATGATAATGTACACTCACTGTAAGGACAGTCACAAATGAGGACATCTCACAGTGACTGTCCCTTGTGTGATTGCCACTTGAATGTATTGCTATTCAGCCACATTAATGCTTTTCTTCTTCAACAAATGAGGATAGTCACTCTAAAGACAACATGATAATGTACACGAGCTGTAAGTGTACATTATCATGTTGTCTTCACAGTGACTATCCTCCTTCAAGTGGCAATTACACAAGGGACAGTCACTGTAAAGGCAACATGATAATGTAGAGAAACGTTGTCATTTGTATTTTCAATAGTGCCGAGAGAGATTCCCTCCGTGAAATCACAGCTACAATTTCTGAGTACGTTGGGTTTATTTTTCTTTTGTCATTATTATGTAATCTGGTATTCAGCTGTTACAGAGCTAAAATACCCAGAAATGAGGACATATCTGTGTTGAATTTATTGTTAGCGGCTTTGGTTATTTAGAAGTTTAATTTTATTTGTTCATCTTTCAAGCACAAACGTTTTGTGGACCGTAACATCTTCATTTTTTCGGGTATGCAATGAAATAGCCGTAACTTGCAACTACCTTCACGGTACTTGTGTACATTATCATGTTGTCTTTACAGTGACTGTCCTCATTCAAGTGGCAATTACACAATGGGACAGTCACTGTGAGATGTCCTCATTTGTGACAAGGACAGTCACACATGAGGACATCTCACAGTGACTATCCCTTGTGTAATTGCCACTTGAATGTATTGCTATTCAACCACATTTATGGGCCCGTTTGGACCACAGCACACAGTAGCATCTACAGAGAAGAATATCCCAGGTGTAACAAGTTGTAAGAATATACCAATAGTTCTAAGAAGTTCCCTAGCACATAGTAGCATCTACAGAGAAGAATATACAACATGAGGGCAGCCACTGTAAAGACAACATGATAATGTACACTCATTGTATGTGTACATTATCATGTTGTCTTTACAGTGACTGTCCTCATTCAAGTGGAAATTACACAAGGGACAGTCACTGTGAGATGTCCTCATTTGTGACAAGGACAGTCACACATGAGGACATCTCATAGTGACTGTCCCTTGTGTAATTGCCACTTGAATGTATTGCTATTCAACCACATTTATGGGCCTGTTTGGACCACGGCACACAATAGCATCTACAAAGAAGAATATCCCAGGTGTAACAAGTTGTAAGAATATACCAACAGTTGTATGAAGTTCCCTAGCACATAGTAGCATCTACAAAGAAGAATATACAACATGAGGGAAGCCACTGTAAAGACAACATGATAATGTACACTCATTGTATGTGTACATTATCATGTTGTCTTTATAGTGACTGTCCTCATTCAAGTGGCAATTACAGAAGGGACAGTCATTGTGAGATGTCCTCATTTGTGACAAGGATAGTCACACATGAGGACATCTCATAGTGATCAATTGTCCCTTGTGTAATTGCCACTTGAATGTATTGCTATTGAACCACATTAATGCTTTTCTTCTTCAACAAATGAGGACAGTCACTCTAAAGACAACATGATAATGTACACTCACTGTAAGGACAGTCACAAATGAGGACATCTCACAGTGACTGTCCCTTGTGTGATTGCCACTTGAATGTATTGCTATTCAGCCACATTAATGCTTTTCTTCTTCAAGAAATGAGGATAGTCACTCTAAAGACAACATGATAATGTACACTCACTGTAAGTGTACATTATCATGTTGTCTTTACAGTGACTGTCCTCCTTCAAGTGGCAATTACACAAGGGATTTGTGTTTTCATTTGTGTTTTCAATAGTGCCGTAACCCTCCGTGAAATCACATCGGGATATAAGGGCAAAACAAACAAGAACGTTGTCATTTGTATTTTCAATAGCGCCGAGAGAGATAAACAAACTTAAAACTTAGACTTAAGAAAGATGAAGGCAATGCTTCAAAAGGCTGATGCCCTAAATACGGGAAAACATAATACCACCATTAAACGATGCCCTAGTCACCGTATCAATGCTGCCAGCTCCGTACCAGTATGCTGACTGCTCACTTTCATCCTATGATAAAGGTAACTTCATTAATCATACTTGAAATGGCAGCATACGAACTAAAGCTGATGAACATTTATAAACTAAAATTTTAAAACTACAGATTACAAATGTAGTAGTTTCATACGAAAAGAACTTGATGTCTGAAATTTACCATTAGAAGTATCCAAAGGAATACCACAGTACTGTTGAACTTGGAGAATCGGAGATGATCTACACAAGAAGGTTCAACAGCTGTAAGGACTGTTACACCATCTTTAGCATTTGAATACATTTTCTCCTTGGCTTCTGGTGGATCCTCAAAGACCCCCAATGACGTTTTCCCTACAATTATCAATTGTTTGTCAGTATAAGATATTAATAAATAAACATTAATCACAATATTAGGCAAAAAATGTTCTTGATGTCTAAATCTAAATCACAGAAAGCTCTAATAAAGCAGTTCTCAGTTTCACATTAAACTAAGTTTCAATTTCAAATGGTTATAATAATTTTGGCAAGTTATAAGTAGCTGGTTACAGTATATGACATAAAAAGAAAAAAAATCATTTCTATTCTTTTCTTCTTTTTCTCTTTCAACGAAGCTTTTGCACCACACAAATGCATACCAAGAATTTCTCAGGAGGTTTCAAGACCATTGCATAACAAACTTCTTCTCTGTAGATGCTACTGTGTGTCGTGGTCCAAACGGGTCCAAATAGACCTATTGACTCTAGTAGGTCTCCAAAACCTGTTCTACAGCAATAACTCTTCAATTTGACAAAGGACCTTATGAACTTATATGTTTTTTGAGTACCCTTTTTGATGTTCTAACAATCCTCCAACTCCCAGACCCTGACTCCACTCCAGCATATCAATGTCCTTATTGAGTCCGCAGACCTAATGCATGCCTTTGGGTGTGGGTTCCAAAACAAGGCATTGAAAATGGGTGCATGAAACCAAGATCAGAGTTTGAAGATGTCCACCATGCTCTAAAGATCTAGATTCAACAAGGTTTGAGGTCCTTTACTTTCCGCTACCCTCTGATCTTGCATAATCCATCAACTCCTAGTCAAGAACATTGAGATTCTTGACCTAGGGCTTGCTCTTGAAATTCTCTGGCTTAGTATCCTGTTCCAAAGCTTTTAAAATATGAAAATAAACCCGCTTAACTTGCATTTTACAAAGAACAGAGGATATCCTATGGTTTATTTGCAAGTTAAGGCCATTTGAATGCAATAACCCAAAAAATGAGGGTTTGACAGAACAACAGATAAGAAAAAGGAATAACTTTGATATAAGGTGTCTTGAATCTACCAAATAAACTCTCAAAGCATAAGATATAAATACTCTAACTTCCACACTGGTCTGCCCTCCCTTTCACATCCGTACACTATACAGTGCTTGAAGGAAATGCACAGAAAAGGCTCTGAAATAATGGCTCTATCTGACAGAGAGTCCATGCTAGGCTTCATGACTAACCTAGAGCACATTCCTTGTTATGGAGGAAGTTTGAATGGTGAAGAACTTATGGAATGGATAGAGGACCTAGATAACCATTTTGACTACAAGTATCTTATTAATAACCATTTTGACTACAAGTATCTTATGGATAGAGGACCTTGATAACCATTTTGACTCATTTAGTATCTTATTGAGCTTCACTTTGTTTTGAGAATATAGTTTAATATTCTCTACTAAACAGGGCCAACCACGTGAAGGTGGAAGCTCATTTGGCCCCACCCCCCTCCCCCTAACATCACTCTACATTCCCCGTTAACATCTAACATTCATTCATTCTTTCAATTATTAATAAAATGTAACATTCAATCAATATCACATGATAACATTCATTAACACATTAGATTCATTAACACGCAACATTCATCAATATGAAAATAAACACATAATTCATGAACATTCATTAGCACATAATTAAATTCATTGAGACATAAAATTCAGTCATTATCAATTAAGGTATTTAGATGACAATCATTTCTTTTTTCTCTTTCTAATTTTTTTTTCTATGTAAGCTCTAAGAGGAGCATCAGTGTTATCATCAATACCCCCCTCATCAGTTGTTTTGTTCTCTGTTCTTGATGATCTCAAATTCCTATGCTGCTGCAAAGGGGGGTCCTCTACAATAACAAATAAAAGAGTTAAATTTAAAATATTTAATTATAATTGTTACAAGTATTTAATTATTTTAAAGAACATAACTGTGGTGCTCTTTAATTACCTGATCTGGCCACATCATTTTGTCTAGACTCAACCTCAACATGCTCATGAGCAACGACCCCTCGATCCTCTACAGTTGCTATACAAAATGTTACATTAATCCAAACACCAATTGTAATTACATATAAAAATTTTAATAGCAAATGTATACCTCCACCACTAGGATGCACATCATGCGAACCTTCATTATGCATAGATTGTGTAGAAGGATTGTCAGGCTGCATTCCAATATCCTACACATTGTTATCATTGCTTTCTTAAAATAGATATACTCACTTTATATTAGAACTTAACATCAAATAGACTAATTGGTAAAGTATTCAATTTGAAATAAATTTCATTTAGCTTATTTACCTGTGGCTCAGATGCATCATTATTTGAACCTTGCACACTGATTTCAGCTCGTAGCCGTTCAGCCACTGCTCTATAGCCTTGTTGGAAGCCAATTCTCTTGTCCTCTTCTGTGAGGCATCTATTGAACTCTGACCCCTACATTTTTTCTTGGTATGGTGAATTTTACTTGCATTGTTTGATCAAAAAAAATTTCCTTGCAATATATAAAAAAATTGATACAAGTTTTCATTTACTAATACTTACAACTCGTGCTTGAAGTTTGGAAAAACCACCAGAGCCGAGCTTGTGTGTCCCGTGCTTTTCTAATCTTGCCTTTGTTGCCTTTGATGTTTCAGGCAATCTATGAAAAGTTTGAAATATGTTAGAGACCAGTACAGGAAAAATTTAGAGGTTAATTAGTACATAATTACATTCTCAAAAGTATCACATACCTTGCTCTACTCTCTACTGGCGTAATTCCTTTTTTCATGTCGGCTTTATACTTTCCATCCAAAATCAAACCCTGCCACTCAGCCTCAAGAACACAGGGCGGACGCTCGTGCCTTGGGTTAACCTCTATATATTTCCTGTACTGGTCCCTAATATACTTCAAACATAAACCAGCTCTTTCAAGGAGCTTGTTTCTATTGAATGCACGAGGTCCAAAAAGCTGGGTCATACTATGTACAAGATCCTCCTTCAACTTTTTATCTTGGTTATTCCACCTTTTAAGTAAAAAAAAACATGTTAGACTCATAAATGAAGAGAAGCTACCTTTAATATAGTTCAAGAAATTGATGAAAAGGAAAACTATTCTAGCAATGATATGAAATCAAAATAGTGGTTTGGGGTTTTAGTTAGGATATGATGTTCCACCATGTACATATGGTGGGCCCAAATATCCACAAACACTCGTCACCAAGTTTTTGCCAAAAAATATCATTCCCTACAAAATAATCATGGGATCATTAGTCGATGAAGAGTGATAAAAAACTAAATTACTATTATATCACTATAGAATAATAATAACTTTAAAGTACCTGGAAGTTTGGCTACTTTTAAGGGAATGCCTTCATCATCGCTGATGATCAATACACAATCCTTCACCGTTCCCGTACTAGGAACACGGGAACATCCAGGAAATGATGTTGCATCGGGACTTGTTGCATCTCCTATTGCAAAAAATGAAAACCATTATCAAATGCCTCCAAGAAATAATACTTCAAGGGAAATAAATTGGTGCAGAGCACCCATGGCACAAACACAATCAAGGGATCTACATCGTAAACACATAACACTTAAACACATAACAAAAAAGAGAAAAAGAGGGATTTGTGTACCCGTAGATGGTGCAACAGTTGGTGCATTTAGGCTGTGTGTTGTTGACATGGCAGTCGGCAAGACATTTGTGGCTATCCTAGATGGAGGCGGCGTTGTCATATCATCATGGAAAGGAGCTGAAGAATAAAATTGTTAGAGCATGCATAAATATAGAACGCGTGGACTAGCATGGACAAGATTGTTAGAGCATTAAAAAAAAATATTGTTCGAGCATGTATTGTCAATGATTATGATCATTCCTATATATATTCAGTGGAAAACACAAGTGGGGAATGGAACATGTGATCTACCTGAACCACTTGCAATACCGGCCTCATCATGGGAATGGGGTTCAAAATTACGCAAATAACTCTGTAAAGACAATGCATCCATATTTTAATTAATGTCATAAAAGAGCATAACATAAAAACCATTATTGAACTCTTGTAATAATTAAAAATTTCATTAATACTTACTTTAAAGTTTTCAAAAGTGCGCAACAACTCAGCTACCCTGTCTTTTATTTCCTGAGTCTGAGGATGTATGGATACCAAACGTAGAAGTTCTTTCCCAATTTTCTTTAGCAGCTTTTTAATGGAACCGATCGGGTCATCAGTCTCTGCTAAATCAATAAAAAAAGGGTCCACAAGGGGGGACTCCTGAGGGACTGCAGGTTGCTTTCCCTCTCTCCGACCACCGGCCCTCTGTGACAACAATAGTATTAGTATTATCAAAATTACTCCAAAACAATGAAGAAAATAACATTAAAAAAAATAACATTTTGCTTCTATCTAGTTTGCACAATTACAATGAGTTTTACCTGCTCATGTGTAGATGAGCTAGGAATATCGTCACCATCACCTTCAGGCGGTTGCTCCATATTGTGCCCCTGTGTCAAAGATCAAGTATAAAAATGTTAGCCAAAAATTTAATAACTAAATGGTATGTTGGAGTCATTGATTAGAAGTTGGTTTAATAGTATGTACCACCCCCATGATAGTAGCCTCGTTTGTATCTATGCGGTTCAAATTGTAATCAATAAGTAGCTCTTCCCCTGCACGTATTGATTTTATCGCACAGATGAATACACGATTTCCCTCGCGCGCCTCAAATATGCAATTGGGTTGCTTTATAGTTGACCCAGGTCGTGTACTATTTATAAAACCCGCAATATTCCCTGTTGCTTTTGGCCTTCCATCAATGTATATAGCCACACTTTTACTTTGATTATTGTCTTGCTGTTGTATATAATTTGCCGAGAGTGCATACCTACGCATACTTTTTTTATATTGAACAATATGCATCCAACTTTTGTAATCGTAACATGGTCCAACATACTCCATCAATTCAGAAACTTTGTTGTAAGACACCTTTATTCCATCCATAGAAAATAGGCCCAAACCATGTAATGATGATGGTGCTATGCGATATATCCTCTCATTAACACAAAAATCAGTGTTTATTGGAGGAAGTTCCTTGGGTACCCAATGTTTCTGTAGATGTTGGTACCTCAAGGGCACCTCGATGTCGCCTTTCGTCTCATCATCATAAGAACATGACCCCCCTTGAGCAAGGAAAAATTTCATGTGTTTATTGAATTTCCTTCTAGTCCTTTGACTTCTAGTTAATCTCCCTATTCTAGATAAACTGCATGTCTCACTTTCCTCTTCCATTCTTATATTTCCCTCACTTGAGGAAGACACTTCTGACAAATACGTATTTGCTGGTACCTGCAAATGGGAGAGATCTTAGAAGACATCAATCTTACTATTGATAAGTGTATTAAATAGACTTTCTATAAGGTGTATTGACTTATACCTGTCGATCCATGAGACTGTGCGGGATGCTCTTGAAAGGGGTTCAATTTCCTGCAAATGTAATTCAATTATCGTGAGCATAATCACATCATAATCATAATCACATCCATCATAAGCATCACATAAAAATTAAAAACATTAAAACGTACACATTATAACACTTAAATCAGGCTCACATTAATATGTGTTTTAAATAGTTTTATTTAATTAATTTAGATTAATAGTTAATTTAGATTAGCAGTATTCTATTTGTAGTTGAAACTTGTAGCTTTTAAATAGATAATGAATAAACTATGTAACCATTTAAGACAAATATATTTCTATCAAGAAATGAATATTAAATACATTAAGGATTGATGGCATACCTTTAAATTTCATCATCATCATCCTCATCATCATCATCATCATCATCATCATCATCATCATCATCCTCATCATCATCCTCATCATCATCGTCATCGTCATTGTCGTTGTCGTCATCATCAACATCATCATCATCAACATCAACATCATCTTCATCATCATCATCAGTAGCAGCATCATCGTCATCATCTTCTTCTTCTTCTTCATGAAAATTTGTCTCAGGAACATCATCCAATAATTGTCGATCGTGATCATCATCTACATCATCTTCTACTTCTTCGGTATCTTCTTCTTCCATCACATTATACTTTATCGGCCTTCCTCTCGGTTCATGTCTAACAACAAATGACCAACCTGGTTTATGTGAAACCTCTGAGTAAAATACCTGCTCACATTGGCTTGGAAGAACATAGGGCTCATCCCCAACTAGCTCAAACGACCTTGTATTAACCATTGTAAATCCATTATCATGTTCAATAACAGTTCTATTAGGATCATTTGGATTAAGTCGTAGCCTGTACCGTTTGACAACGAAGAGTACTAATTTGAAGGAACTAAAGTCGCACTCAAGTATATCATCCAAAATGCCATAGTATTGATTTTTAGACTCTTGAGGATCTAAGTCATTTCTAGATGAAATATTAGTCACTTGAAAGACTGCAGTTATTCCAGAATCACAAGTTTTCTTCGTGTCATCCAACACTTTGACGCGAAATTTTTGACCATTACAGAACATACCCTTGTGGTGTTTAACCTGCAATAATATGTGAAACATGTCAAAATTATTATATCATGAGTTGATAAACATACGGGTGATTAATAATTTTGTACGTACTTGGAAATCTCTTAAACCATACGCTAAATCTATTTCCCTTTGCGTAACATTAGAATCCCCATTACGATGAGCTTCTTTAACCAATGAAGATACACCTTCCCATGTTAATGTGTGACCAGAATGTTGACATCGTTCAATCCATACCGTCATCCAATCAAGATTGTTTGCAATATACAAATGTAGTGCATCCCACTCTCGAGCAACTGTACAAAAAAAAAATAGACGACTTACAACTGATTTATTTTGAAGATTAAGAAATAATTTATTACAATAACATCTTATAATTTATTACCTGTCACTTTCCTCAATCTACCTTTCCCCATCAAGTACTCCCCTTTGAATTTTTTAAAAGGGTCGAGATCCCAAATGCGATCTACATGGATATTTGAAGCAAACTTAGGAAGATATTCAGTAATGTACACCATAGTCTGGTATACCATGTATCCCTCTACCATAGAACCCTCAGGATGTGCTCTTTGTCGAACCAAAGCCTTCAAAGATTTCAAGTGCCTCTCAACCATCCACATTGACCTAGTGTGTGTAGGTCCACACAATTCAATCTCCTCAACTTGGTGTATGAGGTAGTGTTCTTGTGCATTGAAAAAAGTTGGAGGTAGACACTTTTGCATTTCACACAGTAAATGAGGAATTCTTCTCTTCCAATAGTTTATATCTTCTTTATGGATTTCTTTAGATGACAACCACCTACATTAAGAGATTCAAGTCACAAAAAATATATAAATACGAGACTTTACAAAATAATATACAATAGATTACATAGCAAGAAAAACAAATCGCGAATATAATAAATATATACAACAAATTGAACAGATATTACTGCTTACCTCATGTATTTTCTAAGATCATATATCACTTGTTTGATGTTATTGTTGAAGTGCTCTGGGAGAGATAGAGGTAGCACGTACTGCAGTAATTATAAACCAATCATTTCATTATTTTCTAACATAACATAATGAATAGTACACGTAGTTTATGAATATATTGTAAATACAGAAGAACATAACTTACCTTGATGAAAGTATGCCAATCATGCGTTTTGAGCCCTGGCCCAAATTCACTTTTCTTTGATATGAGATTGCTTATGTTCCCAGCAAATCCTGTGGGAAATCGAATTTTTCGTATGACTTCTTTTATGGCATCACTTTGCTGCTCCGTTAATAACCAAGGAAGGGAACTTATATTAATCTGATCTCTATTGCTATTTGAGTGAATGAAATTCTTCAGTGCATGATTGGATTCATGAATGTCATTACAAATTTTGACAATTTTTTCTTTGTCACGCCTTCCATCCAATATTTTCCACAATGTCTCTGTTATATTCTTTCCAACATGCATAAGATCAAACAAATGCACAATTTGTAAGTCCTCGTAGTAGGGAAACCTACTAAATTGTCTGGGATAGCTTTTTAGTCCCTTTGGAAGGTTGTCAGTAGTGCCTTGACGACCTTCACGATCATCAATTACATAATTAGTAAACAAAAATCATAATAGAAATATATAAATTACAAACATAAACCATTAAGTGGAATGACATTACCTCAATGATTAATTCTATTATATTCCAACTTCCATAGGCGAGGTGTCATTCTTCGTGGCTTTGATGTAGTCTCTTCTTTCCCATTGAAAAGATGTTTTTCCATACTTCGATACTTATGATTCCTGTGGAGGAAGTGTCTGTACTCATCAAACACATGCTTTCCTAAACTTTTTGAATGACGAGATTTCATCTTTGGACCACAAACTGGACATGCAAATTTTCCCTTTGTTTGAAGACCTACAAGATAATGATATAATTGGATTATTAAATATGTTGATTTTTATAATTAGAATTATCATGCGCAACTTGAATTCACTATAACATACCACAAAAATGTGTTAGCCCTGGGGCATCATGTATTGTCCATACAAGTATTGCATGGAATTGAAATTGTCTTTGTCCTATTGGTCTAGACACGTCATACATAGTAACACCGTTCCATAACTCCACCAACTCGTCAATAAGAGGCTCAATATATACATTCATATCTTTAACTTGATATTTACCTACTTGAATGAATAGTAACATTACATAATTATTGTGACCATTTTACTGTAAGATTTGTAAGTACATGTAAATTAATAACTATCAAATGATAAAATACTTGGAACAATCATTGCCAACATAATGTGCTCCCTCTTTATTGACATCCACAGAGGAATGTTATTGTTGATAACAAAAACAGGCCACACCGAGCAAACAGATCTCATCTCTCCAAATGGATTGACACCATCCGCTGCCAATGAAAGCCTGAGATTACGAGGTTCTTTGAAGTGTTGCCACTTTTCCTCTATGTGCATAAATGCCGAACCATCCGCAGGGGTTCGAATAATGTCATCTCGACTTCTATTGCGTGCATGGTAATCCATAAATTGTGCCAAGCTAGTACACCTGAATAATTGTCGCATCTGTGGAATAATGGGGATGTAACGAAGAACCTTGTGAGGCACCTTTTTTGTTATTCGATCTGTTCGATATCTACTCGTATGACATACAGGGCATTGTGTTGCAAATTCATGTTCTTTATAATATATAATATGATCATTGGGACAAGCATGTATTGCTTGATACTCCATTCCAATATCTTTCATAATAGCAGATAATTCTCGATATGAGCGAGGTAGAATATTTGATGGTGGTAACAAAAACTCGCCTATCAATCTACAGCAAAAAATATAAGTTGTTAATATAAACAATATTAGTGGTACATTATTCACTCTTTGTTAACTATAAAGACATATATGACATACCTTAACATACGTGACATTGTTATGTTGGATAAACCATTCATAACCTTCAAGTTCAACAACAAC
This sequence comes from Chamaecyparis obtusa, assembly GCA_027943335.1. Taxonomy (NCBI): domain Eukaryota; kingdom Viridiplantae; phylum Streptophyta; class Pinopsida; order Cupressales; family Cupressaceae; genus Chamaecyparis; species Chamaecyparis obtusa. Next base: position 412,384 of record BSBK01005055.1, on the reverse strand, counting down.
AATACAGCAGAGAGAAGAGTTGTTTGGGAGTCTTTGTATAGGGGCTCGTATGCCTTCTCAAGTAGAGGTACATTGAGGCTATCATCATCATCATGATCAAATCTGCTTGGACTAAATGTGTCATGGATCAATGTATTTATACCATCATCTTCAATTGTGTTTTTTGGCGCATGATCGTCATCTTCCATGGGATCATTATCTTCACCTTGGATATTCGCACCCCCATGTTCCTCCATATCATGTACTTCCCTGGGGAGATCAACCTATATAAAATTGATTAACATAAATAAACCATGATCTTCAACTCATCATCAAGTGATTTCATATGTATATAAATTGTTAAAATGATATAATGAACAACTTACCAGTGGATGATAGTCATGCCCCCCTTCAGTGTGACCATTCTCCCTACAATGTCTCTTAACTATTTTGATTAGCAGTCTTCTACGGTTTAAGCCCTTACAAATTTTGCAGGGACAATAACATTTTCCATCACCTTTTCTTTTCAAGTTAGACCACAATCTAGCGATTGTCTCCCTATTTTGTTCTTCACTTATATTATCTGACATGATCGTTCTTCTCAGGAAGCAAAAATTGGGCTATGAAAACTTTGGTCTGCAACTTTCAGTGACTAAGCAAAATTGTCAAAAGTACACAAATCTTCTTAGACCTAGTTAAATCCTTTAATATTTTAAAAGTCTAGTTAAAATATACATTAGATTAAAAAATATACAATTTTCATGCCTGAGCGCACGGCTACGACTAGTGCAATGGTCTTCTTGGTTAGCTCTAGAAGCTCTCTAGCAATAAAAACATATAAGCTACAAGGCCTAACAGCAATTTCAAAACATATAAGCTACAAGGCAAGACATATTACATGACATGGCAAAAGGATTAAAATATATATTAGATAAAAATATATACAATTTTCAAACCTGAGCGCGCGGCTATAACTCGTGCAATGGTCTTCTTGCTTAGCTCTAGAAGCTCTCCAGCAATCAAAACATATAAGCTATTAGAATTCATTAACTTTCTGTAATTGGAAAACTCTATTTGATATTAGACCGTAAACTACTACTATTCTCTCCATAAGAACTACGTACAAAATTCTTTCAAGTTCACATCCATGATTCCCTTTAGATTAAAATATACAGCAAAAAAAAGCTAAAAGTCTAGTTAAAATATACATTAGATTAAAAAATATACAATTTTCAAACCTGAGCGCGCGGCTATAACTCATGCAATGGTCTTCTTGCTTAGCTTTAGAAGCTCTCCAGCAATCAAAACATATAAGCTACAAGGCCTAATAGCAATTTCAAAACAAGGGTCATCAAAAGAACCAAAAACAATGTGTGCAAACAATACCTTGTGAAGTGGTATAGACAATTAGAAGATGCTACTATGTGCTAGGGAACTTCTTAGAACCGTTGGTATATTCTTACAACTTGTTACACCTGGGATATTCTTCTCTGTAGATGCTACTGTGTGCCATGGTCCAAACGGGCCCATAAATGTGGTTGAATAGCAATACATTCAAGTGGCAATTACACAAGGGACAGTCACTGTGAGATATCCTCATGTGTGACTGTCCTTATCACAAATGAGGACATCTCACAGTGACTGTCCCTTGTGTAATTGCCACTTGAATGAGGTCAGTCACTGTAAAGACACCATGATAATGTACACATACAATGAGTGTACATTATCATGTTGTCTTTACAGTGGCTGCCCTCATGTTGTATATTCTTCTCTGTAGATGCTACTATGTGCTAGGGAACTTCTTAGAACTGTTGGTATATTCTTACAACTTGTTACACCTGGGATATTCTTCTTTGTAGATGCTACTGTGTGTTGTGGTCCAAACAGGCCCATAAATGTGGTTGAATAGCAATACATTCAAGTGGCAATTACACAAGGGACAGTCACTGTGAGATGTCCTCATGTGTGACTGTCCTTGTCACAAATGAGGACATCTCACAGTGACTGTCCCTTGTGTAATTAAGTATTGTGGGGAAGCATTCTAAATAACCAAAGCCGCTAACAATAAATTCAACACAGATATGTCCTCATTTCTGGGTATTTTAGCTCTCTAACAACTGAATACCAGATTAAATAATAATGACAAAAGAAAAATAAACCCAACGTACTCAGAAATTGTAGCTGTGATTTTGCGGAGGGAATCTCTCTCGGCGCTGTTGAAAACACAAATGACAACCCGCTTGATTTTGCGGAGGGAATCTCTCTCGGTGCTATTCAAAACACAAATGACAACCCGCTTTGTTCAAAACACAAATGATAACCCGCTTGATTTCGCGGAGAAAATCTCTCTCGGCACTGTTGAAAACACAAATGACAACGTTCCTTTTTTTTTTGCACTTATATCCCGACCAACATAAGGTCCATTTGTAATACAACATGATAATGTACACTTACAGTGAGTGTACATTATCATGTTGTCCTTAGAGTGACTATCCTCATTTGTTGAAGAAGAAAAGCATTAATGTGGCTGAATAGCAATACATTCAAGTGGCAATTACACAAGGGACAGTCACTATGAGATGTCCTCATTTGTGACTGTCCTTACAGTGAGTGTACATTATCATGGTGTCTTTAGAGTGACTGTCCTCATTTGTTGAAGAAGAAAAGCATTAATGTGGTTCAATAGCAATACATTCAAGTGGCAATTACACAAGGGACAATCACTGTGAGATGTCCTCATGTGTGACTGTCCTTGTCACAAATGAGGACATCTCACAATGACTGTCCCTTGTGTAATTCAAGTGGCAATTACACAAGGGACAGTCACTGTGAGATGTCCTCATTTGTGACTGTCCTTACAATGAGTGTACATTATCATGTTGTCTTTAGAGTGACTGTCCTCATTTGTTGAAGAAGAAAAGCATTAATGTGGTTCAATAGCAATACATTCAAGTGGCAATTACACAAGGGACAATGTCATGAGCCGTGACATATTGAACTTAGTATAATAATAAAATGATTAGATGATATATAATAATCTATTATTAACGGTATATAACAATAATATATAATTATTATCAAAAGATAATAATAATATATAGTTAGCATAATAAGTAATATGTTAATTAAATAATATTAAAATATTAATAAATAATATAATTATGATTATAATTATAATATAAATTAATAATAAATAATTATTAATAAATTATATATATTATATTATAATAATATATTAAGTAATAATATTAAATCAATTATTGATATAATAATTTTAATATATAAATAATATTAATAAACCTCTCAATATAAAACAATATGTTATCACTATAATAATATTTATTATAATATTATTAATATTACTAACATCATTAATTATAATATTTAATAATAACAATAACATTAATAATAATAATAATAATAATAACGTTTAAAGCAATATCGAATATCTGTAATCGATATACATCTACATTAAACATCTACATTATCTATCACGATGAGGAATGAAGAAGTGATACAACAATCACTAGTCATTACACATCGATACCAGGAGAGGATGATTAATGAACCAAATACTATGAAGTCAAGATCAACATGATATGAATAAGGGATAGGTCGCTATGTGTTTCAAAAGATGTATTGATAAGCAAGAAGGATAACCATTCATATATTATAAATAATCATTAATTGCACAAGTTTAGACAATGACATATCCAATAAAGCAATATCAAACATGAAGACCCGCTAGCAAATATGCACCATCACTTCCTATGTTATCATGACAATAACATAAACTAGATTGAATTCTACTATCTATATCAATAGACACCACATAGGAGGATATCGACTAAAGGATTGAAAGATTATCGATTGTCTGAGATAAACCACATCTTGTAGAAACACAAAAGCATCAGTGATTATATCACAAGCTATTGATGAATGAGGCATCAGTCATGGATAATAAGTACAATGTATCCTTAAGTATTAACAGGAATGGAAGTCAATTTGAAGATCAAACTCCATTACCAGCAATCAACCAATAAATGGACAATTATCAGAAAATGATATCGACTTATATCAGAGTAGAAAGATTGGATATAATCATAACAATATGGGATAAGGCAAGAGTTAATATCGATTGACTAAATACTAATGATAGTTAGACCAAACTAATACAAACACAATGGATGTTAACTACTGGTTGCACTACCAATTAGGGAAGATTACCTTCATAAAAAGATTTGATATTGAGTCAATCTGGGAGTTATCTATGATCAGAAAATAATGAAATAATATTATGTGAACTGTCGGATTATGGAAAGGTGTGATTAACAAAGGGACATGGAGGAAGAAACAAGACACGTCTCATTCATAGCATCTCTTCATTTGTTAAAGACAATATAAGAATTCATTCTCGTCAGTCACTCAAGGCATCATTAGACCTTTATTTACTTATCCATATTTGGATATACTCAATAGAGCATCTGCCTTTGGCAGTTTGGTTTCAAGTTTATCATTGCAGATCAGAGACAACACCATGATTGCACAGATAGAAAGGATAGTCAGAAACAGCATCAATATTTGAAGTTGCAAGCATATAATTCAGAATCTGAAATAGCAACATATCACTCATAGCGATATTACACATTTGCATAATTACATCATCATATCAGACACAACAAATACATTACTGTAAGCAATACTTATTGATTGTATATCGATATTGTTTATATTAGACATACCATCATTATAGTATCACTATAAGTGATAGGAAACATCATATTCATAGCATATTTCATATCATTATATCCGATAGTGCTATTAAACATATTGGTATCAATATCATCTTGCACACATATTGTGATTGAATCTGAAATAGCGGTTGATATCTTAAGTAACCTCCATTACTTAGTTTAATTGTAAGTATCTGATAGAGTAAGTCTAAGAAGTGGAGTAATTGTTCCTGTTTTCCAAGTTAGCCAAAAAGGGGACATTACAGACAATCACTGTGAGATGTCCTCATGTGTGACTGTCCTTGTCACAAATGAGTACATCTCACAATGACTGTCCCTTGTGTAATTCAAGCGGCAATTACACAAGGGACAGTCACTGTGAGATGTCCTCATTTGTGACTGTCCTTACAGTGAGTGTACATTATCATGTTGTCTTTAGAGTGACTGTCCTCATTTGTTGAAGAAGAAAAGCATTAATGTGGTTCAATAGCAATAAATTCAAGTGACAATTACACAAGGGACAATCACTGTGAGATGTCCTCATGTGTGACTATCCTTGTCACAAATGAGGACATATCACAATGACTGTCCCTTATGTAATTCAAGCGGAAATTACACAAGGGACAGTCACTGTGAGATGTCCTCATTTGTGACTGTCCTTACAGTGAGTGTACATTATCATGTTGTCTTTAGAGTGACTGTCCTCATTTGTTGAAGAAGAAAAGCATTAATGTGGTTCAATAGCAATACATTCAAGTGGCAATTACACAAGGGACAATCACTGTGAGATGTCCTCATGTGTGACTGTCCTTGTCACAAATGAGGACATCTCACAATGACTGTCCCTTGTGTAATTCAAGCAGCAATTACACAAGGGACAGTCACTGTGAGATGTCCTCATTTGTGACTATCCTTACAGTGAGTGTACATTATCATGTTGTCTTTAGAGTGACTGTCCTCATTTGTTGAAGAAGAAAAGCATTAATGTGGTTCAATAGCAATACATTCAAGCGACAATTACACAAGGGACAGTCACTGTGAGATGTCCTCATTTGTGACTGTCCTTACAGTGAGTGTACATTATCATGTTGTCTTTAGAGTGACTGTCCTCATTTGTTGAAGAAGAAAAGCATTAATGTGGTTCAATAGCAATACATTCAAGTGGCAATTACACAAGGGACAATCGATCACTGTGAGATGTCCTCATGTGTGACCTTTGTGAAGGCAAGTGCCAATTTGTAGCCAAGTTACCAATATTGTGGCAAAAGTGGGAATGAAGCATTTAGGGGTCAAATTGGGAAAAGAAGTGTAGAAGTGGCCTATGTGAGGTCTAAATAGCCTAACTAAGTCATGGTTAGGGTCTTATGGTGTTTGAACAATAAGTTTTGAACCAAAATCCCAAAGGTTGTAACAAGTTGTCAATGTTGTCATTCACAACATTGACAACATTTGTGCAAGGGAGCATTTTCAAGTAAGATGGTTATGTAACTATATGAAACCATTGAATTAGGTATCAGATCAACTATAAGAGGCCTCCATCGATCTGTGAAAAAGGTTGGGGGGAAAAACATTTGGAATTAAGAAGATTTGTAGAGTAACACGGTTTTAGTGAATTCTTGATTTTTTTTGTTTCTTTGTTTTCAGTTGATTAATGGATTAGATAGCTCGCAGTGTCTATTGGAAAATTTAGTACAAGTTGTTTTTTTATTCTGTGTTGTGTTTTTTTTGAGTTTTGAAGCATTCCAACTAGTTTGTTAATTCTTTTGTTAAGTACCCTATCATTGGTTTGAACCAGGCAGGTTGAACAAATGGAGTCTTAGCTCATCATTCCATTTTCAATTTTGTACGGGCTCTTGGAATGAGTGAGGAGACTCCATGTACTATATGTTTGGAAGGAGGGCCCCTGGGAAGCTCATTTTCTATGTTTGCAATGATGTCCTAGGTGAGTCAGTTGAGCACAGTTAGGGATGACAAATCATTACAAGAAGATTACAACAAGTTGAATGCATTGGTTGCTTCAACTAAAATCTCATGGAGAGGTAGACACACATCTAAAGAAGCCCCAAGTCAAATTAGAAGATTGGGTGAGTTTCTTTGGCTGCTAAGAAAACAAACTCTTAGTCAGACTGTCCAAGTTGTGTCAAAATACTTGTTTTCAGGCATGGCTGTAGCAGTTGGTGTACAAAAAATCTAGGAGGAGAAGACCTTAGATATCTTGGAGTTCTCAATAAAGGGCATCTGAATCCTAAGCCCTTTAGGTGGCTTAATATAAACAAAAAGGCTTGACAAAGGCCTAATTGCTAGCAGCCTATTTTTGGGTGCAATTGGCATGGTTTGATGAACCGGATTGAAGTACTGATGAAAATTATAGGTGAAGGAGTAATATTGAAACCAATAGAGGTCCTAGTGGCCAGCCTCTCCATGGAGTAAAGTTCTAGTTGAATGTGTTTCAATTTGTGAAGACAAGACTAGGAGTGTCCTAGTAGCTAGATTGGTATTGAGCAGAGTTCGTTGTATTTCTTGTTGGTGTGCACTAGTTGAAGGAGTGGAATCTTGGGTAGAGATACCTAAAGAGTGTAGGGATAGTTAAGTACCCTATCAAGTCAAAACATTGGCCTAAAGAGACCCTAGTGAAGGATAGGGAGTGAGCAAGACAAAGTGTTACATCAATTAACAAGATCATTTTTTGGAAATTGTGTACATTATCATGTTGTCTTTACAGTGACTGTCCTCATTTGTTGAAGAAGAAAAGCATTAATGTGGTTCAATAGCAATACATTCAAGTGGAAATTACACAAGGGAATATCACTATGAGATGTCCTAAGTGTGACTGTCCTTGTCACAAATGAGGACATCTCACAGTGACTGTCCCTTGTGTAATTGCCACTTGAATGAGGACAGTCACTGTAAAGACAACATGATAATGTACACAAGTACCGTGAAGGTAGTCGCAAGTTAGGGCTGTTTCATTGCATACCCGAAACAATGAAGACATTACAGTCCACAAAACGTTTGTTCTTGAAAGATGAACAAATAAAATTAAACTTCTAAATAACCAAAGCCGCTAACAATAAATTCAACACAGATATGTCCTCATTTCTGGGTATTTTAGCTCTCTAACAGCTGAATACCAGATTACATAATAATGACAAAAGAAAAATAAACCCAACGTACTCAGAAATTGTAGCTGTGATTTCGCAGAGGGAATCTCTCTCGGCGCTGTTGAAAACACAAATGACAACGTTCTTGTTTTTTTTGCCCTTATATCCCGATGTGATTTCATGGAGGGTTACGGTGCTATTGAAAACACAAATGACAACGTTCCTTTTTTTTTTTGCCCTTATATCCTGACAACATCGCAATTGCAAGTTAGGGCTGTTTCACTGCATACCCGAAACAATGAAGACGTTACGGTCCACAAAATGTTTGTGCTTGAAAGATGAACAAATAAAATTAAACTTCTAAATAACCAAAGCCGCTAACAATAAATTCAACATAGATATGTCCTCATTTCTGGGTATTTTAGCTCTCTAACAGCTAAATACCAGATTACATAATAATGACAAAAGAAAAATAAACCCAACGTACTCAGAAATTGTAGCTGTGATTTCGCGGAGGGTTACGGCGCTGTTGAAAACACAAATGACAATGTTCTTGTTTTTTTTGCCCTTATATCCTGATGTGATTTTGCAGAGGGTTACGGCGCTGTTGAAAACACAAATGACAACGTTCTTGTTTTTTTTGCCCTTATATCCTGATGTGATTTCGCGGAGGGTTACGGCGCTGTTGAAAACACAAATGACAACGTTCCTTTTTAATTTTGCGCTTATATCCCGACAACGTCGCAATTGCGACAGTGCCAAATGTATTGTCATCGCAAATTGCGACGGTGTCGGGCTATATTTGAAAAAAAAAAGCCAAAACCGCATGACATTTGCCTGCCGTCGCAATTTCACCCCAAATGGAACCATCTTCAATTTCTCATCAGATGGATTCATCATGAGCTACAAACTGACAGGGGTAGAGTAAAACTTGTCTATAATGCAGGGAAATGATTAAAACCTTTCTACCAATCCACCGGGTAAAAGTTATAACATCTCAAATAGGGTTCCTGACAAAACTGGGAAAAGGGCCAAGTGCAGAAACTAGAAAACACCTCTGGAAGGGGATGAATAAATGGGGTTTAAACTTATCACAGAGGCCTAAAAACTGACACATAAAGAGTATGCAAAGTGTACAACAAGATGCTAGGCTCATATTTTCATGACACTCTCCAGGGTACATTTTATTCAACCTCAAAGTGACCCTTCCTAGTGAATTTTACACTTGAGCATTTTCTGACTTAGAGACCTAGAAACGAACTGATGCAAACCCATTTGAACATGCCATCTAAGGACTTAAAACAACTTGATAGGATGAATGCAAAGAAATGAACACATAGACCTCAAGATATGACCCCAAATATGCCCATACTAGCATGTAATACAAAGCCAAAATGAGCACCTAATCAAAATTTTACATGGTACCTCAAAACTGCATTTTGAGTACCAACATTGGCTCTGTCTGGGGATGGTTGAGTGTAAGATCAGCACAAGAATCTCAAAATCTCTTGGAAGAGCTGACCACCCCCAAAAAATAGCTTCTCCTTATCACTCCTAAAACAACTTCATCTTCTTATTCCTCCAATCCATTATTTGGTTCTGAGGCTCCTTTATTGAAAGGAACTACACTACTGCTGAAAGGAAAGCAACTACAAATGTACAAACTTGAAGCTTATTTACAAAGGCTCAAAGCTCCAAAACTAAAATTAGTCCTTACCCCGATCAAATAAATAATTCTCATCTCCATACAACAGAGGCAAACTGAGACTACATTTTTCACCCAGCTGGTTATAAATATTTTGATCCACTTTCAGCATATCATAAGAAAAGTAATCAATATACTCACCATTATCCGGCAAAGAAAAACTATCAAGATGCCATGAGTACTGATCACTTTGTGACATTAAACCGTCACACTCTTCATTGTCACTACCATGCTGAAAAGTGAAGCATTCCAACTCAACATTATGGCTGGAAACATCCACACTCTGAACACTAGTTTGGACCACGGGATAGGCTTCTTTTACATCAGTTTGTAAACTAAAAAAGAATGTCTCTAAACAAAAAATAGATTGCAATAAATCAGAGAAATCTTGCTGATCATAACTCCTATCAGCATCTTGTAAACATGGGAAGGCGTTGTCAAATAATGGTTCATCATTTACTTGTAAATCTGAGAATACACATTCAGATTCATCTTTTCCTTCAGCATCATGGCATATGTGAGGATTAATGACATTAGACTCATGATAATCTGAATCTACAGTAGCACATACATCTTCATACTCATCATACATGACAGTAGCAAATCCATCATAATCATATGTACTCTTAATCTACATGTCATGAACTTCAAAAATAGGGGAAATGAACTCATCATATCTCTCACATTTGATGTCCTGATTAATACCCTCTTTATCAAAACATATGTCTGTCGGGCATGAGACTCTAGAATCAAATGTGTGTGCATACCTCTGAAAGTCAGCATCTAGGAGTTGTGAAATCTTCTCACTACTAAGTAGGCATTGAACCTCTTGTCCATTTCCTTTGATCTCCAGCTCAATGCTGAATACATCTTCCTTGTTGGAAACAAGAGACAAGACTTCTTGATTTATCTTATTTTGTGCAAAAGACTCAGTATCACTTTCATCTGCATCATACTCAAACTCTTGTTGTTCACGTGAGTCATTTTCAAGCTGAAAAAAGAAGTCATCATCTACAAGTTGAGAATACGGGAACTCTACAAACTCAAAGGAATCATTTCCAGTTATAGATTCTTCCTCATTGTCTTGTTGTTTATAGACTTCATTGTCGGCATTATATTCAACACTACTAGCACAAGTAGACTCAGCATTAGTACAACTAAGTTCAGATTCAGCATTTTCAATTTCATCTATCCATCTTCTAACACATTTAGTTATTTCTTCTATACAAGAAGCTGACAAATCACAAGATTCTGGCACACAAAGCTCTACAAATAATTGTACCCACTCTAATTTTGGGAAATCAATATCCATTACAAGCTTATCAACTATACTAGAAAAGCTTTGATAAAATGAAAATGCTGACTCATTGTTTCTTTCTCCTACCCTTTTTCTCAAAATCAATAGGGCTTCCTCTTGGACTCTTTGCCAACTCGATGCAAAATCTCTTTCTATATTAGCACTTTGAAGGTCTTGCTCATAAATTTTAGATTTAGAAAACATATCTTGCTTGATGAATGCTGGAATTTCCATTCTAACCACTTAGTTGATCAACACATCATATTCTATCACAAATATTTCTATCTGATTTTATACAACCATTATCTTCACAAAACCATAGCATACTCCTGATTTCTTGAAACCAAAATTCAACCAGAATGTATGACAAACTTTGAAACTAATTTCCCTTTTCATAGTGACTTGTTCACCTATTTAGGGACTGATTTTGTACTTTGATGAAAATTACCCGAAGTGCTGTTGCTGGTGTAAAACAATGATCTGAAACCTCCTTCAAATCACCTTCCAAAACTTCGTAGAGCTGCCACCTCTTTTCAGAGGATAGAATCTGAATCAGCTAAGAGATTTTCTCAAATCTGAACCATCTTCAAAACCAGCAAAGACAACACAACTGTAATAGAATACTAACTGTTTGTCAGGACCACAAATATATTAACACCTTGATTACAATTCACTGATCAAACAGAGATGCCAGAGTCACCACTCACATTTAGTGAGAAGATATAACAATTTTTGAAAAGAATAGACTCTATATCCAAATTGGACCAGACCCTGGGATGATTTAGCAAAGCAAGGAATTGAACATCTTCAACTTGCTATCATTTATTGCATCCCCAGTAGAGTCACCATTTTGTTAGCTATTTTTCATGTATCCCTCAACTCTAAAAGAGAAATATGAATACCAGACCTGGGGATCTTTGTCTAGTAACATAAATCTTCTTGTTCATGCAAATTGAGGGGCATGAAAAGACTAATTGATGAGGATTTAATCCTCCTTCTTCTTCGAGTTCCACACACTCAGGTGGGTACACCTAAAATAAGCTAAAATCTGCACACATATGACTCACTAGCTAAAACCCTTTATGCAGATATGACCATGGATAGTTCTTAGACTTATAAAACGTGGGAGTTCAACTCAACCAGCCTTATACAGGATCCCACCTGTATGATCTGCTAAGAACTAGAAAAATGGCCAATGTGATAACAAAGCTAAACTCCTTCTCTTCGAGCTTTGAGCTCACGTAGGCTAACCCTTGGATTCATTTCTTCAAAGAATCACTAACAACACTTGTATTCATGAAACACAAGACATAAACATGAATGCTCTCAAATATGAAATTAAATATGGATTGAATTTGAAAGGTTGATGATGAAAACTGCAAAGCAAACTAGGACCAGTGCCTATCCTTGGGAAAAGAGTCATAAAATGCACTTCACAAGACACAAATCAAAGCAAAATACTACAGAATGCCTTACAAACTGTATGCAATCTAGATAGAATGCCTTACAAACTAATCATTTTTCATATCATTTCATCAAATCCTCATGACAATATCTTACCCTCTGAAGCTACTTACAAGACTGAATCCCTCCTTGAAAGAAGCTTACAAGTAACTGCACAGTTACCTTATAACCAATATGTCCTAGAATGTCTTACAAACAACACATACAAGAGCAAAGACAAAAGTTAAAGAGACAGAATGACATAAAACAAGAATTGCACTGTATTTTTATTCAAAAAATCCTGATTCAAAACATCCCATAACCAAGAGCTTTAGAAATCAACAAAAACCAAGAGGCTGCCTAGCAGCATTAATTTCACCATCCCCTTACAATTGAGAAGAAAACAGAGATATAGCGAAATCAAAATCAGTTAGAAAACTGATAGCTGTTCATTAGGCACAAAATATCTTTGACTTTCTCTCATCTGATCTCCAAACAAAAACACATCCTGCAATCACTTCCCACCAAACTAATTTGATCCTCAGAATTGCTAGCTCAAACTGCTCTCATCCATCACCTTGAAACTGAAAATACTCATCACCATTAGATTCCTCATTCCGAGACCTTTCCGGTGACATATAATACTTATATGTTTGGCCAAAAAATGAATTTCTGAGACACTTTTCCTTGGCTAGGCTTGACCATTTACATTTTTGAATTTATGCCCTATAGTCTGAACTATATCATTTCATAAATTCAGCTTTAATTTGCAATTTTATATCATTTTCTGCATATACCCACAGAATGCACCAGAAAGTGCCACTTGTCACCATCTCATTGCATGCTTAGACAAACCTCAAGTTAACCCACTGATTGGGAGAACTGGCAAATGACATGTATCTCCAAATCTCTGAATCTTTCTTTGACCATGGTTATCATTTGGAGAACTAGCGATTTGGAGAACTGGTGACTTGGAGAACTCGCGACTACATACTCTCCAATTCTCTGAATCATTTTCACTAACTGCCAACCATTTGGAGAACTAGCGATTCAGAGAACTGGCGACTTGGAGAACTCGCGACTACATACTCTCCAATTCTCTGAATCATTTTCACTAATTGCCAACCATTTGGAGAACTAGCGATTTGGAGAATTGGCGACTTGGAGAACTCGTGACTATATACTCTCCAATTCTCTGAATCATTTTCACTAATTGCCAACCATTTGGAGAACTAGCAATTTGGAGAACTGGCGACTTGGAGAACTCGCAACTACATACTCTCCAATTCTTTGAATCATTTTCACTAATTTCCAACCATTTGGAGAACTAGCGATTTGGAGAACTGGCGACTTGAAGAACTTGCAACTACATACTCTCCAATTCTCTGAATCATTTTCACTAACTGTCAAGTATTTGGAGAACTAGAGACTAAGTGTATTCTCCAATTCTCTGAATGTTACCTCATTAACCATTTGTATTTGGAGAACTAGAGACTAAGCATTCTCTAGTTCTCTGAATGTTTATGATTTAACCACTAGCATTTGGAGAACTAGAGAGTAAGCATTCTCCAATGTTTCAAATGTTTATGATTTAACCACTAGCATTTTTCGCTAGCATTTTTATGCAAAATTTAGTGCTTTATGGTCATTGGCATGCATCCCAATGCACTAGTTGTGCACACTCTTGAGAGCCTTCTTCTCTTTATTCATTTAATTGTGTGAGTGGTATATCTTTTAAACACTTGAAATGGTCATTTCTTGAGCAATGTGGGATTAAACTTTTGGAAGCATTGCTGATTTTTTTAATTGCTGCAGTACTCAGAGGATCATAACTTTTGATTTTCAAACTGAGTTTTTCTAAAAAAATTTCTGTACAATGCACACGTTGTCATCTCAAACATATATAAAATTCAGCCTGAGCCAGTTTGTATTTTTTGAGTTATGATAAAAAACGTGACTAGCTATGCATTCATACTTTTTTTGAAAACTGGCTCTTGCATTCAACCCTTTTTTTATCTTCTTCTTCTCCACATGCTTTGCATTTGTCTATGATATTTGACATCAAAACATCACTTTGCTTTAATTTTCTCAAAATCTGAGACAAGACCTTGATGCATTGCCCTCTAGAAAACAATAATGATAAATGAGCACCAGAAAGACTAGCCATTTCTACGTACACAGATATCTTGTGCCCAATCTTAGTGATAACTCACACTAGTGACACACTCCTTTGCTCTCACACATCATGACATTATCTTGTTTGGGCCATTTATTTCACTTTTATCCTTTGCAAAGATTGTCAAATAACGTTAGCTGACATTCGGGAGCGGCCTTAAAAACTGGCCAATAGCTATGATAGGATCATGTCACTGAGCACACATGTTCAACTCCAACAAATAAATATGCATGTCAAAGAAGAAATCTCGAAGAGAACCGAGCCACAAGATAAAACTGATAAAAGTTAGCCACTCAAAACATTGCCTTTCTGCTCTGTCTGAAATCACTTAAGTTGGCTCTAGAACCGGCTTTGAAGACTGACCAAATTATCTAAACAAATCTCACTGCATGATTGACATAAACCTTGAGATACATAGAATCACCCTAAAAAATGGCATCCCTTGACTGTACCCGAGGTGAAATTTATTAACCTCTAAAGTTTCCCTTTTCATTCTGCTCCTGTAAACACACTGTCAGAACCTGATAAACTACATCTGGAATTAGCCTTGAAAAGTGCACGAATGGATTGGCAAGACGCTCGAATCAGAATGAGATATAGTACAACTTGTCAGCAATACAGGACAACAAGAATTTTGACAATAGGATTATCCTATGAAAAGTTATTAGCAGGCAAAGAAGGTCTCTGACAAAATTGCAGAAAACATAACTGAGCAATTTGCACTTTTTGCAAACAAAAAAGATCTGGCAAATTGACCAAATGAATACATCAAGAGCCACAATCTTACAGCATAGAAGTATTTTATGTCTACTATACACTGAGACAAACATATTGATGACCTGATTAACAGGGCATGAGTTATTCACAGTTGAAATAGGGCTCTGGAAAACTGGTGAATAACCAAACAGTGCAAAACACGAAAGTTGCAAATGGAACCAGCTTCAATTTCTCATCAGGTGGATTCATCACGAGCTACAAACTGGCAGGGGTAGAGTAAACCTTATCTATAATGTAGGGAAATGATTAAAAACTTTCTACCAATCCACCGGGTAAAAGTTATAACATCTCAAATAGGGTTCCTGACAAAATTGGGAAAAGGGCCAAGTGCAGAAACTAGAAAACACCTCCGAAAGGGGATGAATAAATGGGGTCAAAACTTATCACAGAGGCCTAAAAACTGACACATAAAGAGTATGAAAAGTGTAAAACAAGATGCTAGGCTCATATTTTCATGACACTCTCCAGGGTGCATTTTATTCAACCTTAAAGTGACCCTTCGCAGTGAATTTTACACGAGCATTTTCTGACTTAGAGACCTAGAAACGAACTGATGCAAACCCATTTGAACATGCCATCTAAGGACTCAAAACAACTCGATAGGATGAATGCAAAGCAATGAACACATAGACCTCAAGATATGACCCCAAATATGCCCATACTAGCATGCAATACAAAGCCAAAATGAGCACCTAATCAAAATTTTACATGGTACCTCAAAACTACATTTTGAGTACCAACACGATCATGTGACAACCAACCCCAGGCTTCCACATCACCACCTCGGACCAACCAAATAGCAACCACCAACTGCGAAGAACCGGGACCCATGCAGACAGATGGCAAGCGGTTGCATGATCGCATGTCAGAAAAGTCTGACATGCGGCCATGCAACAACCATTAAGAACATGCCCCTGCCTCCCCTCTGACATCGGGCCCACTTCATCGAAGAGATGTTTGGAACAAACAAAATCAACGGCAGACGCATGATCACATGGGGAAAGAATATTCCATGTGATCAGACGCCGACCGTTGATCTCCTCCCTCTACCACTTTGAAGAAACTGGCCCCACATCATCGCACTTGCGCACTTAAGACTGATGAATAAGGAGTGCCAGTAGAAAGGAAAAAATGCAAGGTCGAAAACATATAGGTTTTTCAGTGAAAGATCAAAAACATCCAAGGTTTTCACAATGGAAAATGATCGAAAACACACAGGATTAACGACAGACCGAAAGGTAGTAGGGAAGCCAAAAACATCACGGGTTTTCAAAAACACTATGGGTTTTCGACACTATGGCAGATTTTAAAATTTTTTCCCGCAAACCATAAAATTTGACAATCCCCCTGGGTTTTGCGAATTAGCAGGCGCGACTTGGGCTAAAGAAAGGTTCAACACATGAACAACACAGGGCTAAGGGTGCACATAATAAAACCAAGTGGATTTCCTTTGCAAGTTAAAATTGTGACTGCAGGCCGGGTAGAGATAACATAACAAAGATTGCAGGGAAAAAGACCATTTTCATAGGATTTTTGCTATGATAGAAAATGGCCTAACAATGGCTCTGGTTGGGAATGCATGCCTCTTGTAGGCGTGGCAAGGATTCAGAATCACTGGGAGAGCAGACCAACCACTGGACAAAAAGACAAGGAACTAAAAAAATGTAGGGAACAAGAAGGAAAAGCACACAACAGGAAAGGGAAATTGTACAAAGATTTACAATATTTACAAAAGGCTTAAGGCCCCAAAAATTTTGATCAGCCTTTACCTCTATCGAATAAGAAATTTTCATCTCCGCAAATCAAAGACAAAGTGAAAATTTTACTTCCATGTGACTGATCAAACTTATATCCATCCTTCCACAATTTAAAACAAAATTTTTTAGTACATACTTCCTGAGGGCTGGAAAAGTAATCATACCCATTCTGAAAATACCGTGGCACATGCATGTTGCAGTCAAAAAGGAAAATGCTAAATGAGCCACAAGATGAACCATCCTCAATCCTGTCAACAAACCCATGAATTCTACTGTCCACATGGAAAGAAAAACACTCCAGCTCTATCAAACTGTCAGTGCAATCGCTACTGGATCCATTCATACCAAAAATTTGCACCTCCAAGGAGAAGATACATTGATCTTCATGCAAACACTAAGGGAACTCATCACATGGGACATGATCACCGAATATAGGAGAAACCTGCATTTTGTCAACAACTGACAAAACCAAAAATTGTTGATAGGTGGGAAGAGAAACATCAACCTGTCCATGAGATGGTGAAGCTTGAGTAGCTGAAAGGCCATCCTTCCATGGCTTAGCAAAAGATTCAAAATTAGAAGAGGATTCAGAATCCACACAACTCTTCCAATCAGTACTCAAAATAATATTAGGGACCACAGAGTCACTTGAAACTAAGAAAACATTGGCAACCTCATCATCTGACACATCATATATAATAGGGTTGCTACCTGGTGGTGTTGGGGTAAGAAGGGGAGAAGAGGCACACATGTCAAAGTCAGATCCTATTGACTCATGTTCCATATCAAAATCAATGTGTGCTGGATGTAAGAACTCAGAGCCATCACCCCCTGAATGCCTGAGATACTCACAAGATAATAAATCTAAAATTTGTTCACTGTGAAGTGAACAGCTATCCTCAAGAACATCATCTTTTTCCATACAATCATCAACAATACCTTCATCTATCCAATCCTCTTCTTCATCTTACTGATTGCATAAACCTTCTGTCCCATACTGAGAAAAGGTATCACTTTCATGACTACAAGAAAGAGTGTCAACACCTGACACATCTCCTTCATAAATTTTATCATTCTCAATATCAGCACTACTAGACACAACCCCAAATGTATCTTCAAGACCAAGATCAGCATCATTAAGTATCCACTCCCTAAGATGCTCATAACACTCTTTATACAAGGAGGCTGGCCAATGGATTGATTCAGGAAAATAGAGCTCCAAAAACAAGCCAATGAACATAGACTCTGGAAACTCCACACCCTCTAGAAGCTGATCATATGCTTCATGAAACCTCTCATAGAAAAAAGGTATTGACAACTCCCTTCTACACCCCACCTTTAGTCTTATCAATTTTGTGCAATCCCTAAGGATGCCCTGATCTAATAATGCAAGCTCCTCCTCAAGCTTACCCATTACAACTTAGTGCACTACTTCCATAAAATTTTGCAAAGCTGCAATAGAGAACTTAAAGTATGCTAACCTCTAATCATACCTTACTCCTTTTCTATTGTGCTTGACCACTTAATAAGGAAACATTTCAAATCCTTGAGAAATACCTGGGAATCTTGCAGCAAAAGACCTTTGGCTGGAAGCAGGGCAGATCTAGAGCTCACCTTGTAGCTCCATCAGGTTTTGTAATGCAGAATCGCCACCTCCTTGAGAGGAAAATAATTCATTGTTTCTTCTTCCAACCAACAAAAAATGACACCAAGTATAACATGCACTGTTTATCAGAAGATGCACTGATCAAACAGAGACAAATCAGAGCCACCACTCACAACTAAGTGAGAAAATTTTGCAAATGCTTGATTTTTATTTTTGACTCTATTCTAGAATCTCCCCAGCAGAGTCGCCATCTTGTTGGTGTCCAAATTGATGCTTATGCTCTAATAGGCTACCAGTATACCCTCAGATAGATTTTAGGGATGGTTAACTCCAAAATGTTATGAGGTCTTAGGGTAATTGGACCAACTATAGGGACTTAATATGCCCTCTTCTGCTTCTGGCTCTGCAAAACCAAGGCGAGTGCACCTAACCCAGTATAAACTATACTTCACACACCAAAGATTGGGTTTGAATAATAGATAAATGGATAGCAAGAAAGTACTGAATGTTAACCACACACTCATTGACTCTCCATTGCTATGGGGTAGAACCACAGATAGACAAATACTAAAAACTTAAGGAATGGTTCTTAATTTATGTTTTTGAATCATAACAACCTCAATCAGGACATGTCAGCAAAGAAATACTTATCTAGGCCAGTGCCTCATCCATTGGGCAAGGTTTCTTAGACAGACTACACACAAACACACCAAAAATATACCTGAGATTCAAAGCCATAAAAACATTTACAATCTCCTCTACTACTTACAGAATATCTGTACATAGACAAGAGATAAATTTAGGTCCCATCTGAAGCATCATTTAATCTAATCCTGGATTAGAACTCAAGAATGAAGACCTATACATAAATTGTTATGCAGTGAACTGGAAAGTTCAAAATTCATCTACGTTGACACAAGGGAGAGATGAGAATCATGTGCCTGCATTGAGTATGAAGAACCCTCAAAATGTATACAATCCACCCAAAGGAACCCTGCTTGCAAACTGCAGCTTAGACCTTCAACTTTCTTTCAATTGCCAAAAAATCAAGACAAGTCATTACCATTCAGACTGGGCAGAAGACTCACAACCAGAAAAGTTTGAGAAACTAACTCCCAATCCCTTGAAAATGATCACAAAAATCCCTTTATACCAGGGTTACAAAGCAAGCATAATGATCACTTCCAACTCAAAAATTCAAAATCACCTAACCCCACTGAGGAATTAACACAGACATGATAGGGATCAAGCCATAGCATTTGACAATCCATTCTGCCCACTCTGGCCACTCAAAAATTGAATTTTGATACCTCTTGCCACAAAAAAATCTCAGCAAGTTCAAACGGTCACATGCATTTTGCGGGCCTTAGTTTTTAAACCATCCAAACACCTCAGGTTAACTCCGCAACAATGATGCCAAATAGTTGTCGCATGATCGCATAGCCTAGAAATGGCTATGCGAGCATGCGACACACCATTTCCCTTTGCCTTCTTCATAACCGCCGATGCTGCCGTTGCCACAAAAGGGTTTGTCACATGTTTGCAAGTTGGAAAACTGGCTCATGCGAACATGCAACAAGCTGCTAACATGCATCCTGCCGCTTGGCTTGTCACCACCGAGATACCCTAACCTGGGCCCGTGTTCAACCTATCATCCTGCTAGCTCGGACCAACCGGAGATCACCATGACACCACCTGCCAACAGGACCACCAAACAAATACAGATGGGCCCCAGCACACGTGGCACCCTGTCGCATGATCGCATAACCCAGAAATAGGCTATGTGAACATGCGACAACCCTCCAACCTCAGCCACCAGCAAAACCGTCGCCACCCACCGACCAATAGAACACTGCCACTTAGCATCTGGAAGATGCCCCATCACCTACTACCGGGCCCCAGGGACATGTGGCAAGCGGTCGCATGATCGCATAGCCAAAAATTGGGCTATGCGATCATGCGACAGCCAACCCTAGGCTGCCACATCACCGCCTCAGACCAACCAAACAACAACCACCAACTGTGAAGAACCAGGACCCATGGGAACAGATGGAAAGTGGTCACATGATCGCATGTTAGAAATGTCTAACATGCGGCCATGCAACAACCAATAAGAACATGCCCCCCTGCCTCCCCTCTGACATCGGGCCCACTTCACCGAAGAGACACTTGGAACAAATAAAATCAACGGCAGGTGCATGATCGCATGGGGAAAGAATATTCCATGTGATCACACACTGACTATTGATCTCCTCCCTCTACCGCTTTGAAGAAACTGGTGCCACATCATCACACTTGCGCACTTAAGACTGATGAACAAGGAGTGCCAGCAGAAAAGAAGAAATGCAAGGTCGAAAACATACAGGGTTTTCGGTGAAAGATCAAAAACATCCAAGGTTTTCACAATGGAAAATGATAAAAAATACACAGGATTAATGACATACAGAAAAAGTAGAAGGGAAGCCAAAAACATCACGGGTTTTTGAAAACACTGTGGGTTTTCGACACTGTGGCAGATTTTAAAAAAGTTTCTCATAAACCATAAAATTTGACAATCCCCCTGGGTTTTGTGAATTAGCAGATGCGACTTGGGCTGAAGCAAGGTGACACATGAACAACACAGGGCTAAGGGCACACATCATAAAACCAAGTGGATTTCCTTTGCAAGTTAAAACTGTGACTGCAGGCCGGGTAGAGACAACATAACAAAGATTGCAGGGAAAATGGCCATTTTCACAAGATTTTTTCTATGACAGAAAATGGCCTAACAGATTATTCGTGGATACAATCATTGAACCAGAGACCAAAACAGGGCTTGGAGATATGGATGTCAATGTAGTACCAAGAGATGAATAAAATACATTTGATATTTTCATATGATTTCCCTCTGTGACTATTTGGTTTTTCTGAATGTTTCCATTCACTGATTTGCAATTTATTTTGTTTAGACTTTCTTGTTCATTATTACAATCTACTACCCAAATGGTTTTTGGGAACGAGCATGTTCTTTAATATGCGAATGGTGGTGGAACTCGATAAAGGAGAATTAATGTTTTAATGTGTTGTATTTCTATTCTTGTATGAGTTCATGTTGATTGTAGATCGATCCACTCACAGATTTGGGAAGTGTAGTCAAAGATAGTAAGAACCATTATGTTATCTATTCAGATGAGTTTAACAAAACATCTTATATTGGAATCAATTTTGAGTTTACAGATTTCATAGAGTCATTTTCTAAATCTGCTATGCAATTCGGCTCGTAGATGTTTGTATTGAATTGCATTAGTTATTTCTTGGCTTCAATTATTTGATGATAGAATACCTACAGTGAAATGGGGCTAATAGATGTATTGGGTTCTTAAGTTTTAATAGAGAATATATCTTGTTTATGTGTTTGGGTTTTCCTAGTCTCGATTGGAAAATGATGACAGTCGTATTCAAAGGACACTGAGTTGGAACACTGGTAGAACCATTCAGAATGGTCTTCGAATGACAGTGTATGTTGTTGTCAGCATTTGGAGGTAGGAAGAGGTAACTATCACATATATGTTTGTTTGTATAGCGTCAACAGACCTGCGCCATGTATCGACAATGATGTTGAAAGAAAATTGAGAAGGGGTTGTTTGTGTTTACAGATTTAGGTGATATTGAAGACTCTTATGACTGTACTCGGCCTTTGAAAATAGAAATGGGGAAAGGCATAATAAATGTGTGTACAAAGCGATAGTCTTGCAAGTTGAAAGAATTCAAACTAGGTCCAAGAAGACCCCCAAGGCATGAACAAACAGTGACTACAAATTTTTGAACCCTAGAAATGCTACAAATTGAATGCAAAAAAATATAAATGCAGCATAAGAACTTTTTCAAAGATTAAAAAACTAGAGATGAGTGTATTTTTTATAGATGAAGAGTGGTTCTTATAGGAGGAGTTGAGGCTAGGTGATGCATAGGTTGTGGATCGACATAAAATCCCTTTTCTTTCACCTCTGGTTTACCACGTGCGGAATAGAAAACAAAATGAAATAAAATGAAATCCCTATGTTTTTTTTAAAATTTATATTCTCGTGTTGGTCATAATTTTGACAACCTATCATGGTTATCAAAATACCGACCAACATGGGAATAGATTAAAAAAAATCAAAATTTTCCTTCTATAAACCGACTAAGGAAAACTATTTTAATGCTTGGTCGGAAATGTTGGTCTAAAAAGTGGGTCTAATGTACTAGTGGAAGCAAATTCTGAAAAAAAAAGTAGACGAATTCATTTTAATCCATCATTTTATGATGATCATAAAAATAAATTCTTCAATATCTAGGAAAAGAATCAGAAAGGCCATTCCCAATGTCTCATGATTGTATTCAAAATAATCCTTATGCTCATTATGGCAGCTAGAAAGTATCACACAATACTCAATATAAATAAACAGGACTGAAGAATTCCAAGGAAAGTGCCAAAAAGAATGTCATTAAGGTAAAAATTTAAAAAATTAATTTGTTTTAAAATAATAATAAAGCTTGATAATTCTTAAGGTAGGAGGTTGGTTCTATAAAGAAATTAAAAGTGGCACAATTAATGGTCATCATGTCAAATAACTAAAAACAAATGAAGCACAATCCCAATATTTTGAGAGTCGAGTCTCTTAAACAAAGAAGATACAACAAGTAATATCAATAGATATTTTAAATAACCAAATACCATATATGATGATATCTCAATAATCAATACCAAATTTCGAAGTACCCAACAATATGATCTAAAAAGTGCCAAATTAAAGTCCATAAAAACCCTAGCCTCTCTCTCTCTCTCTCTCTCTCTCTCTCTCTCTCTCTCCACAAGACTCTTAAATCAATATGCACAATTATAATTGACTCTTAGTCCTTATGTTTTCCATTGTAGTCACTTCAAACTCATGAGATATTATGTTTGACATTCAATTTCTATTTATATATTTATCCTCGTGCTAGATTATTGTCCTATATTACACCTAGAGATACCAATATTCTATTTGTTGATATGTGTGTGTATGATTTGAAGTGTGTTTATTTGTGTGGACACTAAAAATATTTCTCTAAAGTACTATTAATTCATAATCATTTATTATTTATTAATCACTATTTATTTATTACATTAGTATTAATAAATATTTAGCATAAAGAACAACATATGTCCCAATATTGAAAGAGTTTTAAATGAGGAGAAGTGGGAGTAGTGAGGGTCGGGAGCTACGGTTTCTATGTGCAGATGTGTGGCATCAGAGGCCTCTACTTTAGGGGAAGATGAGGAATATGGTGATGGTATCTTTTTTGATGTCCTTGGGGGTTGGGTGTTGGTTATGATAGATCTTTTCCCTATTTAAGAGGATTGTGGGTCTCTTTCTTCTACCTAGTGTGGTGGCTCTGTTCTTGGTAGGTTCCCTTGGGCTATGGGTAGAAGGAAAGGGTGTAATTCTTGGTTTATGTTTGTGGCTGAGGGATTTGTGGTGATTTTGGGTCTAACAAGGATAAAGATGGGAATTTAGGTGTGCCTCCTTTAGTTTTGGCTAGTCTTTTTGGTGTGACTACATGCTTTGATGGTCAGATGAGCATGTTTTTCCTTGGCCCTATTGAAATTTTAGCTCCTATGGTATTTTATTTGGTGGGATTTGGGGATGACGTGTTTGGAGTTTTGTTGTCTCTCAATTGGTGGTTTTACCTGTTCATGGCTTCCTTTTATGGTTCAGAGTTTTGGTCTTGTGTGGAGCCCCTATTTTGGGAGTTGGTTTTTGTGTCCAAGCTTCTCTATCCTAGGTTTTTGAGCTTGTGGGGGGAGCTTGTGCTTAGCGTGCCCCTGTTCTCTATTTGGATACTAACTAGTTTTGGTGTGTGCAAGGTTTTTGGGGTTGTGTGGCCTTCTATTTCTAATCCGGTGGGGTTTAGCTATGGTTGTTTGAGATAGAGTTTTGGTTTATTCCCATCTTTATTTGTGCTTCTTCATGGTGGGAATTTGTGACTTCTAAGGTCTTCTCCTCCTAGTCACGATGTTTCTCTTTCATGTGGTAAGATAGATGCTAATAGTTTTCCTACGCCCATCCTTTCCACTGGTTATTTTTGGTTAATGGCTTTTTTTGCTAGTTTGGGGCCTAGTTTTCCCAGTTCAAAGCTATGTTCTTTATCATTCTTTTTCTTTGGAGGGATCTTGTTTCTAGGTGGGTTCTCCATGATACTCCTCTAGAGGTGGAGTGTCCCCTAATTGAGGTGGGATATTTTAGGTATACTATGATTGAGTTTTGAATCATTGTTCATCTTCCTCCGTCTTCCAAGAATCCTATTGAAGTAGAGGCTACTTCTATAGAGGTAAAGATTCATAATATGTCAGAGGATATTGACTACTCTATGTGATGGAACCTTGTTTTTGGTCATTTGGAAGTGGCTGAGAACTAGGTGGTGGCCTCTCTTCAAGTTTTTTCATCTTGGTTGTACATATAGAGGTGGTGATCTTCCCTATTGAAGTGGAAAGTTCTTCTACAATTGAGATGAAGATTCTTGTTGGGGTGGCTTGTGCTAGTCCTCGTGGGATGGTTGTGTCGGTCCTTGTGGGATGGTTAAAGGTTCCACTTTAAATCAGTCATTGATCATTTGGGGTGCCATTAAAAACCCCTATTTTTATTCTTGGATGTTTTTGTCTAGAAGACTTGTTATAGAAAAATGACTACTCTTTGAAGGCTATCTATGGGTCCATGTGTATCAAGGTTGTGGAATCCTTTTTAAAACCTATGGTTTTAGTAGGGCATCACTATTTATTCTTTTGAGGTTTTTTTTATAGTTTGGGGAGACTACCAAAACCCCTTGCATGCTTAGGGAGCCTCTCAAACCCCCATAATTTCAACTGGTTTCTCTTTTCTTATTCTTTTGAGGCTGATGGTGAAGGTTGTAAGGTTTTGGGAGCCTTGTCAAAACCTAAGGTTTTTGGTTTTGGGTAGTAGAAAAACCCATGGCTTATCAACTAGGTTGAAGTAATTTTCTATGGTGTTGGGTTTTGACTTCTTTTATTGTTACGACTAGAGTTTTTTGTTCTTATCTTTTAGGCAACTGATTATTTTCTAATGGTGTAACTGCTAGTTGTTTGAGATCTATTCTTCGTAGTTGGTTGGTCTGGTTATAGTTCCTGGCAAAACTATTTTTATTGGGTTTTGCTGCCCCATCAAAAACTATTTTACCCTTAATAAAAAAAATATTAATAAATATTTATTAATATTTTTTATTTACCAATTTAATAAAATAATAATTTATTATATAATTAACTGTGAACTAATTTTTTACTCATTTTTCCTATTTTCTTTCATTTATTCTTCATTTGGGAACTTAATCTTCTCTCATAAAGTAAGTCATTCTTTAAAGTAACAACTTCCTCATTGAAAAATCTATTTACAAATTAAATAATCCATAATTACTTCTTACTTGTTAACTCTTCTTCAAATTAGAAACTTTTTCTTTTTCAAAAATTTAACTTCATCTTCAAATGGAAACTTTGCGCACATAATTATATATCAATTAGATAAAATTGTTTTTAATTATCCTCTCTTGAATTTTAAATGATAATTTATTTCTTTTCAATTAATTTGGCTCCATTGTTAATTCAATTTTTTTTAATCTTTATCGTCTCACTCACAAGTCTATAAATAAGATAATTTCTTCTACCATTTGATATAATCTCACATTTTATGTAAATTCATTATGTCAAAATTAATCATCAATCAAGTTCAATGTTATGGTATAGAGGTTTAGTATGTAAATCAAAGGAAAATCAATAGTATATATTTCTTATTTTCAAGTTTGTAATGAGATTGTAAGATGAAAAAAAGGGGGAAATGATGGACAATCGCTCTGCAACTCCGAGAAATGAGCATTGATGATGTCTTCATTTTTTTTCATGCCTCACAACATCTATGTATCATTTCATGTTCTTCGTGTCCTTTTAAGTGTATCTTGGTTTTGATTTAACACTTGCTACCTCCTTTTTCATTTTTGTATGTGGGTTTTGTGCCCTTCGTTCTTTCTGTGCATTTGGGGTTTGGCTTGTCTCTGGGCTGGGTCACATGTATGATGGGAGAGCTGAATCATAATGGCGAGGAAGGGGAAGTTATTATGGATGATGTTATTGCAAGTGGTGCCAATGGTAATATTAATGATGCACCAGGAAATAGTTGTGTTAATTTGCAGGAGAAGCTTTCTTACAAACAAGTGGTGGCCGAGAGTTTTCCAATTTTTTTAGAGAAGGCAAAATTTAATGGAGTTTTCCACAGATAGGATGTGGAACCAGTTCAGGGAGAATTGGGAGGAGGATGGACCTCAACCAATGGAGTTCGGAAATCCATTTGAGGAGATGCTGAGAATGGTGGAAATGGAGGAGGAACTAGTAGGCCTCCTTCTCTGAGTCTGAAAATCCTCTCTCTTTCTCCTAATGAAGACATGGTAAGTGCTATCAAATCTAAACAAAATAGATTGAAAAGTATTGCTATCTTTTTTGTGTGCATAGATAAGGATGCAATGCCTGCTCATAAATTTTTTGAAGATTGGTTAGCGGCAGTTTGGGGAAAAAAATTAGGGAATTATGTGACTTACTGTAGAATGATTTAGAAAGGTCTCTTTGTTGTCTTTCTTAAGAATCATAGCATGCAGGAGAGAGTTTTGGAAAAGAGATTCTGGAATGTTGGTCGTTCTATGTTTAGAGTCTATCCTTGGTCTCCAAAAGGGAATTTTGAAAAAGTCATGGCTAGGTCTACCCCTAATTGGGTCAAAATAAAAAATTTGAATATTGAGTTTTGGCCTTTCATTTCCCAAATTCTGAAACCTTTGGGTTTTGTCCTACAAATTGAACAATCTCATGTCACACTCCCTCATCTTAATGCAAGGGTTCTTGTTGCCTTAACGCTTGAAGTTGATTTCCCTGATTGTATTTCTCTTGATTTTGAAGGTGAAACATTTTGTTGGGAAGTTTCCCTACTAGGCAATCTTAATGCCCACTTTCACTGCAGATGCAATGGCCATACCAAAAAAGATTGCCCGACTAGACTATACATTTGTAGAAAGAAAAATTTAATGTTGTTAATAATGCAGTTAATAAAGAAGATAATAATAGTAAAGTGGAAAATCCTGTTAATGGCCAGAAATCCAATAATCCACCCAGTAAGCCTATTATTGGACCTAATCTTGTTGACATAGTACTCATAGAGAAGGCCCTAACCACTGTGTGTGCTTTTAACAAGGTGCCAGACCTTCTATCTAATAACAGTTTTATTACCCTCTCAAATCCCCTCTTCGATGATGATTTTGAAGTTGTCCATGCTAAGGATTGTGTAGAGGAGATTAATACCCCCTCTCTAAGTTCTCCTCCTCCAAGTTTGGTTTCCCTAGATGCATCTCTTGGTTGCTCAAGCCCCATCTTGTTGAATGCTCAACAATTAGCAATCCTCTCCATCAATGAAAGGGCTTCTAAGCTCAAGTAGGATTGCAAAGGTCTGCAACCCCTATCTGTAGGATCAGCTACCCCCCTAGATCCCTTCAGATTGTAGTCTCTAGTAATGAAGGCCAATTCACAAAAGTGGTTAGGAAGAAAAGGAAGACTGCGGATAGAAGTTCCTTATCCAATGTGGGTAGAGGGAGGAAAAACCTCCCTGACTACTTTAACAGACTGTACAAAAGCACCAAAACCCCTCCCAAGTAAGTCATGATGATGCACATCCATAGTTGGAATGTTCATGGTTTGGAGATGTCGGATAGGAAATATTCAGTTAGGAGATGGTGTAATCAGTTAAAAGATAAAGATGCTATTTGCTTACAAGAAATTAAAGTTGTTGGGTTCCAAGCTCACACTAGGCTGAAATTTTTGTGGGATAAAGCTATTGGATTCCATTCTAACCATGAGAGAGGTAAAGGAGGAGTTTCCATTCTCATACATCCTAAATGGGAGAATCATATTGTAAACCATGGGTGTTCACCTTGCCAGAGAATTATTTGGCTTACACTTAAATTTGATGATAAGATAGTTGGAATCTGCAATATATATGCAACTAATTGTTATAGAGAGAGAGCAGGACTTTGGGATTGGTGTTGCTCAAACTTGCAAAAAACTCCTTGGCTGTTTGCAGGAGATTTTAATATGGTGGATCATAGAAGAGACAAAATAGGAGGACTAGCCCACTCTTGGAAAGGGAATGAAATTTTCTTTTGGCAAAAATTTAAGAGAAAATTTAACCTCATTGATCCACTCGAACATATGCATGGTAAATTCCTAGACATTTGGTTTAATTGGTGTAATAATAAAAAAGGTAAATAAAGGGTTTATTGTAGACTTGATAGGTTCTATGGAGATTCCTCTACTTTCTCTTTCATTTCAGAATGTAATCATGCTCCTGCCTTAGTCTTCCCTGCCTCAATCTCTGACCATTCCCCTATTTAGATCTATTTCAAGATAAACAACAGTTTTAGCCCTGATGGAGATAATGATAGAACCAATACTTTTAAACTCAAAACATCTATCATGGAGGATTCAGATAATATAGAGGCTATTGAAATGGTCACTGAATTGGTTAATATTTTTAATCCTCGTGTCGATAGTATTATGTTATGGGAATTATTAGTAGATGCATGGAAGAGTATTTTTCAAGTAATTGGTAAGAAATTGGCTATGGATAGGAATAGAGAAGAATCCTTTTGGAAAAAAATTTTGAACAATGTTGATAAGGAACTTTAAAGAAAAGGTAATAACCCTATATTAGAGGCTCAACTAGCTAGTACTAAACACAATCTAAGAATCATCTGGTGGTATAAGAATCGGGGGTAGAGAATTAGGGCCAGAATGAATTGGATTAGAGAGGGTGATAAAGGTTCCAGATACTTTTTCAACATTATCAGAGCCAGGCAGAGAAGGAAATTGATTAATGAAATCCAAATTGAGGGTAGGCAGACCAATAATCTAGAAGATATAAAATATGCTTTCTATCAGTTCTACAGTGACTTATTTTCATCAGAAGCATCTAGTGACAACAATGAAGCTCTGAAAACTTGTGTCAAGTTTATTCCTAACAAAATTTTTGATAGTGACCAATGCAACCTCAACAAACCAATCTCTCTTGATGAGATCCTGGCTTCTATTGAATCCTTTGCCAATGGGAAATCTCTAGGGCTTGATGGTCTTCCTGCAAAATTTTATAAAAAGAATAAGAGTTGGGTAGGGCCTGAACTTCTGAAAGTTTATGAGGAGGCTTTCTCGAAAGGGTCTTTAGGTGTGACCATAAATAGAGGAGTTATTAATCTTCTTCCCAAAACAGGGGATAAAACTTTGGTGAAAAATTGGAGGCCCATTACTTTGCTAAATTTATCATATAAAATTTTGGCCAAAGTCCTTGCTAGAAGGATTGCTCCCCTTGTAAATAAATTTGTTTCTCCTACTCAAACAGGCTTTATTCAAGAAAGATATATTTTGGAAAATCTTGCAACCAGCTAGGAAGCTATGCACTGGGCTAAATCAGGTGGGCAAGAGGTGACAATGGTGCTTCTTGATTTTGAAAAAGCATATGACAGGATTGAATGGAACTTTGTTCTAGGAATGCTAAAATCTTTTCGCTTCCCATCAATATACTGCAAGTGGATAGAACTACTATTCAAAGATGCTTCAATAGTGGTGGATGTTAATGGATCCCCATCTAAATTGATTAGACTTCAGAGATCTATTAGACAAGGATGTCCAATAGCCCCCTCATTATTTTTTATTACTGCAGATGCTATGTTTTACATCCTAAGAGCTCAGTCTTTGGGACCCCCAGTAAAAGGAATCTCTCTCCCTAACAGTGAAGAATTAATTAATGTTCAGTTTGTGGATGACACATCTTTGTTCCTAGTACTTTTTGAAGACAATTTTGATAATGCCATGGATAGAATTAATCTTTTTTGCAAGGCTTTGGGATCGAGAATCTCAACAAGAAATTTTACTATTTTGGGATGGTCTAATGATCCACCTAACTGGTTAAGTAATAAAGGATGGTAGTGGGCTGGCCCTAATATCATTGTTAGATACCTTGGTATCCCATTTTTTGTAGAACCCAATCTTGGTTGTATGTGGGATTGGATCTATGAAAAGATCAACAAAAAGCATATTAAATGGCAGACTCAAGCATTGTCCATTGCTGGGAGATTGCAAGTGGTTCAAAAAGTCCTATCAGTACATCATATTTACTATGCCTCGACATGGTTGTTTGCAAACTCATAGGTGAACATGTTGGAAAAAATCTTTAGGGACTTCCTATGGTCTGATGGGAAAGGAAATAAAAAAATTGTTAAAAATGGAAAATCAAATTCGAGCTAGGAACTTATTAATCCAAATGAGTTAGGAAAAAGGAAGATTATCATGAATTAAACTAATCCTTAGAGCATACACCAAAAAGAAACAACAAAGGAGACAAGAAGTTTTGAAGGGGGAAAAGTGTAAAAAAACCCCCGTGAATTATGAATGGGCAAAATAGCCAAAAAGAGAGAGAGAGCTTTAGCTCATACAATATTTTAGAAGAATGAGAGAGAGATAGAGAGGAAGTGTTGTATGAGAAGAGAGGAGAAATATCTCTATAAGTAGAGATGAGAGGAGTTCAAAATGTAACTCCCATGAGAATGAATGCCACCATTCATAAGTGTGTGAGGCCAAGTGTGAGATTCCTCATAAGGAGGAATAAACTAATTACAAATTACAATAAATATTTGTCCTCACTTATTCTACTAGAGGAAAAAATAGAATGAAGTGGAAAGAAGACAAAAAGAAATATATTAGGATACCTTGGCTTATATCCTAATATATTAGAACAAGAAAAGAAGAAAAGATCTAACCTTGGTTTATAAATACACCAAGGAAAGATTAAAACTTCTAACACCCCGCTTTAATCTTTACTTGGGGTAATTACATCAATATGTATTAAACCTAATTGTTTACAATGAATCTGAGATGTTTCTCTGGAAATAGTCTTCATTATGATGTCTTTGGCTTGATCATCTTGTATGTCTTCAACTTGTGCTTTGGAGCTTGAATGGTACATAGGAGTTTGAATATCATGTTGAGGAGAGCCCAAAATTTTAATAGACCATTGAGATGCTTGAGATGCAGTTATGCAGTTTGTATATTCAATTCTATTTAAAACTAGAGGTGGAGCATAATCAAAACTTGAGCCTGCAAAAAGGCAAGAAACACTAGTAGAGTGCCCATCATTGGGATCACCTAGTGCTGAATCAGTAACAGTTTGGAAGAAATCATATTGAGAATCATAAGCATAAACCAAATTTGTAACATTTTCATGAGTTATAGATTCAGAAATACAATCATTAGTAGTATAAGATCAATTTGTAGTGTATTCATCAGAATATGAAGTATATATAGGAGAGTTAATATAAGCATCATTATCATCAATCATAGAACTACCATCAGAAATTTCATCTTGAGTAATAGACATGTCTTGCAAAGTATTATTAAGAAATGTTGATATAATTTCATCTTCTTGGTCAAACATATCATCAACAAGAGAGTAAAACAGATTATTATCATCACAACTAGGAGAAACTAGATTATTAGGAGTATTAGTACTATGTTCATCAGTATCATTAGGAAGAGAAAGAACAGAAATATGGTTAGGAGCAGAAAACACATCATGTAATTTATCATTTTGAACATAAATAATACCAGTTTGTTCAACTTGACAGCCATTATTAGCTAAAGGGATATGCATAGAATCAGGTTGGAAAGAATCAAAGACTTCCTTGTGGTATTGGACATGTTGAGATGCATTACGATCAATAATCCATTTAGGTGGTCTAGAAGAATTAAAAAAAACATTAAAAGTAGAACGAGATTGATTTCCATTAGAGTAATTTTGAGAATTTCGTAGATCTTCTTTCTGTTTCTTAAAACAATTATGAATTAAATGACCATTTTTACCACAATAAGTGCAATAAGGCCTATTTGAAGGGTTATTATTATTATTATTATTATTATTATTATTATTATTATGATTGTTATTGTAATTATTATTATTATTAGGTCTTTGATGATTTTGATTATAGGTGGAATTGTTTGATCTCTGATTATTTTGATTGTTATTTGAATTATTACTAGCTCTATTATTATGATATTGAGAAACATAAGCATGTTCATGAGATTTCAATATACCAAATTGAATTAGTTTAGCCTCCTCTTGACGCAACATAGTTTGAAAAATAGCATAAGTTAATTGAGTTGCTAAAGAAGGAATAGCTAACTGAGAATAGATATTTGTAATAAATTGCTGAAACTGCCTAGGTAAACATTTACGAATTATAATATGAATTATCCTTAAATCAGAAAGAGGAACTTGTAATCTGGTGAGTAAATTTTTAATTGAATCAAACCTGAGCAAGAAATCATCAACAGAATTAAAATCTATATACCTGAGATCTTCAAGCTGGTCTTGAAGTTGGATTTTACGGGTCTCATCTGCACTGTCATAGGTGTTTTTCAAGATATCCCAAGCCTGATGGGCTTCTGTACAGGAGGAAATAAGGACATATAGTTCGGGGCTTAAGGATAGGCCAATTAAATCAAGTGCTTCA
Organism: Chamaecyparis obtusa; assembly: GCA_027943335.1. NCBI lineage: Eukaryota > Viridiplantae > Streptophyta > Pinopsida > Cupressales > Cupressaceae > Chamaecyparis > Chamaecyparis obtusa. The sequence continues at coordinate 379,206 of BSBK01005055.1, read as the reverse complement.
TCGTTCTTAGCTTGCCAAGTATCTTGGTCGGCTTGAGAAGCAGTGGTAGGAGGTTTAGTGCTAGCAGTAGTGGCAATGTCTAACAGATGGCAGAATCTAAATATCCAGATCATGTGGGTTTTCCAAGCATGATAGTTGGTGCTGGTTAGTTTTATCTCAGGCATTAGGGTAGACATGTTGGATGCAGGAATAAGGCAGAATGGACAGGGAAGCTAGAAGGGAAAAACACTTGAACAGAACAGGGGGCAGAAAAGAATAAAGATAATTGATCTAAACAGAACTAAACAGTAATGAATCAAACTATGCAGAAATAAAATCTATTTGCTGCAAAAAAAGTTAGTACAATAGACGTTATTTTCCAGCAATAAAGGATACACACGAGGGCAATCTAGAGTATGCTAAATAAGATGCAAAGGGTGAGATTTGATGAAAAAAAAACAACCAAAAAAATATGATAAAAATCAAACACTGCAGATAATGAAATGATATTAACTAAAATAACTAAAATAACATGCAATGAAAACCGAAAAAACAAGTATCCCCCTTACTTAAAAGAATTTGATTTTCAAAAAAAATCCCTTATATTAGATTATTTAAAGATACAATTAATTTTAATATAAAATGTTAATCAATTACATAAAACAAATGACTTTAATTAAAAGATAAAAGAATTATATATAAAACAAACTTTATAATTTTAAGAAAAAAAATAAAATAAAATAAATTACTAATAATACTTAATGAAAGGAGCTTTTTAAGTTAAACTTATCCTTTTAGGAATAAGGTAAAAGACTTACGTAAATCTAAGTGAAGTTTTTTGATTATTTTAAAAGGAACTTAAGAAAAAGTGAAGATGAAAACTAAATAAAAAAACTTCAATATAAGAATAATAGAATTACAATAAGGAGATCTTAATTGAAATGACGTTAATTGATTTAGAAAAAAATAATCATGCATGCAAAGATTTAATATTAACTAATTCTCAACTTAAATATCATGAATGTCTTGCAAAAAATGAAGTGTTAGAAATTTTATTCAAACAATATTATTCTCAATGAACTAACAATCCGATCCTTCAACAATGAAATGTTATGTAATAAACGTTATGTATGAAACGAAAAAAATAAATGAATGAAACGTTCACTGTAAATATTAAAGCAATCGTTAATGCATAAAATGAAACTACAAATGTTAATGCATAAAATAAAATATACGCATGCAAACTAATTAAAAAAAGAGGAAATGATTATGCATAAAATATTAATGCATGACAACGATTATGCATAAAACGTTAATCCAAACACTGCAAACGCAAATAAAAAAATGTTATCCAAAAACTGCATAATGCAATGCAATGCGAGGAAGGAACACTATAGCTCAACCCTAGCGAGCAATGTCTTAGGGTTCAAAACAATAAAAAAGAAAACAAAAGTTTGAATATACAAATTATCTCTTATCCTTCAAGCAAAAATTTGCAGAGGGGCCGAGAAAATTAAAAAAGGCAAGGCAAAATCAAATAGATCAAATGCATGCAAGGGCGAACCTGGTATATACGAAGATGAATGAAAACTATTCTATGATCATAAACATGCAACCGAAGAAAATGGAATATGCAAAGATCTGCAATGTAAATGTTTTACATGCAAAGCTGCTAAAAAAAAATGAAAAACCGAAAACTATTTTGTTATTCTAATATTAACGTTGAAAGAATCTGAACAAAGCACGAGAAGTGATAAAAATGTATCTTTCTTTTTTATAGAAAAACCTGCCCAAAAACTGTTAGAAACACGTCAATGGCTAAGAACAAGATTAGGAACCAAACACTACAGAGATGTTAACAGCGCATTAAAACTAGAATCTAAACAACAATGGTGTTAAATCACATGCAAAAGCAAAGCCGCTGAAACCAAACAAATATAAACGAACTTGAGACCCAAGGAATACCGTGGATCTATAAAGGTTCCAGAAGCAATTAAATTAGCAATATCATAAGAGCCATGCAAATTTTCATGCTGGAATTTGAACAATTGTTAGAGATGTGTGATAAATCGTAAGCAATGAAATGTAGCTAGAAAGAATAATAACCAATGCCTCTGCCTGCAAAATATTTCGGCGGATACATAAATATTATATATAAATATTCAATAATATTTCTTTGGCATGCGAATACATAAATATTTCAGAATCTTAAATATTGAACAAGAAATTAGAGAGAACAAAAGGTAAATAGATACAAAAAACCAAAATGCGAGAGATTTAGCCTTATTGCAAAGAAGCTATGTTAATAATGAAACTTTTTACAAGATAAACAGAGAATCTTAACACTTATTGTTTACCATTATGCTGCTCATGATAAACCCTGATTCCCCTACAATCGATTACAGATTTGATTAACTACAAACTGAACAGAAAAAAAAAATGTTAATCTAAATTTGAAAACTTTAATCTATGCAGCCAATTTGACATAGAATGTAACTGATCTGATTTAGAATGCTTGTAACAAGGCTCGTGAGTCGAGCAATATGGGAGATAACCTAAATAGTAATAAATTAAACTATGTAGAAGAAAATGTTTAACTAATCTAATATGAAAAAAAGGTATAAAATGGTTATTCAATGAAACTATGCAGAATCAATCCGCATGCAAAAAAGGCAAGAACGATAGGAAATAAAGCTAAAAAAATGTTAGTATCTACAATAGTATTGAATTTATTAGCTTGGGTTTGAATCCCACACCTTCTCAATATTTTTTGAGAAGAGAAGAATCGTAATACCAGGTGTTTATCAAGAGGAAAATAAGATATAATGAAATGTGCTCACACTAAAACAATTAATGCTATCGAAAACTAAAAGGAAACATGCAGAGCTGAAAAAATTAGAGGTGATAATGAAAAAAAAATGCATGCAGACCAGGAGAAGTAAAGATAAAGAAATGTATCTGAAAGATTCTAAATTAAGCGAGAGCTAAAAGGAAAGATATTTTAGGGTTATATTTTTAGAATCTTTCTAATTGTTGCAGTAACCGAAAACAAGCCAATAATAAAATATGAACAAAAACGTATGCATGCAAATGGCAATTAAGATATAAAATAAATAAAACAATGATATTAAAAATCTAAAGAAAACAAGGATTATTAAAACAAAGATATTAAAAAACAACGAAATTAAATTTGAAATAAATTCTATACAACCGATATAAGAACAAGAGGAAAGGGATATAAAACACAAGAATTTATAATTTTTATTAAAAAACTACTTTTTATATATAGAACTAAATTTAAAGAAGAAGATAATTAAAAATTTTAAAATCTAAAAGAGATGAGATGAACTAAAAACTCTCAAATTAAAAAAAATGAGTCTCCGAATTTGGAGTGCTCCGTAATATGATAACCGCATAAACCATGAACTCAAAAAATGGATTAAACCTACTTTGATACCATGTTAAAAATAGAAAATCAAATTTGAGCTAGGAACATATTAATCCAAATGAGTTAGGAAAAAGGAAGATTATCATGAATTAAACTAATCCTTAGAGCATACACCAAAAAGAAACAACAAAGGAGACAAGAAGTTTTGAAGGAGGAAAAGCGTAAAAAGACCCCTGTGAATTATGAATGGGCAAAATAGCCAAAAAAAGAGAGAGAGCTTTAGCTCATACAATATTTTAGAAGAATGAGAGAGAGATAGAGAGGAAGTGTTGTATGAGAAGAGAGGAGAAATATCTCTATAAGTAGAGATGAGAGAAGGAGTTCAAAATGTAACTCCCATGAGAATGACTGCCACCATTCATAAGTGTGTGAGGCCAAGTGTGAGATTCCTCATAAGGAGGAATAAACTAATTACAAATTACAATAAATATTTGTCCTCACTTATTCTACTAGAGGACAAAATAGAATGAAGTGGAAAGAAGACAAAAAGAAATATATTAGGATACCTTGGCTTATATCCTAATATATTAGAACAAGAAAAGAAGAAAAGATCTAACCTTGGTTTATAAATACACCAAGGAAAGATTACAACTTCTAACAAAAATACATTGTGTAAAGTGGGAATGGTGTTGTCAAGAAAAAAGTCAAGGAGGTTTGGGGCTTAAAGACATTAAAGTCCATGAATCTGTTGTTGCGGCTAAGTGGGTCCTCAAAGCATTATGGGGTAATGAACGATGGAAGATCTTCATTAGAAATAATATTGATAGGTCAATCATAAAAAAAGGGAAACAGTGGAAAAATGTTCCTACTTGTGATATAGTTTTGGGAGATTTTAAAATGAAATTATTTGGTTCTAAATTTTTTTAAACTTTCTAAAAGGCTTGGATCCAGGTGAGGCAACTGATTCTAGATAGGGGAGCTGTAGGCAGCCCTCCATACTTCACTGTGGGGGATAGATCTATTTGGTGGGGCTTGAAACTTAATGGAAAACCATTGGATCTCACTCAGAGTTGTTTTGCAAAAATTTGGAACTAGAAAGGGATTTCTGTGGTTCAGGACCTCTTGGAGGATGGGAAATTAGGGTCATGGGATTTTCTTAGATCTAAATTTAATATCCCTGGCTCACAAAAGAAAATTTATACTCTCATTAAGAAAGTAGTTAATGGGGAGATTAAAGGAGACATTATCAACACAACAACATTTCTTAATAAGAGTAAATGGATAGATGAGACTTTTCTCTCTGAGACCACTACTAAGCAATTGTATCATAACTTGAAGAAAGATTCCTCTCTCATCACACGTGTGACACAATGTTGGGGAAAAATTAACCCTTTTTCTAATTGGCTATTTTTCTTTGAATACTTTTGGAAAGGCAAAGCTGAACCAAAAAAGCTATGTTTTAAATGGCTGCTCCTTATCAAAAAGCTTGCTATTGGCCCTATTCTATCCTCTGTTGGTCTTTCCCCTATATTGTGTAGTATTTGTAATTCTGTTGAAACTTTTGAACATTTATTATTTGAATGTCTATATGCTCGTAAGATTTGGTCTATTTTTCTTGGCTCACCTTGCTTGAGGAGTATTAATGCTGTCATTTCTTGGAGTGAAATCCTTGCTGGTTATGTTGATTTGTTTGATTCTAGACTTAATAATTTATGGTTTACTTTGACTATAGAAGTTTTGTGGACTCTTTGGAAGGATGAGAACATAGAAGTTTTTTAGATGGAGAAAAGGAAGCCTACTGAGTTTAATCTTAAACTCACCCATTTTAATATTATGTCATAGGTTGCATTGGTGCTTAACATCACAAAGAGTGAGCTAATGAAATTGATACAGGAGGGCTACATTCTAGTAATAAAAGATGAAGTGCAGGCAACACACTATGTTGTAGAATATCAAAGCTTCCTTGCCCCTACTAAGGTGGAGGATTTAAACAAGCTTCTGCATAACTGCCATGTTGAACCTAGAGCCCAAGATGAAAATGTTGCTACCTCTCTTTTGCAGGAAAGACCATCAAGATGGGTCACAAGCTTCAATTCTAAATAGGAATATAATCAATTTATTCCAACTGATTCTATAGGGGTTCCTAGTGTCACAACCAGTCAACCTGATGGCTGGAAATAGTCAACTCATAAAAAGTTTTAACACCCCTCTTTTTGTAAATCCATATGAACATGTATGTTGAATGCTCGATAGCTTATAAGCTGGTATTTTCACTCCCCCATTTTTGTAACTATATATGTTATGGGGCTTGTGAGTAGTAGTCTCTCTTTAAGACTCTGAACCATGATGTTATACTCATAATTTTTAATTAACTATCTTAATAGAAAAAATGAGATTGTAAGATAAGATATTATATTCTAATTTTTAATTTATGATTTTAAGTCTGCATTTCTTTATGTATAGAGGAAAATGGTGAGAAATTATAATAGCTAGATCACTCACCAAGATCTTTTAAGGCTCTACCCATTAGAATACAAACCCACCCTTAAACAAATTAGATTAGCACAACTAAAAACATGAAGGGTGCTCATACAAGATCTATGTTCAAAGAGGTATTTGGATTCCTTAAGAAGAAATGATTGTGATGTGATAAAGTAAATGATATAAAATATGATCTATGAAAGTAAGTGAAAGGGAAAAGGAGTAAGAACAAATGTACCTTGAAATGAGATAGATGAAATGGTACTTTGAAGCTGGATTTGACTGTCACCAAAATGTCAGAATTTTTTGTAACTCCAAATTTAGAATACTGAGACCTTTAGCTTTCATATTTATATTTTTCTCCCAAAAAGTGTAGGAACATATTAGTTTTTAAAGGACAAGTTATCAATTCAAGTTGTTCCTAGTAGTTCCAAATATGATAAAATTTTCTCAAATCCTTCGATTGCACTTGGTCTTCCCAAATTTGAATCTACAACTCTGTAATTTTTTCCTACACATAAAAATGGGGAAGAAGGTTAAAGAAATGGGTTTTCCTTAGTCAAAACCCTATATAGGAATCAACCTTGAAAAGAAATGAAATCAATGGAAAATCACTTTTTCATGCAACATATGCTATATCTAGACAATGAAGTATATTATACTATGTAAATGCAATTACTTCTCTAAATATGATCAAGTATGTTGATGTAATAGCCTTGACTCAACACAAAAACTTGAAAGGAAGGCATGTAAGATAAAACCTCATGTAGTAGATGTTGTAATTCACCACAACATTTGATTGAGGAAGAGAGAGAATAAGAAGACTTGAACAATGAATGTGGATCTCCTTTATTGATAGAAAAATCCTTTTCTTGGCCTTTAATAGGGGAAATAAGATAGATCTATAGAAGGAAACACATTTATTACATGATTAGAGTGAATAATTGAATGTTTGATGGATCTTGGTGGCTTCCATGGACTTGAATTCTTGATCTCTTGATAATGGGTGTCTTCACAATGAAAAATGATAGCTTTCCCTTTCTTGGATTCATAAAAAGGAATGCACTTCTTGAATATGAATGTAGATGCTAACACTTTGATAGATGGACCTCAAATAAGGGGAGAGGATACCCTTTTATACTCATTTCAGGGCCCAATTCAAGTCACGGATGACTGCAAATGTAAACCTTGGAGGAAAACCCTAGTATTAGGCCTTGAGCCAAACTTGGGCTCAAAAACCTAGGAACAAGGACCAACTAGTTAACTTCTTCCTAGGAACAAGTCAACAAGTAACCTTGTTCCAGGTAAAATCAACTCAATTATTTTTGGGATATTGGGGAAGGTGAAAAGGAGCATGGGGATAAAATATAAGATGCTAAGAGGTCAGAATAGATCCTAAAATCTGAAAATATATGCATGGGTCCAAGGCAACGAAATGAATTATGGGATTGGATGGAAAATAGGAAATCATGTCTAGAAGTGAGATCCAACCTTGAGTTAAAGAAATATTGAAGGAGGAGGAGGACCTATATTTTAATTAAATAAGTATTTATGTTCAATATAAGGTCCTACCATAGAAAACACACTAAAGTAGGCATAAAATGGTCCCAAATTTAACACAAATTAAGTTCTTACTTTTTAGGATGATATACTTAGCCCCCACTTTAGGGAGAGTATGCGACTAGCTAATGATCATGGTAAATGAGTAGATAGAAGATAGAAAGAATGATGGGAAAGATATGATCATGGATGAATTCAAAAGAGGTAAGAGAACACTAAGTTCAAGGATGTAAGCCCCCCCAAAAAGGATCTTAACTTCACATCCATGCATAAGGGCACAAAAACAAAGAAAAAGAAAAGAAAAAATAAAGATAAAAGACACAACACACAAAAGGGGTTAGTACTAAAAACAAAACTCCAAATCAACTAGTGAAAAAGACCTTGACTACAAATGTCCCATCCACTAATATCATATCTAAATAATTGTTGTAAGAGTACAAGTGATCACATAGAAATGGAAAGGGCATTACCAAAGATGATTCAAACTCCTTGATCTAACCCAATTTTGGAATAACTAATACAAAGATTGTTTAGTGTTGTGTGGTATATGTTGGATGAAAAGAAGATCAATTATTGTGTTGTCATTCATATCAACTTAGTGTCATGCTAGTTGACAGTGTTCTTGATGTACTTCTAAGTATCCAATATTGTGGAAGAAATTGGAGTGTGAGGTTCTAATGGGAGACTCAAAGGTGTCTCTAGATGTTCTATGTTGGATCCCAGAGGTTGGCAACATGAATGGAGATATTTATGATTGATTGAATCTTGACAAAGAAGCCAAAAGAATAGACAATAATAAATGATGAATGATTTGAGTTTTCTATCAAATTCATGTGGATTCAGGTGTTGTGGTTTAGTAAGAATTATCTTAACTAAGCTATGAGATTGATATTACAACTGCAAGATGATTGGAGTAATACAAGGAATAGTTTTAATAACCAAAAGATTGTTTTGTACATAATTGAAATTGTTTTAGAGCAGTTGGTGTTGGGTGACCCCACAATAGTGGGTTACACTTTTTTAGACATGTTGATTTTTGTTGAAATAACACATTTTTAATAAAAATATGATGATTTAAACCTTGAGATGTTCCTTTTGAAGGAATTAATTACAAATGGTTAGCTCAAATCCTCTTAGATAAAAAAAACATTGATATAACATCTATACTCCTCATTCATATCTATAATGGAGTCTCCTCCGCACCTATTAAAATGTTGACAAAAAATAACTTCAAATTTATCTTTTGGTAGATCAAATGAATCCATTTGACAAACCTATCTATGTAGTAAGGTACCATTGAGAAAAATGTTTCCAATGATTATAATGCTAATATATATTAAGTTTATTATGACTTTGTATTTTTAGTTTTACTAAACATAGATATTTCACCATATGTCTACCTCTATGTTTGATGCTTATGGAAAAATAGTAAATGAGAGAAAAAAAATTCTAAAAAATATCTATGCCCTAGGTTTTGAATTTCTTTTTCTATCAAAAAAAAATGAAATTGGGCAAATACATGACAAGTTATAAGCTATGTAATCAAGGTATGTCAAAATTACGGTTCAGTCAACTTCAAATGTTAATAAAATACACAATAATCATGATAATTTAGTCAAACCAATTGCATGCCCTCCATATGGATGTTAAAAAACTAAATTCGAAAGAATCACATTGACATCTATTTTAGAAAAATAAGTTATTCTTTATGAAAATAATGTAATATTTGAAAATGGTGTTTTTAGCAACATACCAATTTTTGTGGGAGAAAGAAAAAACCATTCAAATAAATTTAAAAATAAAAATAAAAAATATATTCAGAATCTATACTGAAAATCCTAAAAGACTCTAATTTACTTCATCTATCTATTTCAAATGCTAATGACAATATGCATCTGAATTTGAAAGTTTTTTTCCAAAATGTAGAGTTCAGTGTCCGTTCAGGCAAAAAAGTGTAACCCACTGTTGTGGGTTCACCCTATTAAATCCTCAATCAGTGATGATCTAGTTGGTTGTAGTTGTGACACAGAATTAAACAGAGTATAACACATATGTGCATCTTTCTGTAGCATATAGCTCTATGGTTTTCAAAAGTTAAATTTTGTAAATCTAATGATAATAAATTTTTATTTTGTAGATGATAGAGAATAAAAAGGCATGTAAATCTATTGCAGATTAGTGGATTACTTCAAGAACAAGGAGGAAAGGAAGTTATCTAAATTGTAAAAGAAAATCCATTTTGCCAATTTTTCAATGATATGAATGAGGATTTAAAAGCATATGATAGATATGATAAAATTGTTAACTTATAAGTGTAAATATGTTTCATTGAATTTGATATTTTCTCATTGATTCACATTTTAATCATTTTGGAAAGGAAATTTGCAAATCTATTTGAGTTTGTGAATTGTCCTCACTTTGCATTGGTTTTGTTGAACTAACATTTGTGAATGGGGATTCTTAGGAGCTGGAACTCTATCCACTAACTAGGAGAATAAAAAAAAAATAATAAAATAAAAAATGTGCCTATTCTTTTCTAGCTTCAAATGAGGAAATCCTAAAACCTTATGCGATTTCTTAATTTCTGGCATTTCAATTCCAAAATGTAGCTTAATTAGAAGAAAATTTGAATCCTAAGTGAGGCATTAGGGATATTCTCTTCACTTTTATAGTGAATCAAACTCCTAGGAGAACCAAACTTGAGAGGAAAATTAGCTAAGGAATGAACAAACACATAAAATTAGCCTCCTTGTTTGTGAAGGAAAGAATTTATACTTGAAGGTGAAACTGATCTGATAAGATTCTTAATGCTGAAATTTTTGTTGATGATATCATATCTGGAGGACATGATAATCTATGCAAATCATTTGCTGATGAAATGAGAAAAGAATTTGAAATGTCAATGTTTGGAGAGATTAAATTCTTTCTTGATTTGCAAATTATAGAACAAAGTGAAGGTATATTCATTACACAATCAAAGTACATCAAAGAAGTGTTGAATACCTTTGTTGTGGAAGATTCAAAACTGGTTGGTACATCCATGGTCATAGGCTGCAAATTAACAAAGGATGATCAGTCAACTAAGGTAAATCAGACATTATATAGATCAATGATTGACAAATTGATGTATGTGGTGCATAGTAGACCTGATATTGCACATGCAGTTGAAATTGTAGCAATATTTTTTGCTAATCCTAAATAATCACATATGACTATTGTCAAGAGAATCTTGAGATAATTGAAAAACATAAAAAAACTATGGTTTATGGTACAAGAAAGAGGGCAATTTTGAACTACAAGTTTACATAGATGTAGACTGCGATGGAAACATTGATGACCGAAAGAGAACTACTAGCAGAGCATTATTTTGGGTAGAAAGATTAGTTACTTGGATAAGAAAGAAACAAGGATGCATTTCTCAGTCCACTTTCGAAGCAGAATATGTTACTACTGCTGCTAATTGTTCAAACATTGCATAGATAAAACAACTCTTGAAAGTTATGAATGAAGAGATTATTGACCCAGTGATAATATATTGTGATAACACAAGTGCTATAAACATTTCTAAGAATCCAGTGATGCATGCAAAGAGAAAGCATATATCTATAAAGTATCACTACTTGAGGGAACAAGTACAAGACAAGAAAGTGAAATTGGAGTTTTTGAAATCAAAAGAACAACTTGTAGACATATTCCTAAGGATACATTTGAGTACTTGAGGATTAGACTAGGGGTCCATCCCATGTTTGTTAGTCACTAAGGTGATCAAGAGGTTCCATCAACCTATACTTTATCAGAACATAAAATTATGTTGATGCATTTTATTCACACTTTAGGAATCCTAAGGTTGTGAAAGATACAAATTGGAGAACAAATTGATACTGCATATCGGTACATGAAAGGTACTTGATTTGAACTGAACACCAAAGATACTATTTTGGCTACTGAAGAGTTGTTTATTCTTTTGGAATTGCTATCAAAGGGAGAGAGGAATCACTGAAATATTATGAGATAAGAATCAAATGAAGATCAAATCCGTAGCGAGAGTTTGCTTGAGATATTAATGTCATGTAGTGATTAAACATATTAAATGTACAAGCTATGAAGAGCTTACCAATTTACAACATTACTTATAAATTTGTAGAGCAGATGTTTGGTATTCTATGGCCCATATTTCATATTGTGTTTCCATCAATGCTAAAGAGAGAGATTGATAATCTACAACTAATTGAATATCTTGAGGGAAAGAATGGACAAGTGAAAGATAGTGATTGATGGTCACTGAGCTACTAAAATACATGTAAGACAATTAAATTAATAAATGTATTATCATTGATGTCAACTAGCTTTGAGTGTACTTATCATGATGGTTACAAACATCTAAAGAAAGAAAATGGTAAAGGAATGAGATATCCACATGAAGATGAGATGATATAAAAATATGGATATGGTATACATTTGGTAACTCATTGATGAGTCTATGGCATCATGTTGATGACTTGATTGTATTACTTGATCTTGTTATGCATTGAAGATCGGGATTGAACAAGTTTGTGTGGTCGGTAAAAAGAAGATTTTAGTATACACCAAGCTAGTGTAGTGTATACCAAGTACATTATTAACAAGGCTAGTAGTCACCGAAACATTCTGGTATTAACTGAGTGAAAGAAATAAATAATGTTTACAACATTCGACTGAAATGATGAGCTACCAAATTGCTTATGATTTCAAGGTAGAAGATAATGTTGTTATGATGATCTTATGACTGACAAAATTCAAGATTGATCGAATGGAGAAAAATGAAATGTGTTAGCAACACAACTACCAAGAAAGCTTAAAGCGGAAAAATGGATGATGGAGATTAAGAGGCAAAATCTAGAAAATGAAAAAAAAATGGTTTATGATGTCTATATAAGGAGACACTGGATTCATTATTGAGTTTGGGGATTTTGATACTGTAGGAGATTTTTCATGAAAAGAACTATTTTTCATGCACCACTAATCAAACTGGTTGTAGACAGAACTGAGCAGAACTACAGACAACATCGAGCATCAAAGAAGCATACACTAAGTGGAATTAAGTTGGAGGATACGAAGGATTGAATTTATTATTGATCAGAGGTATTTTTGAGCTTAGCATAGATTTGAAAATATACAAATTGAAGTTTTATTTGAATCAGATCATTATTGTATCATTGTAATCATTTCTATAGATAAATATCTTAACCGAGTGGGACTTAACAGCCTTTTATATTTCAATATGACATTCAATGAATATTGATTATTTTCTTGGTGACCCCATAGTGAATGTTGGTCAAGAAAGAACTGTTAGTGATGAATCCTCTAACTAGGTCACATCTTACAGTGTGTTTTGTAATCTTTAACAATGTTGTCTCCTAACTGAGCTCACTTCAGAAGAGTGAATTATTTTGGGTTACCAGTCCCAGGTGGTTTTTTCCTTAACAGGGTTTCTACGTTAAAAATATGTGTTATGTGTTGAATTGTTATTTTGTTTTATATATTTCATACCTAGATTGATTAGTGAATAAAGTATTGAATCTACTAGCAATCAATAGATAAAGAGAAAGACATAGTTGATAACTTACCGAATTGATTATTTGATTGAAAAGTTTTTATATATACATCTAAGAGATTTGGGACTGTAGGATAACTGGACTTAACTGATTCAACCCCCCTCTTAGTTATCTAATAGGGAGAGATGAGAGGTACATTTAAAAAGATGGTCAATAAGAATTGCATGATGAAGAACCTGGAACATCGAAGGCACAGAAAAAGTACAAACATATATAAAGACATCCTAAGGCTAATGTCACGGAAGTAGCACTCACTTGAAAAAGATAGATGGAAAACAAAGGAAAATATCAAATCCCGCATGGCACTTTATAATGGAGTGTGAGTACAAATAGCACAAAGATGTGCCAAATCCCAAGCATGCGATAGAATGAAACTTTATCTCATTGTGTTTGCATAAAAGAATGCTTACAAAAGATGTAGATACAATGCTCAAATAAGAAAGAAGGTTGTCAGACCAATAACAACCGAAGATGAGCCATCCCATACAAGGAAGAGATCCCAGGACTTGAAACATAAAAGATATTCACTAGAGTACTGAAATGAAAATAAATAAATGAAATATACCTGGAGAAGAACGTATAAAAATACTCATAGCACTAGAAATTTCATATAAAAATCTTTCCAATGATATCTTGTTTGCCAAAAAAGGAGTCTGGATGCGTAAGATATGGCTCCCAGAGTGCAAAAATGAACTTATGAATTTGACACAAAAAAATATCATCAAAAAAGAAAACTAAAAAATTCAGACCTCCATATCTAGATAGATCTCTAAAAGAGATTTTTGACGATATCTTGTTTGTACTATTTCGACACTGTATGCTCAAGTTATGAGCAAAAAACCACATAGTGCTCCAGAAGGCCCTAGAAGGGGTGCATGTAAGGCTACTGACCAGTGCCGATGTCAGTAGTTCATGAGACTAAATTTGACGGTCGTATGGACATCACTACCAAAAGACTTGACCCCTGATAATGTGATGACCAGGCGGCTAGTGGAAGGGGTTGGGTGAAAAAAGGCCAAGTCACATGGGTGACCACTGGTTGAGGCGACAGGTGTTGCTGGTCTAGTGGTGACTATATGGGTCCCAGTGACCACGATAGTGACCATGGGTTCACCGGCAGTAATTGTGGTGGTGTCACCATTGATGTCTGCTGAGCAGTGACTACGGGTCGTCTAGCAGTAACTACGGGTCGTCTAGCAGTAACTGCGGGCCGTCGAGAGGTAATGTTAGGCCACTAGCTATGGCTGCTTCAATGGCTATCAGGTAACCACTAGGTGGTGCCTGACCAAAAAAATTATATATTTTTTGAAACTGCCTCAAAGTGTGTGTTAGGGTTATAGGACCCTAGTATAAATGTTTTTGCCTCAAATTGCAATGTTGTCCAAATTGGATAAATGTTACATGGAAATAGGGGTTTTTGGGCACTTTGAGCTCAACGATGAGGTTTGTTTGAGCCCAAAGTGGCAAAAAATAAAGGTCCATTAAATTTAACATAAAACTAAGCTAAAACTTACAAATCTGACAAATAAAGCTAAATCTCTCAAGCAGAGAACATGGGCATGAAGCTCTAAAGCTCTGATACCATATTGGAGTTGATGAGAAAACAACCCACTGCTCTCAAGAATCACTTGCATGTGAACACCTGGCACAGAAAGAGAGAAGAAAAAGCTATGGAGGCCTGAATGCAAGCATCCATGAAAAAGGAGACATTCTTGATGGTTAAAAAAAAGTTGCAATTAAATAAAAATGAATGTATTTATTTTACAAAAGATATCAATCCTTATACAATGAGATCAAAACCCTAAAAGGAAGCCTAGGTTGTATAATAATAATTAATAAAATAAGTAATCATTGTATGCCTAAAGTTTAGCTTAAGTAAAGAAAATGATAATAAGTGACTTAATAATTAAATTAATATGATTTAATTAATAAGAAAAATAACTTATTACTCTACCACCTTCTCCAACATCTATTTCTTGAACTTGGGTTGTCCTTTGTCTAAAATTTTCTTTAGAAAAATCTACACATAAAATAAAAAAAGGATAAATCTAAAGGGAAAAGCCTAAAAATACATATTATCCCAAGAAGACTAAAAATATATATTCACCTAAGAAAAATAGAGAGAGAGAGAGAGAGAGAGAGAGGTGTTTGAGCTTGGGATGACCCTTCTCCATCATCTATTGCTTGAACTTGGTCTGCCCCTTGTCCAAAATTTTCTTGAGAAAAATCTATACACAAAAAATAAAAAGAACTCTTAAGGGGAAAGACTAAAAGTGCATATTCACCCAAGAACTAAAAAGAATTATCACCTAGGAATACTAAAAGGGGAGAGAGAGAGAGAGAGAGAGAGAGATGATTTCTTCCTATGATATCTTGTTTTTTCACATCTTTGTTCCCTTTTAGGTGAATACTTTTGTGAAACCTTATGTGACCTTGTCCTTTGATTTCCCATCTCTTTCCTTTGAAAAAATGCTCGTTTAAAATTTCACACCAACAAAATGCACTTCAAAATATCTTCCTTCTGAAAAATGTAAATTATGGTGTTGGAAAATGCAATTGAAACAATTGTTGTGTTGTTATTGATGTCAAACCTTAACTGGTAAGACTGTTGCTTCTTAGGAAAGTACTATATCTATTGTATTGTTGTGAAGAAGGGAAAGAAAGGATGGTAACAATAGCACCTAAGGAAAGGTTGAGTTATCTTGATACTACAAAGTGTACTTGACTATGTTGTACAATAATGAGACAATGTATTGTTTATCCTAGTAAGATTGAAGACTAAACTGGTAGGCTTGACAAGTAAAAATGGAGAAATCATGTTTAAGCCAAGTGATGTTAGTGTCAACCGAGTCAGTATATACCAAGAAAATTTTTAGTGTTGACCGAACATCAGTTAATTGCTGAGAAAGACAATATAAGCCGATGAAACATTTTTAGTAATGACCAAACTTTCTACATGAAGACCAAGTAGTTGATCACAGTATTGACCAAGCATCAACATTTTTATATTTGAAGAGAATTCAGATTTGGAGCTGACATTGTTGAATTCTTGGATTATGTAAAATGTGTTGACTTTATTTATTGATTGTTTGAAAGTATTGAATGCACTAAAAAATATTTTATTGTAAATCTTTAAGATATTTGAGATGTTTCTAGAAAAGGAGCCGAAGAACATAAAGTGGGTAGATTCAATGAATTTGATCTAACCCTAAGATCTACGAAGGAGATTGAGCGGCAAAAGATGAGTTAACCTAATTGAGGAAGTATTAAGGGAACATAAGCATTAGATATGTGTATGCATGGGTGAAAAGAGAATGCTAGAAGATCAGTAGATTTTATTGACTATATACGTAGAAAAGGCTGAAAGAGAAGTGTGGTGGTTGCTTGAAGAAAAGTTCCGAGCAAATTAGAGATGGAGATGGAAAAGTTTCAAAGTTAGTAAACCAGAATTTGTGTATGGAATTGGATTTGATATTTGCAAAGTGAGTTGTATGTTTTTCAGATCAATACTACTGCTACTTTCTAACCATTGTAATAGTCAAAATCTTTTTAACAAAAGTTGACCTAACAGTCATATATTAAATCCTTTGAACAAGGTTGCATTCTAATGGAGTGTATGTAAGTCCTATAACAAGGCTCACTTTTAACAGGGTGATTGAAATCCTTTAACCAGGTCACACCTAACAATGTGTATTGTAACCTTTGACAGGGTTGGCTTTTAACCGAGCTCACTTCAGAAGAGTGAAAATAATAGTAGCATGTTACAAAGTGGTTTTTCCCAGATTGGGTTTCCACTATAAATCCTAGTGTCAATGCTTGTGTGAATGTTTTGGTTTAAACATTTATGTGTTTTACAAGTTAGATACAACTGGGTAGTGGACTACAATGTTATATGTTTCTATTATTGAATCAGTGATGACCGAGTTGGTTTTGGTTGTTAGATCTGATTTAAGGAAAAGTTTTTGAAATTTGTTTTATACATCAGGACCTGAGAACAACTGATTCACCCCCCTCTCTGTTGTTCTAAATTATATTAACATATCGATCAAATTTGATATTGTTTCTAAAAATTAAAAAAAAACATCCTTTTTTTAATGAAATCAGTATTAGCCAAAAAAATATTAAATTGGCTGACAAAAGTTTCCATTGAAAGTCATTAACCATTTTCAATCGAAAGAACCTGAATTATTAATTTTAATTCCAGGGACTTTTGATTAAGAAAATGGGGTTTCTATCAATAAGAGGTTTTTTGATTGAAACCCCTTTCTATCGAAAATAGTTTCTATCAAAATCCCCTGTTAAAAATTTCCTCCACCAAAACTCTCCCAATTTCTACAATTTTCTCGCCTTCAGAGCTCAAGCTAAAGTGATGCAGAGCTAGGCAACCGAAGGGGAATAAGCCCAATCAAAATCTATATAATCTGATACCTCCAACAATCTTCAAACTTAATGATGCTTTAACACTCCTAAATGCTTGCAAGTTCATTTGACTAGAATGAACTAGGTCTCCCACAACAATCATTTATGATTGGATACACAACACTAAGTTAACATTCCACATCTTTATCTTGCCTCTGTCTGTCTATAACTGTGTAAGTATTCATTCAAATATGCATGATACTCTATCTTTCTTTAGTTTTAAATAACAACCAAAGATTCAATCCTTTTTCATATTCTAATAACCAATAATAATAACTTCTTATAACTATATCGACTGAATGTTTATATTCTGTGACTTACATCTCTGCATTGGACTCACCAACATCCGATTGTATTAACTGGTTCTTAGGTAAATTGCGGGACTGTCAGAAAGCCGTCTCACAGATTCAACACGAGCATGCATTTATCATAACACGCCGCTGCCATTTCCATCTCCTAATGCTGAATACAAACATAAGAGTGTTCGAAGCCTTTAATCATCCCTCGCTATAGGAATGGCTCACGGGTTTGTCAGACTGTGTTGATGCTTGGCACGGATCAACCACCTTGCACCAAATCACGATCAATGACCTTGCTTTGCTTAGCGACACCCGAAACTATTTTGAAACCGAACACTATCAAGATAGGATCATTGTTCAATTAAAAAGAAACCCGATTCCTTAATTAAACCAGGCTCTTTTAATATCGATTTCCCATCATGAACAAAACTGGTTACAATAATTTTTAAAATCCTTTCATGAAAATACCGATACCGCAAATCAATTTACATCCAACAAAATAAAGATCTACGAAATCGGTTGTCAATAACAAACACAACCGATTCAATAAACTATTAATTTCAAGGAAACCCGATACCAAGAACTAGCTGATGTCTAACCATCATAGAGGCTTTTGAAACTAATCTACACCGATACATGAACATCAGAGAATTTAATCTTGTGCTAATCACAGCAATAAGGAACCCATTTCATGTCGCTGTCACGTTCTCCCATCAAATAAACATGAATCCAAGAAACATAATAACAATCGATCAATGAGAATAGCTGTGAAAACTGGGTTTCATCCAACCATTAACTTAGATCTTCGAAAATGTGACATTGTATTAACCCGTTCACATTAGCATAATCACACAAGAATGTAAGAACTGAGAATTACGAATGAGAAATGTGAGAATCAAAAGGTCTGATAGTAAACTCAATCATTCTGTTCATTATTCATTTCCTGTTCACATTTTCTTTCCTTTTACCGATTCTCAATCTCCCATCCTACTCGACTCTCCTCTCATTCATCGGATTACAGAATGTAGATAAAAGACTTTCCAAGAATCTGATAACTTCCAAAACTAACTCACACAACTAATTTATAACTTCCCACTACGCCAACTAACTGATTACCGAGTTGTGTAATTATTTGGCATACAAACTAAACTAGAAATGGATCGTGGAGTTGACAACAAAGTTGTCAAATTACAATTAACAAACATTTTATTTCTTATTTCTATGACACTTAGACTAGTAACACTAACCCTATTACATCAATTAAGACACAAAATGGCTTACTAAGCTATGTTACAATATAAATTAATCATGTATAATCCAGGATCTTCAAAATATTTTCAATTGGTGGATGCACCTGCATCATAAAGACTCAAATGGAACAATATTGACAAACCCAGATGCATGATAGAAGTACTCGGAATGAGTTTTCAAATGGTTGTAATTTTAATATATATTTGAGTTTATTATGAGTTTTTTTAGATTAATTAGATATAGTTTTTTCACCTAACATCGACCTCTATATTCAACACTTATGGAAAATAGTAAATAAGTGAAAAAATTTCTAAAAAATATCTATGCACTAGGTATCAAAGTGCTCTTTCTAAGAGAAAAAACATAAAATTGAACACATACACAACAAGTTACAATTGAATAAATGAATGTATCTCAAAATTATTGTTAAGTCAACTTCAAACATTAATAAAATATGAAATAGTGAGGATAAAGTCATGAAACAAATTGAAAGCATTAGATATGGATGTTACAAAATAATTTGAAAGAATCACATTCATATATCTATTTTAGAAAAAAATGTTTATGGTTGAACAAGTGAGTGCCACTCTTTAAAAATGTTGTTTACAACAAAAGACTAGTTTTTGAAGGAGATAGAAAAATGGATTCAAATCAATTCGATTTAAAAAATAAAAATATCTTAAGAATCTAGACATAAAATGCTAAAAGACTCTAATTTACATCATCTTCAAATTTGTAATAATTTAGTGGCAATAGGCGTGTGAATGTAAACTTTTTTTTCAGAATGCATATTTGAATGTTAAAGTTGGCAAAAAGTGTAACCCACTATTGTGGAACCACCCTCCACCAATTGGCAAAGAAGTGATGACATATGTCTTGGAAGAGTTTGAACTACTCCAAGTTGCCACATAAGCTACCTAAGGTAGCTTAGTGCCATGCCTAGAAATTCATGAGATAATTTCCTATTAAATAATATGGTAAATATATTCTACAAATACAAAAAAAAAATTTATAAAGTGATGAGGACCTTGAAAATTATTAAGTTGTCAACCTATTCCAACATAACTACTCATGTAGGTGAACATCTTTGAGCATAAGTTTAATAGTAAAGCACATTTAAAATATTATTAAATTTGATAAACTTTACATGATACACCATTAGTTGAAGGGAATGATATGGTGGAGAGAATGCCCAATGATGAATTAATAATAAGAAGATATATTATGCTAGGTACCATTGTTAACTTGCACACAAGTGACATGATTTTAAAAATCATTGAAGATTTTTCATTTTATCTAGCTCTACATGTTAGTAAAAATATACACATAAATAATGAAATAATATATAATATATAATATATAACATATAATATATAATATATAGCACATAATATATAATATATAACATATAATATATAATATATATAATATATATAATATATAATATATAATATATTATATATTAATTAGTAATATATGTTAAATTATTACATATAATATTATTATTAAATGTTATATAATGATTATTCATGATATATAATACTTTCATGGCATGCATGTGATTGTTAAAATGTGGCAATTTTCTTTGTCACTAAGGTTCCCACCCTCATTGCATGATTGTGATCATGAGCATTGTTCGCTTGTTCATCCATTGTGTTCATGGGTCTAAATATGCACATTGATGTTGTTGGCATTCAAGACAAGCAACCTTGTATCTGAAAACCTCATTGGACTAGTGCTCTCGAGCTCTCTGCCACTAGTGGGCTATTGTACTTGTCGATATAGACTATTAGACTATTCATGTTAATATTTTATGTTTGTTACAAAGATGAGGTCACCAAATTTCTAGCCTCAACGAACTTAGGTCACACCAAAAAACTTTCTATATATAATTTATTATATATTCTAACAAGGTTTAGTAAGGCACACGTTAGTATTTTGCAATGTCCAACATAAAGAATTTTATTAGTTTCAAAATGTTGCATCATTGGCTAGATACTTACTTGTCATTGTTGTCCACTCTTAAACTTGTCTCATATTTCAAGAGTGTGCTCTTCAACTCTGTTGCATTAATATCTTATTTTTGCTACATGTACTTAATACTCCTCTTTATTCTCAATTCTCCATGATGCTAGTACACTACATTTAATTTCTAATATTTTCATGTTTTAAACATATTTTCTTTCAATGACAAATTCATCACTTGAAGTTGTTTGGTTCTCAATGAGCCCATCAGGGATCAAGTCTTGCTAAGTGCAAAGGCTCCGACACCATTACAGATGAGATTGTGATAGTGCCCCCAACAATTTTTGGTAGAATAGATACCCCTCAGTTAAAATTCTTCAACCTATCATAATGACAATAATTTTTTAATATTTTTAATTGAAAATTTTATATCTAAATATTAAAAAAGATAAATATTTTCTCTTCTAAAATTTAAACTATTTATTAGTTGATTGATAAAAATATTAAAGTAATTGTTAAATAACTTTCATTTTAATCATACTATAAAAAATATATTAATTAAATCAATTGAAACTAAACCTTTTTTTTTCCCTCCCACATTATTATTTCATCTTCAATGAGTATACATCAACCTTTTCTTTATGCGCTACAATCATTCTTTCTCTTCTTTTTATTTTAACAAGCTCACATTTATGCTTCGAGGTGGTGTTTGGTCAAAATTTTGATATCTTGCTTGCAACCGAGGGATCCGTAAAGTATGACGAGCCCTTACTTTGGAGAAAGCAGGTATCGATGTAGCTACTTTGGCCTGTTACGGAATTATTTATCATAAGGAGAGAATAAACTGAAATAATGTGAAGACTAAGATATCCTTAAGTCATATCAGAGCTCAAAGATAAGCCAACTTAAACTGTATGAATTTTATTTTTAAAAGCGTCCGTAAATTGTTTACCAAGGCATTATAGTATTTCTGTGCAGAGAAATGTAGAACAAATCAGTGGCGTCATTGGTATACAATCGGCATCGCCAGATTAGATTTTAAAGCTGCCTTATGCCCTTCACGTTGTAAATATAATGTATAATGTATATACCTATACACTGACAAATTATGGGACGGAAATATATAACTTTATTGCATATAGCTATACACCGACAAATTTCAAAAGAATTATTCCTTTTTTAATTTTATCTCAGCCATTAAAGAGATCCGTTGAACTTTTTTAAGGTGGTAACTGTTTAACGTTTGCCTGAAGAAAGAATTGATTCCAACTTAAAAGAAGTGAGATTTTTAGTAGGGAACTCATCAATTTGTTTGTATTTAAATACATCGAAACATTAACATTTGAATATTGCAGACAATATCATTTCGTGCATTAGTCTTTTAATTGTATCATTGCTGTTGTCTGTTTGTGTCGTTGAGTTTAGGAGGGTCGGGATCGCAAATGGATTATGATCTGGATGAAGGAAAGATTGATGGAGGCGTTGAACAGGGATTAAAATTTACAAAGCAGTGTGTACGGAGTTCAGATGAAGGAAAGATTGAAGGAGGCGTTGAACTTGCAGGAACGGTGGACGGACTCTTAGATAAGTTGGTGAAAGACGGAGACCTTCGCTCGTCAACAGAGAGCGGAGAAGTCCAAAGTCAAAGAGCAGAGGAGGGCATAGAAGTTGAGCCTCCTGCTTGACAACTATTTCTTTTGGGGATGTAAATTTTTTGCTAGTTCAGGATGTAAATTTTAGATTTTGTCCATTTGAAGACTGAGATTTTTAAAACTCCTTTATTATTGGTTCATTTTAAAGCAAGTGATTGTGCTTTTTAATAAATAATAAAAAATAAATTATTTAATTTGGTTAAATGATTAATACTTGTTTCTATTTTTAATATTTAATATCTGTGTTATATAGTAATATTAATTTTTATTGTTTTCAAAATTCAAATAATTTATAAAACTTAGTTTTTAAAATTTATTATTTGAATTATTTTTTAAAAAAATTTTATGATTATAATTTCAATTAATAAAATATAATTCATTATCATAAACTAAAAAAATTGAGTTTAAAATTTAAAAGAGTGAATTTTGAGATTTTCTCACATTAACTCTTAGAGAAAAACCTAAAACAAAGTAAATTTTAGCACCAAAATGATATGAGAATAATGAGAAAGAGAGAGAAGCATAGTTAAAAGAGAAGAAACATTGATATAGATAAGAGAAATCCTTTTGGTTAAAAAAGCCACTCTCCAAAGCATTGACCTAGTGTATTATTCACTAACAATACAAATATTATGAACACTTGTGGATGAATGTTTACACATGTTAGTAGAAATCAATTTAAGTATTTTTCAATTGAAAATCAATTTTTATTATACATATAATCTAATTAAATAATTTCTAGATAAATCAGATATCTATAAATCACAATTTATTAATTTATCAATATCTATATATCTATTATCTTCACCTACATTCATGCCCCTCTTATCACTCACTTCTCCTAAATCTATCATCTGAGCAATGGTTTATTCAAGAATTAATGGCTCAACACAAGTAATATCCCATTTTTTCTTCCTCGTCCAAAAGAAGAAACCTCCCCCTTTCATGGGTGCCTACTTGCAAAAAATAAACAATGTTAAAATCTTCAAGGAATAAATAACATGCTCTAAAAAATAATCTTAGTGCGACGACGTATGCCTTCAAAATAGGAAATCAATCTCCTATGTGATAGCATGTGCAATGAATAAGTGTGATAGCATGCTCAATCCTCTATCTTACACATCTATTGTTACCTAATACCTCCTCCCTCTTCTGCACCAAGCCTGGAATTTGATGGCTATAATGGCCATTTTTTCATTTCTGAACTGTATATGATAGCTTGAACATTTCTCCAATTGTTTAGATTGAATAACTATATTTTTATAAAATTCTAAATATGATGTTTCAAATTATTATTAATCTATAGAAATTTACAATCTATTATTTTACATTATAATGTAAATATATGTTACTATTTTATAATATTCATGATAAAATATAAATTTATCTAGAATATATGTTACTATTTTTAAGTTGATAGGCTTTATGTGAGAGCTTTGCTCCTGGAAATTACATTTTATTGCCCAGAAATTGTCAGCCCTTCTTCTATTTTTTATTTTTCCAATAATGAATTGAAACACTATTTTTAGGCTTTCCCCATAATGAACTTAACTTGCTTGTTTTCTTATTATTTTTCGTTATCCAGTTTCTAATTCTGACAGTTATCTCAGTGTTTCTAATTCTAACTGCTATCCCTATTTTTTACCACCTAATTTGATGGTTTTGTTTGGGATTCGTTTATAAAAACAAATTAAAATATTTTTAAGCTGATAGGCTTTATGTGGGAGCTTTGCTCCTGGAAATTACATTTTATTGCCCAGAAATTGTCAGCCCTTCTTGTGTTTTTTATTTTTCCGATAATGAATTGAAACAGTATTTTTAGGCTTTCCCCTTAATGAACTTAACTTTCCTATTTTTTTATTATTTTTCGTTATCCAGTTTCTAATTCTGACAGTTATCTCAGTGTTTCTAATTCTATTTGCTATCCCTATTTTTTACCACCTAATTTGATGGTTTTGTTTGGGATTCATTTATAAAAACAAATTAAAATTATTTCATTATGATTGCTCTAGAGAAATTTATAAAATGAAGGACACTACTTTTTCTAATATTGATGCAATCAGAAATGTCTTCATTGTTGGTTCACTAAATCGTCATTTGAGTTATTGTTATTGGCATGTGTATTTTCCAACGCATTCCAACCTTAACTCTCGACATAAATGTACCTTCACTATGCTTTGATGGATGTTTAAAGGGTGTTCCAAGCTCCCTCTTTATTGCAGGCTTATGGTTTATGGTGAAAATCTTTATGCAATAATCGTGTTGTTGGGTAATGGTTTTTTTTTTGTTTCTAAGAAAATCTACATACTTAGAATCACTGAAACTATGCCATAACCCTCTGTCCCAATTCTGAGACTGGATCATCTTTGTAGCCTTTCTATAGATATTTCTTTGAGGGATTTAATCTTCTGTATGGGGTGAGATTTGTGGCCATTCTTTGTAGCAAAATGCGTAGACCATTGTTGGGTGTTGCATCTTTATGTGGATTTTCCTACAACCATGTTACTACTATTTTTCTTTCACATTCATTTAATTATAATTGCTATTGTTTTTGGCATTCCATTATTAGTTTATCCAGCCTTTTGAGTCAATCATTGGTTGAAAACATTGTCTGGGGCTGTGTGTTTAGTGTATATCTAGGACTTGTCCATGTTTTGCAAATTTTCATACATGTCTACCAAGTCTGGCAACTATAACATCTGCCAAAAATAAATTAAAAAAATAGCTCTTCCAGTCTGTAGCAGGAGCTTTGCTGCTTTGCAACCCTTGGTTTAGTTTAAGTTCAATTATCATTGTGTGGTATTTGGTTATCATTAGTAGGAATTTAGGTCTCAATGTTTTATGTTTATTAAGTTAAAAGTCATTATGTTATCTTTGGTAACAGAGCATTAAAGCTCAACAAAGAATTAAACTTAGGACTTCAACTGTAGGCAATGTATTTCTTCATAACTGAGGAAATCGGTCCAACTACAAACAATTATTGAATCTGATTACATAAGAAATAAAAAAGCTTTGAAACACTAGAGTACATGGCAAATAGAGCAGATCTACAGAGCATTAATGTCAAATGATTATGAGATATACAAGGCTAAGTAATGCCATGGTTTTGCTTGGGCTTCTCCTGGGCATTCTGCTCGTACAAATGAAGAAGAACAGCTGCAGAGAGTGCTACCAGAGTAATTCCTTGTGCATGAATCTTGTACACATCAAAATCCCCCATTACTTGAAAAAATCCATCATCAAATCATCCTAGCTGATACAAAATTGGGAAGTACCTATTCAACATTTGTAACAGGAAATGTGGAGAATTTCATACCTGGTGTGTATAAGCTTGAGACTGGTTTTCATGGAGGGCTTTGAGAAGTTATAAGCAAGAGAAGCCCTAATTTTTGAACACCACAAAGCCCCTACTAAGGTGAGTTTATTCTCAGATACCCATTTCCTCATGGATCCTGCCATTTCCATCTCTTATCACTCTTCACTCAACTGAAAATCCCTTAATCGATACAGAAAAAATTTAACTTACTGTCTCCATGATCTACCAATGGAGATATTAGAAGCAGGAAATGGTACAACTATAGGCAGACCCCTTCTTTCCTCTCTTCCCTTGATTTCATATGCCCACAATACAAGAGAAGCTGTGGATTGTTGGAGTACGAGATGGGCTTTTTTTAATCGGATCATAAATAGATCAATATGGTGGGCCAATAAGTAAACCGCTATGCCAAATGCCCATTGTTTTTCTTCATTATCAAATGTACTACCTAGCTGTAATCCACATGTTAATTTGTATACGAGGAAAGGTCTTAATATATAGATATATGATTAGGGGAAGAGCATTATTTAGGGGTTCATTTATGTTTCAATTATTATCCTTTTTTAGATAATTTTTACATCAATTTAAATTATGATATTACTTTTAGAATTTAATTTAACTTACTAAAGATTTAATAAGAGAAGTTAATTAAAGTTGGATTTGTAATGACAAGGTTGCATGCGTCCCCACTTCCCTTTTTGCTAAATTTTGTGCTACCAAATCATGGTGGAGTGAACTGAGTAGCACATAGATGAAACAACTTAGTTGGATGGGCAAGACTTACATTATTTATAATTATTATTTGGACACTCAAAAGTTTTCATATGAGCCTCTCACTGAATGGAAGATTTATAATTTTTAGACTTTTGTATAAATTTTTAGCATTTATAAATAAATTTAGTTAGTTTAGTTAAATTTAATAATATTTTTTTTATTGGGTATAATTTATATTAATTTAATTATTTTTTGTTTCAGATTCCTTATGTATAGCATTTTTTATTTACTTTGTGAATTCTACAAACTAATTTTACTCACTAAAAAATCAAATCTCCTATCGGCTCATCATTGCATGCACAAAAGCATGCAACTGCTAGTATAAATTTATCTAGAATATTTCAAAATAATAAGATATGAATATTTCTAAATTTTAAAATATTTTTATATGAATCTAGAAAATTACTATTATAAATAATTATTAGGTGATCATCATATATATATGTTTTTATATTTTCACTATATCTTCATATTAATTTAGAATATTTTTAAATATAATATATTAATTTGATAAAAAAAAAACTCATATATTACTAATATATAATATGTAATATACATGTACTATATTATTTATTGTTAGTGTATGTATTTAATTTATTTACACTTAGGCTTATTAGGCATAATTAGTTGCCCATGATCATTTGACACTTGCCTACACAAGTTGTCATCTTTTAGGAGTTGTTTAAAGAGTTGTCTATGTTGAACTAACCACCAATGTCCCCCTTCGAGATTCGGGACATAGTTTAATAGTCTTGCGTGTCTTCTATAAGTCTAGTGGTTGTTTTGGGCATTAACAGGTCGATCTTTTGGTGCAATGACAATCACTAGTTGTAACAAGTGGTATCAGAGCTTGGTCACAAGTTTGAATCCTCTCGGGTGATGCTCATGGGGGGATTGTTGGATTAAGATCACCAACGTCTTTCTTTGAAATTCATCACATGGTTTAACAACCTCCTGTGTCTTCTATATGTCTAGTGGTTGTATTCAACCATTAATAGGTTGATCTTTTAGTGCAATGACAACTGGTAGTTGTAATAGTCTAGAGAGGTGTCGGCTCATTGAGTGTTAAGTTTGACTTCTCATTTGACCGAGTCATTCACATTAATATGTACACTTCTTTTTTGAACTTAATTCATTTCAACTTTAGGCTCATTTTATTATTGTGTTTCATTTTAATCTCTTTTAGATCTTGGTTTCTACATGGTGTAGAAGCAGTTTGGGAATTTTTTAAGCTAATATCATAGCGGCCTTGCACGCAAGTGTTGCGTCAACCTTGCAATTTTTGGTGCATAGTGGTCAAAAGTCGTGTCTCAGTTGTCAACCATTGGCCCTCTACCATCGTCATCAACTATATGGTGCGAAGACTAATGACTTCATTTCTATTAGCTTTGTAGTTTGAAAATCCCGCCCACGTGGATTTTTGAGGGTTTGAAAAGGAGTGATGACTCCCCTTTCTTTGACCATGGATTTCCTCTCACTAGCACTGTGCATTGGGGTTTGAAGCTGACTACCCTACACCCATCAATTTCAGGGTTCAGTGGTGTATGGTTTGAAATTTTTTAAAAAATAAATAATAATAAATCAAATATCTCCTACTTATCAAATAATAATAAATAAAAAATGAGCGATGATCTTCAAATTTAGCATGGACATTTGTGGTTCTATTCATCTCAAAATGTGTCCTAAGGGGTGATGTGAGGGGAGCACCTATTTTTATAATTGTAGCCCCTAGCGATATGGGTTTTTAGCCTTTTATTTTATCGAGCCATTTTTAATTTTGGTGAAGTATTATTTTTTATTTTTATTTTTTAATTTTTTTGGGAGGATCATTTTTTTAAAGAGGCAAAAATTCATTTTCTCATAACTTTTTCTCAACAACTTGAAATTGAGTTTTATTTTTTGCAAAAGTGCATGATTTTTTCGTCATGAATCCAATAGACACACTCACACACTATCATTATAATGTTTCATTTTTAGTATTTTTTTTGGTTTTGGTTACAAAGAACTCCTATAAAGTGCCAAAAAATAAGGGGGAAATAAAAGATAATCAAAGGGGGTATTGCGTGTTTTCTATTTTGACACTTCATCATGAATTGCTTTTCATTTCTATATTCTACAAAGTAATAATAGAAGTCTAGCAGCATGGATCCTAATGTGACTATACAACCTCTAACACCTTTCAATTATCATGATTGAAAGTTGAAAGTCATTCTTTCACTTAAGCATAAAGGCTTATATAGGGTAACAATGGGAATAGAAAAAGAGCCTAATGTAGCCAAGGACAAAGAAATTTTTTTCAATGAGTGTGAGCAAGCATTTGACTTTCTACATTTAAATTTATCTCTTGAATTAGTATTTGATGTTGACAAACTGAAAAAGCCCAACCAAGTTTGGGAAGCTCTCAAAACACTATTTGGGACAATTGATGAACTTAGAAGTCATGAGTTGGAAAATAAACTCCTAGGTCTTATTCCTTTAAATTTTTCAACTTTAGAGGAAATTTTCACTAAATTTAAATATTTAAAGTTGCAATAAAAAAGGATCAGTCAAGCATTTTTTGTACTTTCCAAACTAAGTTCTAATTTTTTTTTGTTTTTGTCTCTACTTTCCATTCTATTTTTCTAATATTTGTCTTTACTCTCTATTATTTTAAAATAAGGCTAATTCCCTAAACACTTTCCATAAATAACTATAATTGTGAGGTATCCACCACGAACTTAATTAAGGCATAAAATTATAAAATCACAATAATATCGAATGTCATAGCTCGGAAGAAGTCTAACATCAGTTAACTACTTTAATAAATTATGCTTATGAAAATAATTTATATACAACTCTACACTTTGAGCATTCATCAATTTTGAATATATGAAACATGATCTTGCAAAAAATTTAGGTTAGGTGGGTGTTGGGGAGTGATTAGGAATGAGAATGACAATTTGATCTTGGTGGTATCACTCCCCTTGGCTAACTAGACCAACCATTTTGCCGATGCCATTAGTGCTTACTAGGGTCTTGTGTTGGCCTATCAACTTAACTGAAAGTGTGTCTAGATTGAAGGGGATTCAAAATATTTATTAAATTAAATATCTTAAAGGTACCTATAGGCCCTCTTGGACCATTGAGAATTGGACTAATAAATCTAGGGAAATCATAGCTTCATTTAATAAATATTTTATCTCTCATACATATTGTGAAGCCAACATTATGGTGGACTACTTTATTGAAAAATGGGTTTTGGGTAAGGAGAAAATGATGTGGCATAGGAAGTACATGCTAGATGTTGATGTCATTTTTTAGCTTCACTATGATAGCACACAAGGAAGAGGTATCTCCAACCCTTTTTGTTTAATCGTGGTGTTTACTATTATAATACAATGTGGTATTTCTTCCCTAAGAAAAAGAGTTATTTCAAATAAGTTCACTTGTGTGAGTTGATTTTCGACTCAATCTAGCTATAATTTCTCATACAAATTCTGGGTTATTTGGAGTTTTACCTAATAGTATTTTTTCTTTTCTTTCAATATGCCTTAAAGTTTTGTAACAACTAAAATGGGGGGTGATATGTTAGGAATGAATGTTGAAGCCTTTGGTATTCATTCTGTAGTAGTGGTTGTTGCATTCATGGCTATGATTGTCATTGATGTCAACACAGTGTTATTTTGGAGATTAGCAGAGAAGCAGGCACAGTTTTGTTTTGCGCACATGTTATATTGCAAATTGAGTTATGCGTAGTTGATGGTATGTTCTTTGGTGTGTTATTAGCCTATGGTTAACAATGCAAAAAGAAATTCATTTATTCATGAAAGTTATAAGCATTTTGGTGGAAGCAGTATTCTGGCAGTGTTCCTCAGTAGCAGGTTTTGGTAATCGGAGGATATCTTCTAATCGGGATGGAATCTAATTCTGTACAGTTAAAAGGAAGTTTGAGACTCATTGGTGGTGACGTGGTTCATAGTAAAAACTTTGAGGTCACATGATTGGAAAGTTATTGTATCTGGAAGCTGACAGTTTTTATGTAATTTTGATGTAGCGTGTTGAAATTATTATTTTGTATTTGGATGCCGACTCATTTGTAATTATTTGACTATGGTATAAAACAAGGAATTTTTTCCTTGTTGTGAGGGGATTGTAATATTTGTGATATGAAATTGTGAAATTTGTGATGCGAATGTATGCATGAAGTGAAGAAAAGAGCTAATTTAGTGATGAAGGAAGACTTGTGAAGTACAAAGATCTGGATTTGTGATCTTGTGTAGCAAAGAGTGCAGTTTTGGCATAGTGTGAAGGAGGTAACATATTTCATATTATTCTATTTAATAATCCTAAGATCTGTTGGACAATGAATTCAGAGATCTTGCCTTGAAGTTGTTTGGGCAGTGGATCCTTCTGTCTTCCATAACTCCTAATAGGGTTAGAATCTTTGAATAGGGATTCAAAATCTCCTAATAGAGATTCATATGTACTAAATTTATTTCATAAGACTCCTAATAGGGTCCATCCTTTCACAAGGAACTTTCATATTTGTGCATCATTTTGTGGGCATCATTCCCATCGGGGTTTACTCTTTGATCAAGAGGCTCCCTAGTTAACATATCTTGTGTTATTGTGTCATTGTGTATGATTATCTTTCTATGGTTGGTTACTGCATTAATTATATGGTTTAAAGTTGTTGAAGTTGATATTGAAGTTGATAAATGGTTTAATTATCAGATAATTGATTCACCACCCCCCGCTCTCAGTTATCTTGGGGATCTAAATTGCTTTCTAACAATTGGTATCAGAGCAACAGGTCCTTGAAAGAGAAGTTTAACAACTTAAGGAGATCTATGGTGAATTTCAGGAAAGAAAGCCCTAAGTTTGATGGAGTAAATTTTGACAGCTGGAAAGAAAAGATGAAGACACATCTCTTGTGTTTAGGACCAGGTTATTAGTTGATTACAAAGAATGAAAGGACTATAATTGAAGAAGACAATCTTGAAACAAGTACTAAAGATGAGGTAGATCTATTCATGTGTAACATACTTGCAAGAGAAGAACTTTTATCAGCACTTCCAGAGAATGAATACAGTCAGGTAAAAGGTTTAACTAGATCTTATGATATTTGGAAAGCTTTACATTCTAATTTTGAAGGTGATGAACATGCAAAGAAAGCTAGGTTACACAATTGGATTTTTGCATTTGAAGACATAAGAATGATGGAAGATGAATTTGTTAGAAGCTATATTGGTAGGATGTCAGAAATTGTTGTAGGAATAAAGTCTTGTGGAGGTGAAAAGATAGAGAATGAAGTAATATGGAAGATTTTGAGAACATTGACACTGGTATTCAGGCAAACTACACAAATGATTGAACAAGTGATACCTTGTACACCAAAATTTTCAAGAGAGACTCTTCTTGGAAGATTGGAAGTACCAGAGATGAATTTGAGATTATCGGGAGAACTACCTAGAGTGGAGACAGCATTCAGTGCTCTAGGCATTAGACCTACTTTGTCTAGAAGTACAAGTGTGAATGAAGATTATGCCAGCAGTAGCAGATCCAAATCTGATGAAGATAAAAATATTGAAGAAGGTATTGCCTTGCTTGTGAAAAGAGAACCAGATGGTAAGAAAATCTTTAAATGTTGGACATGTCAAGAATATGGTCATTTTGCATCTAGGTGTCCTAAGAGAGTTAAGAAGTATAGAAACAATTTTAAGCCTAGAAGATCTAAAGAATGTTATTATGAAAATGATGAAGAAATTGAAGTAGGAATTGAAAGACATTTGAGTGACAGTGATAATGATAACTTTGATGACATAGGATTTGTAGCAATTAAGGAAGAAAATTCTGAATCTGATATTAAAGAAGAAAAAGCCTTAGTTTCCCAAGTTGAAAAGAAAGCTGATTGGATTATAGATAGTGGTTGTTCACATCATATGACTGGTGATAAAGAAAAGTTCATAAATTTTAACAATTATGATGGAGGAGTTGTTAGAGTTGGTAACAATGCACCTTGTTTGATTAAAGGTATAGGATCTATTACTCTTGATGGAAAGACTAATACTAATGATGTTTACTTTGTTGATGGATTGAAACATAATCTTTTGAGTGTTGGACAGTTAGTGGATAAGGGATATCAAGTTTGGTTTACTGAGAAAACTTATGTGATAAAGGATAAAGATGGAAATCTAATTGGAACTGGATCTAGAACCAATGGTAATGTATTTCAATTGAACCCTGTTGAGATAACATGTTTGATGACTAAGATTGATGATAGTTGGTTATGGCATAGAAGGTTTTGTCATATAAACTTTGATAATATTGTGAAAGTAAGTTCTACACTTGTAGTAAGAGATTTACCTAAGATTATGAAGCCTACTAACATGATTTGCAAGGAATGTATGATGGCTAAGCAGAAAAGGAGTTCATTTCCTAGCAAGAAGTTCACATCTACAGAAAAGTTGAAGATTGTTCATACAGACTTGAGCGGTCCTACTGGGACTAGAGGATTCTATGGAGAAAGGTATTTTATGATTCTTGTTGATGGTTTTACAAGAATGATGTGGATTGCATTTTTGAAAGAAAAATCTGAAGCGTTTGATAAGTTTAAGGTCATGAAGAATAAAGTTGAGAATGAATCAGGAATGAGGATTAAATGTTTGATATCTGATAGAGGTGGAGAATTTACATCTAAAGAGTTTAACACTTTTTGTGAAGTAAATGGTATTAAGAGACAGTTTTCAGCCCCCAGAACACCTGAACAAAATGGTATTGCAAAAAGAAGGAATAGATCAGTGACTAAAGCAGCTAGAGCTATGTTGTTTGAAGGTGATTTGGCAAAGACATTTTGGAGAGAAGCAGTGAATACAACAGTATATACAATTAACAAAGTATGAATTAGAGCAGACACAAACAAGACACCTTATGAATTGTGGTTTGGACATGCACCCTCAGTTAAGTATTTTAGAATTTTTGGAAGCAAATGTTATATTAAGAGAGATGATGATATAGGAAAGTTTGATCCTAGAAGTGATGAAGGAATTTTTCTTGGATATTCTTTGAAAAGAAAAGCATATAGATGTTACAATAAGAGAACTAAGACTATTGTTGAAATTGAAAATGTAAAAGTTGATGAGAAGTTTAAAATTCAGAAAAGAATGCTTGATTATGAATCTGATGAAGGAACTAACCCTCAGTCTAACGTTGAAACTACTGAACAATTTTTTGAGACTGATAGTGAATTGTTGAATGAAAGTCATGTTGAAGAAAATAGAGAAGAATCTACAATTGAAGAAAGATCAGTGACTATGCCACCTAACAGGTATATATCAAGACATCATCCTGATGAGCAAGTTATTGGAAGTTTAGACAGAGGAATTATGACTAGAAAGAAGGTACATTTATGTTTGATTTCTCAAATTGAACCTAAGTCTACTAATGAAGCTTGTGAAGATGAACATTGGATTAAAGCTATGAAAGAAGAGTTGGATCAGATTGAAAAGAACAAGACATGGGAATTAGTCCCTAGACCTAAAGATAAAAATGTAATTGAAACTAAATGGGTATTCAGGAACAAGATGAATGAACAAGGAGAAGTAATTAGAAACAAAGCAAGATTGGTATGTAAGGGATACTCACAGCAAAAAAGGAATTGAATATGAAGAGACTTTTGCCCCTGTGGCAAGACTTGAAGTAGTAAGAATATTTTTGGCTTATGCAGCATTTAAGAAATTCAAAGTGTATTAGATGGATGTGAAGTCAACATTTCTAAATGGTGAATTAGAAGAAGAAGTCTACATTGAGTAGGCTGAAGGTTTTCCTTTGACTTAAGAAGGAGACATGGTATGTAAACTAAAGAAAGCATTGTATGGACTAAAGCAAGCACCTAGAACTTGGTATGCTAGATTGGATAAGTATTTGTTAAAATTGGGATTTATAAAAGGAACAGTTGATAGTAATTTGTATACAAAAGAAATTGAGAATGGATTGTTAGTTTTGGTTATTTTTGTTGATGACATTATTTTTGGAGGAGAAGATGAAGCTAGTGACAAATTTGCTGATGAAATGAAGACAGAATTTGAAATCAGTATTATTGGAGAAATGAAATACTTTTTGGGATTACAGATAACACAAAATAAAGATGGTATCTTTGTAAGTCAGACAAAGTACTTGAATGATTTGTTGAAAAGATTTGGTATGGAGAATTGTAAACTAGTTGGAACACCTATGGTTATGGGACATAAACTATCTAGTAAAGATGAGACAGTAGCAGTTGAGCAAAAGAAATACAGATCCATGATTGGTGGATTGCAGTACTTGACACACACTAGACTAGATATACAACATTCAGTTGGAATGGTAGCAAGATTTCAAGCTGAACCTAGAGAGTCACATTATGCAGTAGTAAAGAGGATATTGAGATATCTTAAAGGCACAATGGACTATGGATTGTGGTATGAAAATTTTGATGATTTTACCCTATGTGCATATACTGTTGCTGATTGGGGAGGCAACGTTGATGATAAGAAAAGCACCAGTGGTGGAGCCTTTTTTCTTGGAGGAAGATTAGTTTTTTGGTTGAGAAAAAAGAAGAATTGTATCTCATAGAGTACAGTAGAAGAAAAATATGTAGCAGCAGCAAACAATTGTAATAAGATAATTTGGATGAAGCAGATGTTGATGGACATTGGAATCAAGTTTGAGGAGCCTATTGTCATACATTGTGACAATACAAGTATAGTTAGTATGTCAAGAAATCCGGTTTTACATTCTAAAACTAAGCATATAGAGATCAAGTATCATGTTGTAAGAGAGAAATTTGCTGAGAAAGAAGTCAGACTGGAGTACATAAGCAAAAAGGAGCAGATAGAAGATGTATTTACAAAGCCTTTGCCTAAGGATACATTTGAGTATTTGAGAGGTATGCTTGGGGTTATGCCCCAGCCTACTTTTGAGTAATGATGTAGTTGGTTGCATCCATCCAGTGGAATATGGCCCTATCTATTTTCTAGATTGGATGTTGGTACTTCTTCTATGGGGGAGTATGTGTATCTGAGCTAAGTCATGAGGACTCTTGTGAATGTATTTTTTTTTAACAGTGTCTTTTGACATTGAGCTATTGTTTGACACAGTGATAGAATTTATGTCATTGATGTCAATGGGGGAGAGAATCATGAAAAATATTGAGGAACTACATTTTTTGGAGAGATTGAATAGGAAAATGAAGCAAGATTTGATTGATGAAGAGCAACAGAGCAGTTGAGCAGCAGTGATTGGATTTTTGGAACATTGGATGTTTTTCGTCTATGTTGCCATCAATGCCAATGGGGGAGATTGTTAGGAATGAATGATTAAGCCTTTGGTAGTCATTCTATAGTAGTGGTTGTTGCATTCATGGCTATGATTGTCATTGATGTCAACACAGTGTTATTCGGGAGTTTAGCAGAGAAGCAGGCACAATTTTGTTTTGCGCACATGTTATATTGTAAATTGAGTTATTCCTAGTTGATGGTATGTTATTTGGTGTGTTATTAGCCTATGGTTAATAGCACAAAAAGAAATTCATTTATTCATGAAAGTTATAAGCATTTTGGTGGAAGCAGTATTCTGGCAGTGTTCCTAAGTAGTGGTTTTTGGTAATCAGAGGATATCTTCTAACTGGGAAGGAATCTGATTTTGCACAGTTAAAGGGAAGTTTGAGACTCATTGGTGGTGACATGGTTCATAGTGCAAACTTTAAGGTCACACGATTGGAAAGTTATTGTATTTGGAAGTTGACAGTTTTTATGTAATTTTGATGTAGCATGTTGAAATTATTATTTTGTATTTGGATGCTGACTCATTTGTAATTATTTGAGTGTGGTATAAAGGAAGGAATGTTTTCCTTTTTGTTAGGGGATTTTAATATTTGTGATATGAAATTGTGAAAGTTGTGATGCGAATGTATGCATGAAGTGAAGAAAAGAGCTAATTCAGTGATGAAGGAAGACTTGTGAAGTACAAAGATCTAGATTTGTGATCTTGTGTAGTAGAGAGTGCGGTTTTGGCATAGTGTGAAGGAGGTAACATATTTCATATTATTCTATTGAATAATCCTAAGATCTGTTGGACAATGAGTTCAGAGATCTTGCCTTGAAGCTATTTGGGCAGTGGGTCCTTCTATCTTCCATAACTCCTAATAGGGTTAGAATCTTTGAACAAGGATTCAAAATCTCCTAACAGAGATTCATATGTACTGAATGTATTTCATAAGACTCCTAACAAGGTCTATCCTTTCACAAGGAACTTTCATATTAGTGCATCATTCCCACTGGGGTTTACTCTTTGATCAAGAGGTTCCCTAGTTAACATATCTTATGTTATTGCATCATTGTGTATGATTATCTTTCTATGGTTGGTTACTACATTGATTATGTGGTTTAAAGCTATTGAAGTTGATATTGAAGTTGATAAATGGTTTAATTATCAGATAACTGATTCACCCCCCCCCCCCTCTTAGTTATCTTGGGGATCTTTGCTTTCTAACATGATAGACATTGAGTTGAGCCTATAGACTTTGATTTGCTTAAGAGCAATCCCACTATCTAGAGATTATTAAGAATGGGTGGGCTTACCTATTTTTCAAGAAGTACCATAGTTGGGATCCTAATATCACTGAAAAATTTGCTAAGGGTTGGGATAATGACAATATTGTTCTATTTAACAGAAGAATTACCATTGATGAGAATCTTATATGTGAAGTTACGTGCTCATGTACTAAGGGAATGCAATTTTTTAGGCATAGAAAATATTCAAACCTTTCTATTAATAAACTTCCAAATACTGAGAAGGAACGTGAGGATTTGGAGCAGGGGACGAAGAGAAACTACGACCCTTCAAAGATCAAGATGGTTTGGAAACAACTTCTTAAAATAATTATAGACTATATTACCCTTGATGGTCTCTTTACCATGGATTTTGGGCATCATTTTGTTTTTTTAATCACTTTTAGAATCAAATTATTTTATTTCTATTCTATTTGTTGTCTTCTCTTATTGCAAGTATCAAAGATCGTAGAAAAAATCTAGGTAGTATTGCATGAAGGTATGATTGTCTTGATATATGAGCATTTTAAGGCCCTCCCCGCTCCTTCCAATCCCATTAATGTGTCTGAGCATATAGATATGAGTGTTGTTTGGTCTAATGAGGATGATGTTGAGGATTGAGATACTAAAATGAAAGATGAAGACTAGGTTCCCCCTAGTGAAATAAAGACCCCTAAATCTTTAAACCTAGGGTTGTGGTTAAAGGTAAGGGTAAGATGAAGTATTCTTTTTCTCCCAAGTCTACCTCTAGTAAAACTTTAAGTAGAGGTAAGTCTGCATTGGCCACTATTTTTTATAGTGCTACTACCAGAGAGAAGAAGGTCAAAAATGGAAAAGAGAAAGGTAAGGAATTGGTTGTGGACCTCTATAATTTTGGCCTAGGAAAGAATCCCACTATTTCTTCCCATGTTTTGAGTGGTGCCTTTTTTCCTTAGATAGCTTCACATAGTTGAGGTCGTACTAGGTCCCCTATGGATCTCAAAGTTGATTCTCGTCACTTTAAGTCAGACCATGAATACCTTATTGATGTCTTGGGAATGGAAAGAGACAATGCCATTGATTTCTTCAGCATGTTTAAGTGAGTCTTCCATGAATTGAAAGAAATACAAATTAATCAAAGGGCGATATTTATAAAATTAGAGGTTATGGAGTTTTCTAGCATTGGTAAATTTCAATGTTAGGTTGTTGGGAGGTCAATAGTGCTGGCAGTATCCATGGTGAGAATGTTCTAAAGGGGTTTTGGTTAGAGGAGAAGAAAAAACATTGATTGTCTTAACTTAAGAATTTGGAGTCCATTGAAGAACTTAAGGAGCATGAGGATAGATTTTCT
This sequence comes from Chamaecyparis obtusa, assembly GCA_027943335.1. NCBI lineage: Eukaryota > Viridiplantae > Streptophyta > Pinopsida > Cupressales > Cupressaceae > Chamaecyparis > Chamaecyparis obtusa. The sequence continues at coordinate 340,630 of BSBK01005055.1, read as the reverse complement.
TAGGTTTAGGAAAAGTCAAAAGCATTATGGACATCCTGCCTGCCTTCATGAATCAAAGTCATCTGAGCATTAAGAACATAACAAAGGGTATGAATAGGCTGGTGGATAATTTGGAAAAGACTCACTAAATTAAATTGATCACGAAGTTGGATTCATACATAAACAAAGGCCAAGATGTCTTAGGGCCTAGTAAGAGGAAAAGAACCAATCTCAAAAGAAAGGTTGAGAATTCCCTTCTAGATTTGAAGGAACTGAAAAGGATGGCGTTGAACATGAGTCAACTGGAAGAATAGGTCACTGAAACACTCAAGAAATTGGCTTAGTTTGTTCTCCTTTCTTCTTTTTCTTTTTTTGTATTGTCTAATTTGTCTATTCGTTGGATTTTGGATGCCAGTTATAATGTTAAATCTTTATAGTTATAATGTTAAATCTTTAGGATAGCTTGTTTTGTTTTTTATGATGGTGCTTAATGCAATATCTAAACTTCTCTTTTGTTAAAGGGTTTTGGGTTCCTTCAAAACCTATTTTCACCATAATAAAAAATATAATCTTGTAAATAATTAGTAGTTATAACACTTTCCATGTAAACAAATGAAAATTAATTAAAATTAATAGATTTACCAATTTATTTTCATGTTATTCAAAATATGCAATCAAATAACATGAAACCCAAGGGGGAAAGCTCGGCTTGTCTTTTTGTTGATCTCACCATCAGCGAAGACAATACCCCCTCTCCCCTTCAGGAGCTAATGAAAATACTCAGGACCCTAATACTGAGGAGCCCAATGATGACCAGGGTAATCCTTCTACCCACTCTCCCAATTCTCAAGACCTTTCTAAAGAAAAGAACTAGTCTAGAGAGGAGTGTCATAGTGAAGACTATGGAAAGGAGAAAAAAGTGTGGAGGAACTTTAACATGAACACAGTGCAGATGGGGACAGGGATAACTTTTAGAAACCCCCTTTTGGAAAATGTGTAAAATCCTGGTGAATCGTACATTATTTTAGGGGGAATTTGTTTTAATGCAGGTGAATTTTTTTTTCAAATCCATGATTTTTCATAGTTTGTATTGGTGATTTTTTCCTTGCCGAATGAAAATTTCATAAATTGTTGGCAAATAATTTTGTTTTGAAGTTAATAATTATAATATATGAGGCGAATAATTTTCTTTTGAAGTAAAAATTTATAATATTTGAGGTGAATAATTTTCTTATGAAGTCAAAAATTATAATATATGAGGCAAATGATATTCTTGTGAAGGGTAAAAAAATTATTGTATTGGCAAATTTTATATACCATTTGAAAATTTATTTATTGTATTAGTGAATTTTATGTACCATTGGAAATATTTTGTTATAATACCTTAGACTAACATACCTAACATACATACATTAAATATATTATTTAAGACCATTTGATGATCCAAGATCAATGGCTAAAGTTTAATTTCGGCCCCAATTTCTCAAAGGAAATAGAGTTGTGGAGGAAGTCACTGGAATGTTGACACGTATCAAATAAGAGCTACTTGTCTGCAGACTACAGTGTACACATGTTAGTATCGATATTCATGGTTCTATTACTATAGTGCAACTTGTAACCTCTAAACTCGGTAAGCAATAAATGCCTTGTCAATGACAAGCAACATTCTTTTACTTGTCATGCAGAGTAGACACGCACCACTTCCAAAATTCCAAATTCGTACAGACACTACAATTGATATTTGACATTTTTTGCATTGATGGGAAAGATTTACTGCTAGATATGAAAGATTAAGTATAAAATTTTAATTTCTCACATGCATGCATTTAGGGGAAATATTTACATGATAGATTTAGAGGCATGTTAAGGACAATGGATTTAATACCATTAAAGAGAGAATAATTTATGACTAAGTAATGATCAAGAATTCAAGGGCTATTTATAGACGATCTATCTTCATTATTCATCAATTCATCTTTGGCGTTTGCTAGATAATTTGTTTGTTTAGGGTCTGCACTCTGCAAATAATTTTTATAAAGTTTTTTGTAGTTTTAGTATTTCAGATGGACACTCCAATTAGGTTTATATGCACATCTGAGGAGGCCCAGAAGGCCTTTCAAGGTTCCTTTACTAATGAAACCTTAGAATCTTTTTGTAAGGAGGGTGGGCCTTTCGTTATAGAGGCTGTGAAAATGGTGTTGGGCTGAGAGTTTCTGAACAATGAAGATAGGCACCAGGTCAACAAAGACATTACATCCCATTTTTTGACATCTCTTCTCGACCTCAGAGGAGAGAAGGTGGAGATGTTAATGTTGCTGAGGAGGGTTTTTAAAGAAGAATACCTGGGGGACAACACTAATGTTGTTGTGTTCACAAAAATAGGGATGGAGATCCCTTGGGCAAGTGAAATACCCAAGCTTCTCCTCCTAGGCCAGAATGTGGCCATGCAACCTTTTCTTTTGGGCCTCAATGCTAGGTAGTATAAGCGCCATAGGAAATGGGCCCTAATTGCTAGGGATTTCCTCCGAAAGTGGTTTTCCCTTATGAAGAGGAAGCTGAGGCAGGGCAATTCGGGTGGCTCGATGAATTCGCGAAGATAATCATCTCTCGTGAATTATTCTTAGATGGAGCTGAAGGCCAAAATCAGTAGTGGACTACTACTAGTTTTTTTTGATAAAAATTTTATGGGTTTTTTTTGTTTATAGTATGTTTCTTTTTGTAGTATTTACTATTTTACTAGAAGTAGACACTGGACTAATAGTCTACTGGTGGTTTTTTTTTTTGATAAAAACATACCTCATTTTTTTAAATTTTTTTTTTCATAGTAGGTTCCTCTTTGTTCTGGAAGTGGAACTGGACAATGTTTATGTAATTATAATTTTATGAAAAGAAAACAATGAAAATTTCACAAGCTTTAGCTCATTTCAATTTGTACAAAAAATGGTTCTTAGACTTCTCTGTCAGTGTCACTATGATTGTAATATTTTAATTAGTTGCTTTATGATTTATCTACGTATTAGATATGTATGATGTATCACAGTTGTACAATCAACAATGTAGACAATTATAGTTAATAAAAGAAATGTCTCATCAGTTATCACTGAGTACTGACATTAAGTTTGGGTAATGTTACCTGTCAAAATTCACACACTCGTACATTTAATATGAAAGATTTATAGAATTATGAAGGACAAATGAATTAATAAGGTTAGAGAAAGAATTTATGGTATTCTAATTATAATGTATGAGAATTATATGTGAATCTATGATTATAATTATCAACATTAAAGTTATAATCAATAAAAAATATCATTTTAACTTTAAGAATACTATATAATCAGTTTGACAGACAAATGAATTAATAAGGTTAGAGAAAGAATTTATTGTTTTCTAATTATAAGGTATGATAATTATATGTGATTATATTTATCAATGTTAAAGTTATAATCAATAAAAAATATCATTTTAACATTAAGTGTACTATATAATCAATAAAAAATATTACTTTAACTCATGTTTGGGAGACCTAGCGAGTCAGCGACCACATAAATCTCTTTAATACGTTATCCGTAAACACTAACCTTAGTCTTATCTCCAGCCTCTAAAATTTATTAGAATGTAATATTATTAAAAAAATAGTGCATTTTGAATTTGATTGGCTAAAATTGTTACTATTCAATTAAATAACTTTAAATGTTATTAACTTATTATCCATTATTAATTAATATTTATAACAATGTCTGTTGCAAATAACTACCATTGGATGAGCATAGATCGACAATGTACAATGGACTTCGGGATGAAAGGGAAAAGAAACCTCATCTCTTGAAACCCGTTCTGGAATCATGACACGTGTCACTAAACATGTAACATGTTCCACTCGCAGTCAACGACCGAAGTTGATTATGACTGTTGGATTATTGTAGATCAACGATCGAAGTTGTATTTCAGGATGAAAGGGAAAAGCAACCCCATCTCTTCAAACCCATTCCAGAATCATGACACGTGTCACTAAACACGTAACACAGAGTCTACTCTCATATGTTCCTACCAACAATCTCATTTGATGATGACATGACACGTCTGAGTCGTGAGGTGAGTCAGTCATCAGGTGAGTTAATGGGACCCACAGGGGCCCGGGGCCACCACAGGGACATTGACACAATGCCATTATGACTGTTGGATTATTGTAGATCAATGACATAAGTTGTATTTTAGGATGAAAGGGAAAAGAAACCCCATCTTTACAAACCCGTTCCAGAATCATGACACATGTCACTAAACACATAACACGTTCTAGTCATAGTCTTGCATGGTCCTACCAGCAATGCCATTTGATGATGACGTGACCGGTGACACATCTGACTCGTGAGGTGAGTTAGCCCGAGCCGTCAGGTGAGTGGTGATGACTATAATTTGTATAATTTTGGCACTTTAAAATTAAGTTTCAGTTTCCAGTTTCCAATCTAATTTTTCATTTATTAGTATAAGTAGTTTGCGGATTTAGAAAGGGTTTACGGATTCTAAATTTCTAGGTTGAGGAAAGCAACAAAGTCTCTCAGCAGTCAGCTCTGTTCCTAGTCATAGACTCATAGTTTGCAAAAATTGAAACTAGCGGGTAAGTGTAACTACTAAAATCCTGAACACCTACGTCCCACATTTTTAATTTTTCAAATTTCTTGATTTACAACTTTACTGTTTATATTATATACAAAAAATTAGCTTGTTAGGGTTTAATTTTGAATCACCCTTGTAAATTGTAGGCTTGTTGTTGTGTATAAATTTTTGAATTTTTCTACGAGTAAATAGTGATACCGCTTACCAACTTAACACGATGGGTAAAACAAATATCAAGAATAAGACTATGGCTACGAGTAAAAGGCCAAGTCAGATACTAGAATTCCACAATCTACTTAAAACACCAGGTTTCACTAATTTATTCCATGATATTTGTGATCCTGTTATTCATGGAAATAAGGGAATAATGGAAATTAGATTTGCACTTGAAAACAAGTGGAACGATCCAAATAAGGCTTCAAAATATTTTTCATTTAACCCCATGATAAATGCAATGACAAATAAAATTGGATCATGGGTTAATGGGTTGGCACACATGGCATTACCTCAAGTATTCCCTTGCCCAGAAATTGTCATGGTCTGCACTGAAAATTATGATGAAAATAGAAAAGCAATTGTGAATAAAAATACTCAGGAGGAAATTTTGTCCATAACCGAGAGTGAATTTGCTAGTCTGTTGAACCTAGGGTTTCAATAATAAAACTCAAGCATGCACATTGACTTGGGAAAGCTAGTAGAGGATTATGAAAAGTTAGATGTAACACTGAGAGATTCTTATATCAGAGGAATAACAAATGGTTATAATCTGAGTGTAGATCATAAGCCTCCTTATGATTATGATATTTTTGTGCCATGGGCACAGGATAGTATTTCATTTCTAGCATTTTGTTTGGGTTTGGATAGTAACAATCAAGTGGGTGCTAGCATTCTTGAAATGCTTTTTCATATGCATTTTGAAAAAGAACTAGTAAAATATTATTTTATTGAGCACATTGTTCGTTGCATGCAAGATCAATTACTAATGATTCAAAGAGGTTCACAAAAGACATTTAGATTCACAACCTACTTGTGCTATCTTCTCTTAGCAAAGCATCATGCAGTATTTCAGACAAACAAGCTTTGCAGTCAGGGCCAAAATCCAATATATGAGTGGACACCTCAGATAAGGATGATTGATAACAGAAGGAGCTACAAAAATTTTGTAGACTTCTTTTTGGCACCAATGTACCATAAAATTATAGGCACTCTGATGCCTAGAATTCCTATTACTTGTAGAAATTGCATTCAACTGGGAAGTCAATTACAATTGGCTGGCTGGTACTTAATGGAAGAGTACACTATGTTAAGGTTTTACAGTTTAGTGGTAGAACCCTACAAATTTCCAATACATGTAACAGAGAGGGTATTTGCATTGGAATATGTATGGCAGATGGAGAGCATAGATGTACTCTTTAATGGTCAGCAAAAGAAAATGATATTTCCTTCCTTGCCTTTCTCACTTGGAGGGTTCACATTTGAGAGAAGAGGATTCAAAGTGGCACAAGCCTTTTTTCCAATTTTTCGCTTTGATGTTGACAGTCACTAGCAGTATGATCCACTCAACATAATTGTAACCAAGCTTAGAGAGAATGGGAACTCTGCAAGCAAATGTCAACATGAAAGTATGACATTGATTGAAAAATTTAAAAACATGGAGTCCTGGGACGAGGTCAGAAAAGAGATGGAGAAATATGCTACTAAAAATAATATGTCAACATAGGAATTGTCATCACAAATAATGGCATTGCACAAACAGAAAGGAAAAGTGCAGGCCATGAGTGTGACATCGTCCAATTTCTACCAGAAAGCTGCTCAACCATCTACAAAATCTATTCCAAAAGAGCTAATGAATGAATGTATTGATGATAATTGGACTCGAACTAGAATTTCTAATTTTTGGGAAATGAGGATGAATCTCAGTGAGCCAAAGACCTTTGCAGATCTTTATGATGTGGAAGAGGATACAATGTTTAACGAATTGTGGAATAAGGAGCATCCAACTAAAGCATATCTAGATGACGATGACTAGGACTAGGATTATGTGAATCCCACATCCAGCTTGAATCCCACATCCAGTAAACTATATTCAATTAGTAGAGGAGTTGATGCATCCAAAAAAGATCAATATACCAAAGGGGTAGAGATTATAGAAAAAATGGGCTACCAAGGTTTTGCTGGTTTGGGTCCTACTGGACAAGGGGTTTGGTCTGCACCTGACCCAGTAGCTCCACCAAAATATGGTGAGAAACCAGGCATTTGGCTTGGAGTTCAATCATCAAAATCATCAAATCAGTCAATTCCCTTTGTTTCAAGCACTCAGATTCAATCTGAATCAATTGCCACTCCCACAGTTGTGGATATCATGGGTACAACTACAACTACAACTAGTGGTTCAAAAAGGACATTACAGATGGACATGAAAACAATTGTTCCCAGAGATCAAGGAAGTTTAAAGAAGAAAAAGGTTTTGACAAGTATTGGTACAACAATGCCAATGGTGACTGTGACTCCAACAATTGCCCAACCTTCAGGAGCAAACCCTAAGGCTCAGAACAGTCCAAAAACTCCACTTGTAATGGGTCAGGGTGTTGCTAATCCTCGTGGTGTAATTAGCAGCAATAGCACCATAGGAAACATAGGTGGAAGCTCCTACATTAGTGAAAGTTCTATTTCACCATTCAAACATTCAATTGTGTCACAAAACCCTGATTTTCGTTACAATGATTTTGTAACTAACTATGAACAATCAAAAAATAGGAATAGACAACATAGTAAGACAATGAAGATGGAAGAAGTTGCTGCAGCTCATGATGCAGAACCTGCAACAAACAGGTTATTTCCCACATATGACCCAAACAAAGATATGATGGAATTCATGGTTGTTATGCCCCCAGCTAGAGATAAAAATCCACCAGAGAGTCAGTTAGATCCATCTCAATTTCAAGTTAGCACCCTCCAAATGGATTTATCCAAAATAAAAAATGTGGACAAGATAAATGTGTCCATAATGACCAACCAAGTGGTCTACAGTTTAGTGATGAAGTTGGAGAGAGAGAAAGGAAAGCTTCAGGGCACAATAGAAAAGTTAAAGGTAGACCTGGAAAATGTAAAGGCAAATGAGAAAGCAGTAGAAAATAGGTGCAAAGAATTAGAGAGAAGGATAAAAAATTCATCCTCTAAAGAAGCAATTGGAGTTGGACAACAATAACATATGGGTGCAGAACTGAAAAATCTGAGGGAAAAATTGGAACAAAGCGAAAAAAAACTTGAGAATGAAAAAGCCTCTTCATTAAATTTTTACAAAAAATTGGAGAGTGCGGGAAAGGAAACCAATAAATTAAAGAAAGAATTGGATAATGAGAGGGTAAAAACAAACTAGTGGGAAGAGAAAGCAGAGCAAATAAGAAAAGATAGTGAACACTAGTTCTCATTAATGAGAGAAGACCTAAACAAGGCAAATAATACAATTAAAAATTATGAAAATAGCTTGAATGACCAGGTAAATAATATAGTCAAGCAAATAAAAAATTATTTTGGGGCCAAATAAAGATGTCTTCTGATAGGTTGTGTGATTGGTTTGAACTGAATGAAACTCTTACAGATGTTTTTGGGAAGTTGAAAGAACACATTGAGAAGAACAAAAGTTTTTGTTAGAGAAAGAAAACTACAAAGTAGATTATGCAAGAAATTAACAGAAGTAGTGACAAGCATTTGGTAAGCAAGGGAATTCAGGACCGCATTGCTGCAACAATAATGGCGAACTCTATCTTTCAAAAATGTCAGAAAATAACAGAAGCAAAAGAAATTATTGCCTTATTCGGGCCAAAGCTCGCCAAGTTGAATAGTAAAACAACCAAATTGATATCTCTTGGTTTGTTGAGTCCTAGTCCTAATTGCTCATCAATGAATTTCATTGGAAGAGGAGCTTACAAAAAAAAGTTGGAAGACACAGTGATGTCTGATTTAGGCAACCTTCCTCAGAGTCAGGACATAACTTATGAAGGCATTGCAAAGTGCATCAAAACATTCACAAATTTGAATGCAGCAATGGAAGGAACATTTCTTACAATTCACTCTTCCAAGTATGGATGGCTGACGAGGTTGCAGGTCTTGTACTATAACATGACAATTTTTTCCCTTCCAACCGACGAAGAATGGAGCGTACTAAAGAAACTAACAAAATCATCTTGATCTCATCAATCATAGTATGTGAAAGTACTTTTAGTTTCAATCATCTCTATATCTTTAGTATATATCTTTGATATTATCCTAAATACTAGAGTCTAGAATTGAGTTTAAAGTAACAAGTTTGAACTTTGTTTTTTGAATAGGATGAATGTTGCAATCTTGCAGATGCTATTGCCAATGCTAATTTACTAAACCAGCCTGTCAAATGCAGAAATGTAAAACTAAATTTGTAGAGATGATGTAGACTTGCAGTTGTCTTACTAATTTAGATTTTGAGATTTCTCAAGTCACATTAGGCAAATCGACCTAAAGTTGTTGTTGCTCCCTTATTTCTATAAAAGGTAATTCAGGGTCATTGGCTTAGGGTAATGAAATTGAAATTGGGCAATGTGCCAAATTGCCAATGGGTATTGAGTCATTGAGTTTTGTAAACAGAATCATAGAGTTGTGTTCTTACTAGTATCAATGAATGAATTTTTACATTGTATTATATTTGTAATTAAATTAATGAGAATCAGTATTTCTAACTCTAAGAATTCTAACATATAAATTGCTATGTTGTCAAAACAAATAATGAAAAATCTACAAGAATTGTACCATATGAGCTGAATAATGCAAATGAAAACCATTATTAATTGTGAAATTGAATCTTGATGACATTATCAACCACATTCATGTTTTTGACATTGAAATATGCTATTATGCATGATTGATGATGAGATACAGAAACTGACAGTAGACTTCAGGAAAAAGCTTAATAAATACCTAGGACCTGCTACTTCTATAATGGTTCAACTTCAAGCTACCACACCATATCATCATTGAGATCATCGGATTCAGTGCCATCAACTTCATAGCTTCCTTGGTTATTCGATATGTTTTATTCACTCTGCATACCACCACTTAACTGATGTTCACCGCTAGCAGTACCAGTACCATTACATGAGTCAATTACATCATTGTCTCTGGCATTCCCACTCCCACTCCCACTTTGGTTTGAAATGTTGCCCAACCCTATTCTCTGACATTTCTTCCTCCACAATTTTAGTGCCCTTTCATAAGGAAAAGTATTGACTTCATACTTGGATGTATAGAGCCTCAAGCAAGTTTCCAGATTCTTGTCTAGTTTGTTTCTTAGCTTTGACTTTAGGAATCCCAAAGCACTGAAAACTCTCTCATCCTCCACTGACCCCAATATCATGGTCAGACATAATTCAACAAGCTTGAAATATTCTGATATTGAATCAGTCAACAAATCACTCTCAGCTAGATTTTTCCAAAGCCTTGATACCAATCCTTCTTTGTGAGGGTTTTGCATAATATTATATTGTTCCCTCATTGTCACTGAAAAATGACCTGATTGCTCTCTCAAATGATTTTCATCTAAAATTCCATTTAGAGTTACTCCATTTAACTCTTTGGTTTTGCATAAATGATCTATCAAAGTTAGTAGCTTAGTTTTAAAATCTATCGGACTATTTAGATTCCAATATCCAGGATACACAATAACCATGGATTCAAGTAGTTTGACTGGAGGGAATCTTGCTCTAATCTATGAGGAAAGATCAAAGGCAATGTGCTTCACAGAAGTTGTTATAGACTCAACAATCTTGGTAAAGTCTTCCCTTTTAATACTTGATACTCGCCGAGTCCTGGTGTTCTTTCTTGGTTCCTCGGATTCGATCTTGGCAAAGTAATGCATCAGTATCTCAACTCTGTGAATTTCTGCAAATAACTCCCCGTCGAACTGATTTTTAAAAAGTTATCAAGATTGTCCAAATCTATGATTTTCAGCTAGCTGGAAAATTTTACATCATCAACACATAATTGATAGAGACTATCGAGTGCCACGCATGTCAATTTACGCAATGAAGCATATTTTGCAATATACATAGCTCTTTGCTGGGCCTTTTTCATTAAATTTCTCATTTCCTCAAGCATGGGGAGAATAACTGCTAATGTTAACAGTGTCTCTACATTACTTAACATTGCCAACAACGTAGGAAATTTTGGTTTCCCTACTTCGTCACGACTTGAGTTCATTAGACCAAGCAATGATTGATATTCTGAAAAAACTCGATGTGCTAGTCCATCCAAAGAGATCCATCTAGTATCATTATCCTTAAGAAGCTTGTTACCGTCAATTAGTCCTTTTGCAAAGTGTTAAAATTCTCTCAATTATTTTGGACTTCGACAAAAGTATTGGTAGAGCTCTTTTATTAAAGCTTCAATTTTTTGTACTGGAGCATGCTTGTTGACAACTCCAAAAGCTAGATTCATGCTATGGGCCATGCAGTGAATGGGAGTAATGTAGGGTGCACAAGAAGATTGTATCTTTGTGCAAAGACTGCCCCTGTGGCCTTGCATTACTGAAGCTCCATCCGCTCCAACACACACCAACTTTTTGGAAATGGTCATGTCATTTATACCTCCATATTCAATTAGAGAACTCTTTACTAGTTCAAATAAATTTTCCGCTGTCGCATTATCTCTCATTTTAGCAATAGTTTGTAGATGAGGTTGGCGAACAAAATTTTATACAGTATAAACATGCATGCATACACAGGAAGTATTGTCTACTACTATAACCTCATCTAAAGACAATGCAATAAAATTTGACTCTTTAATTTTTGCCTTCAGATCCTATTTTTCAACCTCGGCAAGACACCTTGCCCATTCCCATCTACTGCTTACTGACCAGTGACTGTTATGATAGTTAAAATTTTTTAGAAAGTGTAATAAAGCACTCAATGATGGGTAGTCTGTCATAGGATGCCCTCTGCTCAAAATATTAAACACAACACTTAACTAAACAACTTATCCCATTAGTTCTGCTTCCAATACTTTTCCAAAATAAGCTTCAATAGAGCCTTTAACTTCACCAGGCTTCGTCTTTATATTATGTTGAAATTCATATAATTCTGCATTCCTAACATGTTGAGATTCCTCCTTTATTTTCCATCTTATCACTAATTTTTGAACTCCATCTATGGTTTTCTTTTTGTAAACTTTACCCATATTCTTCTCTATGGTGTCAATTTTTAGCTGCAACCTCTTTTCCTTCTTATTTATCTGGTTGCAAATCTTACATCTGCATTCTACCGGAGGCTCCCCTTCAATTGGATTATCCACTGGTTCAATGAATGGATACTTTGAAACCCATTCTACTTAAAAATTCCTCGACAGATCCCACATTCTATCATTCTTTGATTTGTATTTTCTTTTCTTCCCTGCAACATCATCTTCTCTGACATTCTTAGTCTCATCCAAGTCGATTATATCATTATGGCTACTCTAGGTATTTAACTGAATAGCTTCTTCAAGTTCATCATGATCTGAGATATCAGGTTCATTGACTTCTTCAATATGTTGTGTAGGTTCAACCTGAGGTTGTGAATCTTGAAAATCTTCTTGTGATGAAGTAGCTTCCTGATTTTTGCCAGAAACATTTCCAACATCATGACCAAAGTATGATGATAAGGTTCTACATTTTGTTGGCCTCTCTTGGCTTTCCCTAGGCCCATATGCCAGAGCCTTAGCCTTATTCTTGTTCGACATCTCGATTCTTCAATGAAATAAAGGCTACCAGCCTACCAGTGAAAAAAAAATGTAAAAAAAATATTTACTTGTAGTTGTTGAAGAAGTGACAAATGACAATAGAACTATAATATACAATGTTTACATAGTCGCAGAATAATAATCACTTACCTTTGCCTCAAATTCAATTATAGTCATGACTCGCCAAACCAGTCAAGACTCAACAGTCTGAACTTCGCTATCGATCAAATTGAGCCAATCTAAATTGTGTACAATAACACTGATGTATGAATGTATTTATAAAAATCTTTTTTGGTGAATTGGGCAGGAGGTATTAGGTCGGTGTCCAAATATTTGGTGAAGCCCGCTTAATTATAACACGTCTTGTGTTATTTCCTAGGCAATGATGAGTCATCCAATACCATAATCGATTAATAAAGGTGGCGAAAACCTATTGGTTTGAGACATGTGTTCGTAAAATGGCTGGTGAAGTTGGGGCTGCCTAAATATATATATATATATATATATATATATATATATATATATATATATATATATATATATATATATATATATATATATATATATATATATAACTATTGGCAAATATAGGCCGTCCATTTGGGGCCGCTTAAAAATTATAGGTGAATGATAAAATTATATCATGCCCAAAACGTATATGCCATTGGCGATAATGTGAAAGAAATGGACAAAAATTAATAAACCGCTGGGCAATGGACCCGGGCATTGGACAAAAATTAATAAATGTGGGGCGATAGGATCACTCCCATATGTGCAAAAAAATTGCCAAATCATGGGTTGTCGACGGGCGACATTCGCCAATTGGCGAATAATCTCCACTAAAGTTTTCCCTAGATGGGGATAATCAGGGAAGTTGTGAATCCCAGAATCCTCGAGGATATCGATGGAAGAATCTAGAAGGAGGACCTCATTGACCCCGCACTAGTCATCCTCAGCGACAAGGCCAAGGAAATGGAGATGAATCTCTTAAACAATGCTAAGAATAGCATACTGGACCAGTTCAGGTCTTTTAAATGGCTCTTCCATGAACTTGAAGATCTCAAGGAAAAAATCTAGTGTATTGAAAACAATAAGGAACACAAAGCCACATAGGATATGCGATGCCTGGACTCCAGAAGGAAAAATAAAAAGTCTTGAGGAAACCCTAAAAGACATAGCAGAGCAAAATTTCAACATACTCAAAGCCTCCAACGAGCATCAAACTACTCATAGACAAAATGGAAGAGAAGATGGACAACAAGGATGACTAGAAGACCACAGAGGAAAAAATGGAGAATCCCAATGAAGGTCCGGGTAAGAGAACCAGAGCCAGATCAAAGAGAAACATGGATGATGAAAGCTCCAATGACATTTAGAAGATCAAAGAGGCAGCAAAGAAGATCCAGAGCTTCTCAAAAGCAATGTTGCTGTAAAGCTCAGGAACCTCGCCTGATCCTGCTTCCTGGTGCCTTTTTTTCCTGTCCCTCTTTTGTTCTATTTTGATTGTTTCTTATATGTGGTAGTTTAACTCTTGGCCTGCCAGTGACCTGTTTCTTTGTTTGCTTGGTTTTTGTTATGTTCTAAACTCTTAATCGCTACATTTTAAGTTGTGGGTTTTAGGAACCCTGTAAAACCTGTTTTACTTAATCAAAAACATGAAACCCAATTAGCTTCAACATAAAATATTTTACACAAATTCAAATCCAAATTCATCCAATAGAAACTTCATATAAAAATTTGAATTAAATCATATAAAATTTAAAACACTTAAATTATTACAATTAAATTAACTTATAACAAACATATTAAATTTATTTTTATTTACACACTCCCATAAAAATAATTATCTGATCATATTATTTTGTACTATTATCACCTCATTTATTTAAGTAACAAAAATTGATCTTTCCTTCACAAACTACAATCAATATTAATTATCTTCTTTTCATTTTAGCTCACTCACATTTATGCCTACCACTCATTGGCCTTTGACAAGTGATCTATCAGTGTTAACTTTGATTGAGAGGCCATCCTATGGCATGCCATTTTGGGTGATAACTATCAAGCTATATCTTTAGTTTCCAAACTTTTTTTATTCTATTAACATAAATGTGGTTTCAGATAAGAATCTTACCCCATATTTGCCTATGATAGGTGATTTACTAGGCTCAACTTTGTTTGGGGTGACATCCTCTAGCGCTGTTATTTCGGGTGATACCATAAAACGATATATTTACTTCCCAAACTTCCTTCTGATTCTATTAAGTTAAGAGATGTTTTCACTTTTTCTCTAGAGATTAGTTTTGTTAAAAATGATGTAACTAATTTCACTAATTATATCACTCCCGAGGATCCAGCCCTATGTAGGAGGGTTCAATTATTTGGTTTGAAATGTTGTCACTGTATTCCTGAGAAAACTACCAATTTGAATGCTACTTCTATTGTTGTGATTGATTATATTCCCAAGCAACCTGTCGATTTGAAGAACACTTCTGGTGTTGCGTTTGTTAAGAATAAAAAAGATTATATTAGTTCAACCACTTCCAAGGATTTGGTACTTGCTACAAAGGGGCAATACTAAGTTGGAATATAACGATATTCTTTCTAATGATATTTCTAACCAACTAGCCTTTGCACAGCTTGTATACTTCACTCCATTCCCGAGTGTGTGTATTTATGAATAAGGAATCTAGCGTAAGCTAAAAATAGGAATTGAAACATCTCACATGTGAAGAAATAAGAATAACTGATTCAACCCCCTAAAGAGTCTTGGATTTTCTTTTTTTTTGTTCTTGGTTACGAGTTTTGTAGTGGTTAAGATTTATCAACTAGTGGATTTTTTAAAGGTGACTAAAATTGTATTATGTTTTTCCCATATCCAAAGTTTTTAGTGAGACATCATCTTTCATTAGTTGCAAAGATTATATCTTTTTCATAGATATTCAAAAGGACATGTAATTGCATAATTATTTTTGGAGGAATCTAAATATGTAAAACATTCAAATTTTGATATCGACCCTATGATGCACTTCCCTTGGAACAAAAATACATTTAACATGATCTAACACTCTTAAAAGTCAATCATCTTAATTGAGTGACATTGCATATTTGATGATCCCATTCTAGGGACCAATTATCCACATAAATTGGCATTTCAAACTCTAATAATGTAGAGATTATGTAGGCACTGGAGTTGCAACTATAAATTAGTAATAAAAGAGAAAACTTGACTGATGTCCTTTTAACACTACTTTCAATCTTCATTGTTCTATATTATATAATATCATTGGTGTCATCATCCCTTACGTGATACTTATCATATGAAAAACTATTTCTCTTGGGAACTTTCACCGGTATACATTACTATTAACAATCCAGAGGGAAACAAATCATGAAAAATAAACCTCCTTACAACCTTGTGTACTTTTAAAATCGTTGCTTTAAGGAAAACTTAGACTATAAACTTAATAATGAAAAGTTGAAACTTCTCAACCAGTAAAATCTTAAATAATCTATTTTTTAAATATATATAATTTAAAATTTTGTATATTAATTGTGGAAAAATGTAAATATTTGCTCTACCATAAATATTTAAACTATTAATTTGTTAATGGATAACAATATTACTATAATTGCTAGATAGATTTCATTACAATCATAGTAGAAAATTACATTAACTAAACCAATTTAAATGAAATTTAAATATTTTATCTTGTGCTGGACCACGAGATGGTGTTGCGTGCCTTGGATTTGCCAATAGATAAATATATGGGCCCATGACGATTTGGCAGTTGATGATAGATGGAGGTAGATAATTGGTCACATAATAATGATGATGAATATTATTTTTGAGGGAGTTGAAATATTTATAACTTATGCACTAATCTTCTAGCATGAGGATAAAATCAATGATGATATTTTAACTCGATAAAAAAGGTGATCGACTTTTATGTCTCGGAATGAGTTTACATTGTGAATGATGGTTAATGTGTGGATGAGATAAATGGTTTTCATGATACCATATTTTACAGTGATCAATTTTTATCTATTGTGGCATCACGAGATCCTACCATGTGTCCAGGATTGATAGGTAATATCAAGAGTGTCTCTTGATGACAGGGTGGTGACTTGGGAATTTTTGTTGGTCGATTTACTAGTCCATGTTCCATAACAAGGTAGACATCTAAACGGATTAGTGATCATCACTTTACCTACTTACAAGGAAGGAACCAACAGTTTATTATAATGAAGGAGAAGTTTGGTGGTAAGGACTAAGGACTCGAAGTAATGGTAGGACACCTCGGTCTTGGGATATCTTAGAGGTGGTACTTCAAAGATTTTTAGAAAATGATGGGGATATTTGAGGATATCCTTTTAGGGGTTTTTATCATAATGTGCATAGGATTCAAAGTGTCGCTTGTAGATGAAAAATTCAGAGGATTTTTTAGGTGTACAAATTTATTGAAAGGAGATTTTTATATTGAAATGGGAAAGTTCATATAGACTACTATTACACACTAGTTACTTTGATGATTCAAAAAATCAAATCATGGGGATTCTTCCCATTATATATAGATTTAGAAGCTATAAATATTTGTCTCCCATTAGATTTTATCATTCAGATATTAGCAGAAATGGATGTTTTGAGGAAGGAAATTGACTTCTAGAACATGTCCAAATTTGTGAAAATATAGTTGCATGAGGTTTATTGCAATAGAAAGATTGAGTCATGCATATTGTAGCTAGAGGGGTATTTAAGAATAGAATGATAGCCAGAGTGATATTTAAAATCTATCAATGCTAAAATTTCTAATATCTTGAAGGCTAGCGCTCATAGCCCTACTGATGGTGTCTTCTTGGAGGGGTAGAAGATGAGAGAGAGGTCAAGAAACCCTCCTTTGTATTCATGCCTCTTTTTGGGGGTGGTGTTGAAGAATCCAAGAGGAAGGGGCCAGCATAAAGAGAATCTTGCATCCTTGCCATTTCTGAAGCATTATCTTTAGAAATACACTTGTAGAGAACCCTAAAATCCTTGACGCAAGTCAACTCAGTAGGTACAAAATGCCTATTTAGGGCATGATATAGGCATGTCTCAATTCTTGTTGACTTCTACCAGCTGGAAATATTTGAAAAGGTTAAAGCTACCATGTGAATCATTAATATGTAATATGATATATGAGTTTTGTCAGGCTGAATTTAGGGCTGACTTGAAGCTTTTTGCATTCCAATAAATTTAGGAATTCTAGGGTCATTAGGGTTAAAGGAAGGATGATATTTTAAAAACAAGTTTAGGTTATAGGTAGACAGATGGCAGAATCAAATTAGATGGAGTCCCTCCTTCTATGTATATATTCTATCTAAACTTTCTTTTAGTAAGGGTTCCACTTTTTGTTTTGAGAGACCATTATTGGCTCCAAAGACATCTAGTTCTAGTAGCGATTTTTCTGGCCGTGGGTAGTCTTGAAAAATCTTCATAAGAGCATTATTATGAATCTAGGTTAAGTTCTTTAGTTGTATTTTGTAGTTGTGATCTATTTTTATATTATATGGAAGAAATAGAATGAGTGATATAATAATATAGAGTTTTTGATTCAGTTCTATCCATTGTATGACCTAGTTATGTTTTAAGAAGAATAAAACAAAAAGTTGTTCTCTCTTAGTGTCTTGTTGTGAGATATGTGGTTTCCTTCTCATGCTTTGGTTTGATAGATCAATTAAATGCTTGTTAGAAGTTGTAGATTTACTACTTATGTGCAAGGGTTTTGATAAGTAGGTTGGATTGGGAGTACAATTAAAGAAGGTTGTAATGCAATCTTTCTTAGATAATTTTCTATTGATAAATTCTATTATATGGTATAATCATTCTCATTGACTCCATGGCCCAATAGAATGACACACTGGTCTTATCTGGGTCTAAGGTTATAATACACACTTTTTACTCATATTCCTTTGGTTCTCTTATTACAATTCCATTTTAAATCACAAAATGTCATTAACTTTTGTATAGAATTTGTGTCCTACCCTGTCTTATGCTCCAAATAGGTGGATGTTCAATGGGTAATTAACCTTCATCTAATATTTCCCTATCATGTTTTATGCTTCATACAAGATATATCTATTTTCACAATTCCTTATTGTGAGAAGTGTATGTTAAGAGGGAATTGAGGTCTACCCACCTTGGTTTTCTAGAGCCTAAAGTACATAAGGATTTCTATCCTTGTTAGTTGGTCCATTTCTCGTAGAAATTCGTTACTTGGGGTTGGGTACTCTATAAAATTTGAAAAAGTATTGGTATCTACTTTTTAGTATAAACCCTGTCAAACTAAGAAACAAAAGGATGGAACCAAAATATTTCCTCAATAGCTAAATGATGAAAAATCTTGTATTTTATGAAAGAAGAAAGTACATTAAAATTAGGTATCATTTTATCAGAGAATTAGTTGAGAATGGTGAAACAAAAATAGTATTTTGTAGGTAGCAGCAGAGGCTAGAAGACATTTTCACCAAGCCTTTGGACATTGCAAATTTTAATCTCACAAGAATAAATTAGAGCGTAGTTAATTTGGATCATATTTGATCCTTATTTGTTGTCTTAGGACAAAGGGGGGTGTTGGAATTTTAAATTTTTTTGGTTTTTCCCTGAGCTCTGGTGTATCTACCTACATGTTAGGAGTTTCCATTTTCCAAAAAGAAGGAGTAAATGCTACCAAAAGGAATGAGAAGACATTGGGATTTCTATCCCCAGTTGGCTCCTGACATTACAGAGTAAGTGTTAGGAATGGGAACACTAAGAGGGGGGCTGAATCAGTGTTCACTATATTATAACTTTTTGCATTAATCTTTATACTGAACTTAAATGCTTAAGTACTGAATTAAACATTCACAAAAACATGAAACATGAAATCAATACATGACACCAATATGATTACGAGGAAACCCAAATAGGTAAAAACCCCGGTGGGAATTGACACCCACTAATATTCTGCACTAGTGTTTTGTGATCCTTGTTAGAAGATCCTTTACCTTGTTAGGAGTAGCTTTACAATGCTTTAAGTACAATAGACCTTGTCAAGAGTCAGACCATGTTAGGAGTCTTTTACAATGATTCCTGTTAGGGGAGTGGACTCACTGTCCTAGAGCTCACTTCTCAAATGGTGAAGGCTGCAACCTTCTGATATCAGATACACACTATATCTTTCAGGTGAACTATCACTATGACACTTCTTGTCAGATCAATTCCTTTGATGCACTGATGCTTTGACCTCTTAAAATTTTTTGATACATCTCATAGTGTCTTCGTACACTTCTGCTCTACTTCACACGTCTCACTTTCAACTTCCATGCTGAATACAATGGGCACATCTTATATTTATACGCTCATACAAAATAAACAATTAGGTCGGCCTCATAACTAATTACAAACAATGCTTCCAATTGAATTAGCTTAAGAGTTCTTACAATTATACATATAAACATGTTGACAACCTAAATACAATGGGCGCATATCCTTAACAACATTACATTATAATTGAAAACCAAAATACTAACTGTCGGCTCTATGCTCTATTGTCTGCTGGCACATACTGGCTATGCAACTTCAACTGACTATAACTTTCACATCCTTGCATATCTTCTTATGCACTCATGGACTAAGAAATATTATAGTCTAACTAACTTATCTTCTAGGGCACATACCATAATTCATCCGTACACACGTGCGCTGATGCTCTAAGCTACATGAACTCTCTACATTGTCTAGTCTTCAACACTTAGCTGATTTCTGATATTATCATTAGGTGCGCTCACTCCAAACTGCTATATGACTTTGTTGCCATAATGACAACACTAAATCAAGTCATCTACTTCAGTATAGTTAACTTGCCAACAATCTCCCCCTTTGTCATTGATTGCAACAAAGGAATATGGCCAAGTTGCTAACTGTCCTTACTGCAAATTTTTTTTGTCTTCTATACATATCTTTTACACATAATCTTATATCTCCCTATACATCTTATATTCCATATTCTATAAACAAATCCCCCTTTGACATTAATGACAAAGGTGTATCAAAAAACTTTATCTACTTACACTTACTGAGGGAAATCATTTGGATATGCTATCTTGAGCTTCTGGATTTCCTTTTTCCAAAAAGTTATCAGAGAGTTAACTATTTGGAGATGGGTGCATAAAGCATACTATAGCTTCTCCATCTTTTCTAAGTCACTGCTAGGACCATGATCATAAGTTATCATGGTGGCATCAATCTCCTTGATGTTTTGATTGAGAATGTCTAGTGAGGGTGCAAGAGCATTCCTCAACTTAGTCTGTCTAGATCTTATCTATGCCATTTCTTTCTCTTCCTTCTCAATTTTGTCTATCTATCCTTGGTAGACATTATTGCACATGTTCACATCTAAGGATTTGTCTTTCACTGAACTCTTTACTTGCTCAATCATAGCTTCTACCTCTTTTATTTTGAAATGAGCATTAGTAAGCTTATCTGGTTCCATGCATTCTGCAATGATTTTTCTTCCTTCATCTACAAATTCTTTCAAGGAAGCTTGACTAGCCTTAAGTGAATTCAAGTCTAGTGTAAAATTGCTCATTAGTTCATTTAGTCTCTTCTTTGAGTACTTCTCTTCTGCCACTATGGACGCAGATTCTTCTAGCCTAGAAAAATTACTTTTGGACTGTGAGATGACTATACTCACATCATCAACCGAGTGTACTTTTAGCACTTTATTATTTGCAAGCAACAAACTATTCAGAATGTTCACTGATTCCACAAGGAGAGGATTTCTCATGACTTGTTTCTCCTTTGCCTTCTCCATAGCCAGGACACTGAACTTAATCAGGTCTTCTTCTTTCCAAGAGTCCAAACTGCTTGTGTCAGGTGTCAAACTTGACAACAATGCTGAGGAATGAGTGATGGGAGTGCTATCCATCACTTCTTGTTTTATCTTGACCATTTCAATTGAAGGTTTATTATTGTTTTCTTCTTTTTATATTTTTTCTTTTTCTTCCATCTTATTTTCTTCTTTCTCATCTGATATATTTTCAATCAATACTTCTTGCTGACTGGGAGGTGTATTTCTATATAACATTTCAACTTCTTGTGTGCTCACAAAAGCTTCCTCAAACTTGTCCAAATTTGTATCCGTGTCCGCCATGGCTATCTCAATATTATCAATGATAATAGTGTTGTCCTTGAGTGATTCTGACATGGGCATAGACTTGTCTAATTTTGTTTGTGCCTCACTATAGGCGCTGAATCCCGAGGACCTATATGTTGTACCTTGATGTCCTCTAACCCTTTTGTAACCATTGTGGGTAAATTAACTATGGGCACAAACTTAGGTTCCATGTACTGCTCTAAGAGTACCTTCTCAAAGGCCTTCTCTATTTCCTTAGGTATTAGCTCATAGTCTTTGTTCATGAGGTGTAGTGTTCTCATCTTTGTCCTTAAGTGTGGCTTCACCAAATTCAGTAACAGTGACTTCTCGTCAATAGAACATACTAGAAGAATGGAACCAAGGATTTTTTCTCTTATTCTGTGGTCTTCTTCAATGGCTTGTCTCTTCAAAGTATCCATTATCTCCCATACCTTATCTAGAATTGTTGTTTTCAATTCAAGAACTATCTTTGTGAACTTTATCATGTGTTTGACAATCATTTCATGTATTTTTGATTTTTCAATCTCACTGTATGTTTCATAAAATTTCCCTACTTGATCAATTTTGCCTTCATCAACAATTCTTGTGTTCAAGACTTTAAGGCTTGGTCTGAATCCTATCTTGGGAGGTGCTTGTATGTTTTTCTTGCTCCTTGTTGCTTGCGAGGATGGATGACTATTGCTAGCTTCTTTCTTCCTCTTGAATATTGACTTATACTCTGGAGGAGTGGTAAGGTCAATATTATCTTTGGGCACATAAGAACTTACATCAGTTATATCCTTCTGACTATCATCTTTTTCAATTTTTATCTTTTTCATCTTAGGATCTTCTTGTTCTTCTTTTGCTGCTACGCTTTTCAATTCCAAAGAAATCTTCTCTTCCCTTGCCTTGTCAAGATCTGCTTGAGACACACCATGTATTCTCATGATCTTTGATGTTACTTTGGCAACCTTTCTTTTTGTAGCTGCACTATTTAGCTTTGCATCTACTTCTCTTGTCTTCTCTTCATAAGTTCCCCACCTAGGTTCATTAGGATCTTTGTGGGATGACAAAAGTACCTGCACATATGCCTCAAGGACCCATTCCTCTACTTCATAGCCAAGTGGTTGAATCCACTTAGTTCTTGGTTCAACAACTTCCATGCAAGTAGTATCTATTTCAACCATAAAGCATATTGAATCCTTATATTTTTCCACAATGCTTTCTGGAATCCTATACCTCATTTGCATCTTTTCTCTAAAGGTCTTCGATTCCAATGTTACATAATCTCTCAAAGTGCTCTCGATGGATGCTTTGAGGGATATCTATGGCATGGTTGGCATGGATTTGTCCAAATACAAATCTGATACTTTCCCAACTATATGAAGGTACATATAGATGATTAAGGACCCAAACCTGAATATCTTTGTTTTGTCATGTTTGATGGCCTTAATGTTATCAATCAGCTATGTGTGCAAGATCTCACATAGATTGAACTCCCCATCTTCCTTCACAGGTCTGATGGCTGCCATAATAGTGCCTACTGACACACTATTTACCTTGTTGGTGTTATGAAACCTGTAACCCAGTATCATTGACATCAATTTGATGTCTGCTTTCTCCATAGGCTCTATAGTCATGCCGCGCCTATCACTTCTAGACTTACAATTTTTCTCAACTATCTTACTGATAGCCTTTCCCATAGGAAGGATGGCACCTATCCTAGAGAGGCCTGTCATCTCATGTATTAGATCACTTGTGATTCTTACCGGTACATCACCAATCCAAAATAGATCATCATAGATTCTACTCAATAAGATCTTTATCCATTCAATCTCATAGAATTCATATACCGTAGCATACTCAACAATAGGGTGATCATTTCATTTGACATATTCATCCATGAATGCTTTATCCTATTTCAATATTGTATCCATGTGCACCCTTAACCTATCTAGTCCAAGAGGTTCTTTCTTGCAATAGATATATACCTTGATATCCTCAACATGCATAACGCCCATAGGCATGTGGAAGAATGCTCCCTCTAAGTCATCTAGGGTTGACTTGAATGGATGTCTCTTGAATACATATCTTTTCTTCTCAGCAATATCATAAACAATGGGAGTGGCCATGAATTACTTGTTAATTGATTTCCAATTGAACTATGAGATAATCTGAAGGCTTCCGAATCGGTGCAACGAGCTAGGTTTTCTACAACTGACCAAATGCACTGCTAATCTAAGGTAGATCAATCTCCAAGTCTTCACAACAACTTCCAAGGCTCTTTGTTCTCTCCAATCACTCTAAATTTTAATGCAATGAGTAATGAAACAACATTTTGTATACTTAAAGTAAGAATTTCACCGTTAATGCAAGTCGCATAAACCAGGCTGTCACTTCAAAATTTCCAACTTGAGTTCTGCTAACAATTAGCATGTGTGCTCTTACACGAAGGTTCCTATGCACTACAAAATCTTAAGTCCAAAGGTGCATACTCTAAGGATGAGTATACCAACCATGCAGGGGTCTAGAGCTAAATTAGCTCCCCTTATGACCCTGAGGGCCATTTATCCAGATGTAGAGGGTGCATCCACTGGTGATGCGTCCAATACATTCTCATCAGTCTTGTCCTTCTTCTTTTCCAACCAAATCAAGATCACATCATCTAAGGCTTTCACAAAGTTGACTTCTCCTTTAGGATCCAATACTGGTTCTTCGACCCTTTTAGGGCTTTCCTGACCTTGCATCCTTGATCTACAGAATCTTGATATATGTCCAGCCTTGTTACAAGAGTGACAAATGACTGGTGGTCTTATACTCCTCAGCGCATTGACATGAGTCACCATTTTACATGTTCTGGCTGAGTGATCATTATAGTTACATATCAGACATGTAACATTCTGAGAGCTTCTTACATTTGTCTGATTCTGATTCCTTTGATCATGTTGAATCCTATTCTTCTTACTAGTTTTACAATTCATAGCTTTATGACCAAATCTATTGCATGAATAACAGTAACCATTAAAAGGTTTTACCTCAGTACAGCTCCTTGCAATATGTCCATGCTTGTTACATGCAAAACAAGTGCATTTTCTAGGCTTGTGCTCATTCTTAGGAGGTCCATCATTGTCTTTGGTCTGATCTTTAGTCATTTTAGTATTAGTAGAGTCCTTTTGTGTATCCTTTCTTGCTCGCATGTTGTTAATCTAGTTTTGTACTTCATTGTATCCAATACAACTAGTGTCTCCTTTGGCTCTTCTTGCATACAGCTGAGATTCTATCAAATCAGAACAGGTGTGCAATTTGTCAATGTGATCCTTTGCTTCTTTCATTTTTGTTTCCAAACTTACTTTGGTGTTTCTTAGTTCCAAGATATCCATGTTGGCTAGTCTTAATTCTTCATTGAGTTGAAGATTCTCTTTGACATGTTCATTGTATGATTCCTGATTGTTAATCAGTTTTTCATCAAATTCTTCAAGCTGTTCTTTTAAGGATGCATTTTCTTCATTAAGATTTTTGACCATTACCCCCAAATCACTGGTGGAACATTCTTTTAGATCCCTTCTTATCCTTTTGATAACTAATTGTGCATCATTGAATTTTTCTTTTAGTTCTTCAATTTCTCTTTTTGATTTGTCCAAATCTTCAAGAGCATCTTCGAGATTTCTTTTCAGATGTTTCATTTCTACTTTATCCATGATCTCCTCAAGTGGTTAAAATTCTTTGCTAAGGTCCAGAGCTCTGATACTAATTGTTAGGAATGGGAATGCTGAGAGAGGGGGGGGGCGGGGGGTGGGGTGGGGTGAATCAGTGTTCACTGTATTATAACTTTTCACTTTAATCTTTATACTAAACTTAAATGCTTAAGAACTCAATTAAACATTCACATAAACATGAAACATGAAATCAACACATGACACCAATATGATTATAGGGAAACCCAAATAGGTAAAAACCCCAGTGGGAATTGACACCCACTAATATTCTGCACTAGTGTTTTGTGATCCTTGTTAGAAGATCCTTTACCCTGTTAGGATTAGCTTTACAATGCTTTAAGTACACTAGACCTTGTCAAGGGTCTGACCCTGTTAGGAGTCTTTTACAATGATCCCTGTTAGGGGAGTGGACTCACTATCTTAGAGCTCACTACTCAAATGGTGAAGGCTACAACCTTCTGATATCAGATACACACTATATCTACCAAGTGAACTATCACTGTGACACTACTTGTTAGATCAGTTCCTTTGATGCGCTGATGCTTTGACCTCTTACAAATTTTTGCTACATCTCATAGTGTCTTTGCACACTTCTTCTCTCCTTCACACATCTCACTTTCAACTTCCATGCTGAATACAATGGGTACATCTTATATTTATACGCTCATACAAAATAAACAATTAGGTCAGCCCCATAACGAATTGCAAACAATGCTTCCAATTGAATTGGCTTAAGAATTCTTAAAATTATACATATAAACATGTCGAAAACCTAAATACAATGGGTGCATAGCCTTAGAAACATTACATTATAATCTCAAACCAAAATACTAACTGTCAGCTATATGCTCTATTCTCTGTTGGCACATATTGGCTGTGCAACTTCAACTGACTGTAACTTTCACATCCTTGCATATCTTCTTATGCACTCATGGACTAAGAAAGATTATAGTCTAACTAACTTATCTTCCAGGGCACATACCATAATTCATCCATACACATGTGCACTGATGCTCTGAGCTGTAAGAACTCTGTACACTGTCCAATCATCAACACTTAGCTGATTTATGATCTTCTCATCAGGTGCACTCACTCCAAACTGCTATATGACTTTTTTGTCATAATGACAACACTAAATCAAGTCATATACTTCAATATAGTCAAATTTCCAATAGTAAGTGAAACCCCAATAGTCAAATTAGTTAATGCTGGTAGGTGAGTTTGGATTGCAAATTTGTGGAGGAAATTTTGTGCGCAGAAAATAGATAAAAGGGAAGAATATTTTTATGCTATATTGAGTTTGATTTTTTGTGAAGTGTGAGGAACAAAAAAAGAATATTTTTGTGCTCTATATGAATCAGAGAATAATGCAACAATAGCTGGGTATTTTTCTTTCGGAGTAGTGATTTTTCCATACATTTTGTGAGAGCTTTGTAAGGCTTCAAGTAGTTTGTATGTAGCCATAGTATGTTGCAAGTTAGTTTGTAATTTATAGTTACAACCATCAGTTTTATATCTGAGTTTGTAGATTTCATTTTTCATATTTGTAGAAGTCATTTTCAGAATTAATAGAAAGAAAGAAAGAAATATTGCACACCTCCAGTTATTTGTTCTTGTCTACATTTGAATTTACATTCTATTGTGAATATGTAGTGATTGAGAAATCAGAGTTACAATCTGTGTGTGTATTCTTTGTGTATTTGAGATGTTATAGATTTCTTGAAATGGTAACAATGCATTTTGTTGTGTGCTTATGTGCCTGAGGGGACATTAACATATGCTAGTATGGTTTCTAATGGGGCCACTACCAATCGCTCTAGTGGGGTTGGGAGTGGTGGTGGTTTTGGTGCTAAGGGTTCTCTCCCTGTCTCGAACCCTATCTAAATCTTCTTGAGTGAGGAAGTGATAGAAGATATTGAGTGTGCATCCTTTGATTTTTCTTCTCATGGTGGGATTTGTCACTTCTTGGGTTTGTGGTCGAGCCTTGCTGATTTGCACTGGTGGATTTCTGATCATTGGGAACCTATCATTTCTAGTACTATTCAAATTTTCCCTATGGAAAAGGGTTTTTTTACTGCTAAATTTAATAATTCTAAAGATAGAAATTTGATTATGTTCAATAACTCTTTCTCTTGGGATAATCGTTATATGCTGGTAATGAAACCTTGGTTTCTTGATTTTTGCCCCTCTTCCAAAATCTTTAATAAGATTCTAATTTGGGTAAGGCTCCCTTATCTTCCTCTCCATTTTTGGGTCGATTCAATTTTTGAAGTTGTGGGTGACGCTATTGGAGAGTTTTTGATGGTGGATGAAGAGTCATTTGATATTATGCACTCAAATTATGCATGTCTACTGGTAGATATGGACATCTCTAAGGGGTTACCAAAAATGATTAAGTTTGAGTACTCTAACACTTCCTAGATTCAAACTTTGGATTATGAAGGGCTTCCTTTCAGAAGTAGGAAGTATTTTAAAACAGGTCACTTGTTAGCTCAATGTGGATTACAAAAGACTAAGATGAAAAGTTCTATGTCTTGGTGGAAGGGTGCTTCATCTGACCATTATACAGTTGTAAAGAAAAATATTGATCTTGCTGATAATTTTGGGCCTGAAGATGTTAGCACTAGTGGTAGATCTGAGGTTTCTCAGTCTACTGGTGATTCTTCAGCTAGCACAATTACAACTATTTCTAACGGTATCTCTACTACTTATTCTGCTGGTATTGGGGTTCTTCCACTTGTTTCAGGTCTTGTTGGGTCCACTGAATAGTCGGCTGGTACTATTGCTATTGGTTCTACTGGTGATCCTCCTATTGGTTTTGGTTTTGCCAGGTCTACTATCATTTATGATGGTATCTTGGGTACTGGTAAATCTACTGGTAGTCTTGTTGGTTCTACTCCAGCTGGGTCTGCTAGTTTCCTTTCAGAAAATCCTATTTTAGCTGGTCTCTCTATTGTTGCGGAGCAATCTAGACTTGGTGCTTCTCCCTTGCATTTTGTGGAAGGACCCCTTGTTGGTGTTGTCCAATCTTCTTGTGCTTCTCTCTTGAGACCTTTCTCTCAAGACTGGTAGGAGAAGGCTTCTTTGGTAGAAGAGGGGTGGAGCCTTGTTATTGATAAACATCATAAAAAATGCTCTCTACAATTTGATATGACCCTCTACTTCCAGAACAAGGGAGGGAAAGGTAAATCTTAGATTTTAAAATTTCATTAGAAGGGTGCTAAAGGAAAATCCTAGTTTTGGTTTTCTTCTTTAGCTTTGGTTTTCATGAAGGTTGTTTCATGCATTATTTCATCCAAGTTTTTGGTGCTTGTTTTAAAACCCTCACTTTGGTCTTCATCTGTTCCATTTTTTAGGGCTTCTTTGAATATCTTTTGTGACCACTTTGTTCAGGGTTATGGGGCCCCTTCAAAACCTGCTTTTACCTCAAAAAAAACAAAGTATTTTGTTGTTTAAGTTTTCAGGTTTTAAAGTGATTCTAAAATATTTACCTTAACCACTTTAAGGAAGTGCCCATTTAACTTGTCTATAAAATAATTTAATCCAACTTAGAAGAGGCACACATTTGAGTCAAGTATTCATGTTGGAATGTTCCATCAACATGTTAGTATTTATATGGATCAAAGCATTAACATTTGAATGTAGAAAATTTCTTATCTTGCATTTCTCTTTTAATTGCATATTTATTGTGGTCTATTTATGTTGAGTTTGGGAGGGATGTTATTCCAAATAGATTATGATCTAGATGAATAGAAGATGGTGATTGCTCCATCCATTCTTCTAATATTTATTCTATGGCATCTTATATTTACATAGTCAAGGACTTCCTCAATGTTAAAATAGTCTCTTAGATCCCAAGCAATCTATTCATCTTAAGTGTTCTCACTTACAAATTATGGGTTATGTTAATGTTCAAAAAGATTGTATTTGGAGAATCCAATAAAAAGGATATGCAAGTGTTGCTTAAAAATTGACTAAGAATATATACAACATGTCTCACAATGTGTATTTTTGTTAGATGTAATTTTATTGGCATGGCCATGGTGAGAACCTCTCGGAGATGGAGAAATGTAGAGACCTTGTTTCTAAGTTTCTCTTTTCACATTGCTATTGAAATTTACACAAAAGAATGTTAATAATTGTAAAGTCCAAAGTGAAGTAGTTCATTGGTTCATTTCCTTTGGCATGGTTCTCCTAGTGGGAGCCTAATCTCAACTCCTTTTGTTAGGGGAAAGCATCTTGTTTGGTAAGTTAATGCATGCAAATATCCATCCCGATGACATTGATGTGGAAAATGAATATGTTGAGTGGAAGGTGTTAAGAACTAAGGTGATGAAGTTGTGGGTTGAAGCTTGTGCATGGAAGACACACTAATTAATTTTCAACTTAGTGTTTAATCCAGGTGTAGGAATGATAGTCACAATTTGTATTTCATTCATGGCCACAAAAGTGGCATCTCGTTCTATACTTCTTCTTCATAATAATGGATTTAAGGTAATCTGGTATTTTATCTCTAGTGCATATTCATTTTAGTGGGATGGATCCTCAAGTTGTTGAGATGATTCAACGTGGCAGTTTATTTTTATAGTTTAGGTAGTAACTTCTTGGTTATCATCATAGATATCTTTCTTGTGTCGTATATCATTGCGGTGCACCCATTAAAGCCTAGATTAGCATGTACATTTTCTCTGATCCAAAAGATTTTTCAATTGAGGAATCTAAGTTGATGTATATGGAAGATTCCACCAAACAAAATATCAAATACTTGAATAATAGTCTATTATTCATTTGCATACTTCTTAAATTTATTACTGCAGACCATTCCTACTTTTGGTCTAATCTCCTACTACAATGTGCAAGTGAATTTAGAGTTTAGTTTCCATAAATGAAAACATGAAATAATCTGTGTTAATATGATTTAGAAAAATAGAGAGGGGGGGGGGGGGATCAGTTGTTCTCAGGTCCAGATGTATAAAACAAACTTCAAATTTTTTTTCTTAAATTAGATCTAACAACCAACACCAACTCGGTCATCACTGATTATATAATAGAAACATATAACATTGCAGTCCACTACCCAGCTATATCTAACTTGTAAAAAATAGAAATGTTTAAACCAAAACATTCACACAAGCATTGACACTAAGATTTATAGTGGAAACCCAATCTGGGAAAAACCACTTTGTAACATGCTACTATTATTTTCACTCTTCTGAAGTGAGCTCGGTTAAAAGCCAACCCTGTCAAAGGTTACAATACACATTGTTAGGTGTGACCCAGTTAAAGGATTTCAATCACTCTGTTAGAAGTGAGCCTTGTTATAGGACTTACATACACTCCATTAGAATGCAACCTTGTTCAAAGGATTAAAACATATGATTGTTAGGTCAACCTCTGTTAAAAGGATTTTGACTTTTACAATGGTTAGAAAGTAGCAGCAGTATTGATCTGAAAAACATACAACTCACTTTGCAAATAACAGATCCCATTCTGTACACAAGTGCTAGTTTACTAGCTTTGAAACTTTTCCATCTCCATCTCTGATTTGCTCGGAGCTTTTCTTCAAGCAACCACCACACTTCTCCTTTAGCCTTTTTCTTCTTATACAATCAATAAAATCTACTAATCTTCCAACATCCTCTTTTCACCTATGCACACAAATACCTAATGCTTAGGTTCCCTTAATACTTTCTCAATTAGGTTAACTCATCTTTTTCTACTCAATCTCCTTTGTAGATCTTAGGGTTAGGTCAGATTCATTGAATCTAACCGCTTTATGTTCTTCGGCTCCATTTCTAGAAACATCTCAAATCTCTTAAAGATTTACAATAAAATGTTTTTCAGTGCATTCAATGCTTTCAAACAATCAATAAATAAAGTCAACATGTTTTACATAATCAAAGAATTCAACAATGTTGGCTCCAAAACTTAATTCTCTTCAAATATAAAAATACTAATGCCCAGTCAATACTGTGATCAACTACTCGGTCTTCATGTAGAAATCTCAGTCATTACTAAAAAATGTTTCCTCGGCTAACACTATCTTCCTCGGCAATTAACTAATGTTCGGTCGACACTAGAATTTTTCTCAGCATGCACTAGCTCGGTCGACAATAACATCACTCGGCTTAAACATGATTTCTCCATTTTTTCTCGGTCAAGCCTACTAGTTTAGTCTTCAATCTTACTAGGATAAACAATACATTGTCTCATCATTGTACAACATAGTCAAGTACACTTTGTAGTATCAAGATGACTCAAGCTTTTCTTAGGTGCTATTATTACCATCCTTGCTTTCCCTTCTTCAAAACAATACAATAGATATAGTACTTTTCTAAGTAGCAACAGTCTTACCAATTAAGGTTTGACATCAATGACAACACAACAATTCATTTAATTGTAGTTTCCAACAATCTCCCTCTTTGGCATTGATGGAAACACCATATGATATCACCTGAATAACACATGGATTACCAACCAATCCAAAAACTTATCTGTCCATCAGAAAAATTTGTAATATCCTTAGCTTCATTCTGATTTAGAATCTATTAGGATCACTTCTGTGACTGTCAGAAATATCCAAATCTCCCTCTATCCTGATCCTTCATCTCAGTTCATCTTAGTTCATCTCCCTTGGGTTACTTTTCTAAATTCAGTGTCATGTGTTATTATATCATCTCATTTCATCTCCCTCTTTGACAAAAATGCCAAAGCAACAACTACAACATACATCCATCAGATGTAGATATTATCTGTGCAGTTCAGTGTTTCTCCTTCTGTCATCTTTCTTATGATTGATTGCTTGTCTTTGCTCTTCTTCACAACTCTAGGCTAGTCCTAAAGTGTGACAATCTTCTGCATCAATCTGTCAAATATTCTTCTGTAGCATATTTGATGTAGTGTTCCTAGCTTTAACTAGGCGGCCTCAGTTAGGGGAAGAACCCCTAATTGAATTCTCAAATACTCGTGCTTCTTTAGGTAAAGCTTTAGTGAATATGTCTACTAATTGTTCCTTTGTATTCACACATTCCATGCGGACTTATTTATCTTGTACCAATTCTCTCAAGTAGTGATACTTGATTGCTATGTGCTTGGTCTTAGTATGCATCACTAGATTCTTAGAAATGTTGATAGCACTTGTGTTGTCACAAAAAATAATAACAGGTTCAGTGATTTCTTCTTTCATGCCTACCAACAATTACTTTATCCATACCAAATTTGAACAGTTTACTACAACAGCAACATACTCAGCTTCAGCAGTAGATTGGGAAACACAATTTTGTTTCTTTCTTGTCTAGGAGACTAATCTCTATCCAAGAAA
This sequence comes from Chamaecyparis obtusa, assembly GCA_027943335.1. Lineage (NCBI taxonomy): Eukaryota > Viridiplantae > Streptophyta > Pinopsida > Cupressales > Cupressaceae > Chamaecyparis > Chamaecyparis obtusa. The sequence goes on along the minus strand of BSBK01005055.1, from coordinate 308,099 downwards.
GAAAGCTCCACCACTAGTACTCTTTTTGTCATCTACATTTCCTGCCCAATCAACATCTGTATATACTCGCAGTTCAAATCTTTCATCCTTCTTGTAATATAGCCCATAGTCAACAGTCCCTTTCAAGTATCTCATTATTCTTTTCACAACCATCATGTGTGTTTCCTTAAGATTGGTAGAGAATCTTGCCACAATCCCAATAGCTAGTGCAATATCTGGTCTACTATGTACAACATACTGCAATTTTCTGATCAAGGATCTATACAAAGTCTGGTTCACTTCTGCAACATCATCATTCTTAGATAACTTTTTTCTAGTAGCCATAGCAGTACTCACTAGTCTAGAATCTTCCATCCCAAAAGTTTTTAGTATCTCATTAACATACTTATCCTGTGTAATGAAAATTCCTTTCTTCATCTGATATACTTGTAAACCAGCAAAGAATTTAATCTCACCAAACATACTCATTTCAAATTCAGTTTGCATTTCATTTGAAAATCTTTTACATAAAGCATCTTGTTCACCAGAGATAATATCATCAACAAAAAATTTTGCCAACAAGATTCCTTTACCTTCTTCATCTTTCATGTATAGATTGCTTATGTCATTTGTTCTTGAAAATCCTATCTATATCAAGTAGTTATGCAATCTCTCATACCATGCTCTCGGAGCTTGTTTTAATCCATATAGTGCTTTGTTCAGTTTTCATACCACGTGTCTTCTGTTTGGATCAATAAAACCTTCTGGCTGTTCTATGTAAACTTCTTCTTCTAGTATACCATTTAAAAATGTAGACTTAACATCCATTTGATATACCTTGAAATCTTATAAGCATCATATGCAAGAAGAGTTCTTACTCCTTCGAATCTAGCTACAAGGGCAAATGTCTCCCCATAATCTATTCCTTCTTCTTGTGCGTAGCCTTTGCATACCGACCTAGCTTTGTTTCTAGTGATTTCACCATTTTCAGTCAGCTTATTTTGGAACACCCACTTTGTTCCTATAACATTTTTGTTTTTAGGTCTCAGCACCAAAGTCCAAGTATCATTCTTCTCTATCTAGTTTATCTCTTCATTCATTTCTTGTATCCAGTCTTCATTTTCTAATGCCTCCCTAGTTGTCTTAGGTTCAAATTCACACAATAAACATGTTGGATCCTTTGTCTTACTTCTGGTCAGAACTCTAGTATATTTGTCTCCAATTATCTATTCAAGCTTGTGATGTCTTCTTACATATTTTTCCAAAATAGGTTCAACTCTTTTCTCCTCTAATTCATCAGGTTCCACAATAAGATTATCAGATTCAGCTTCTGAATGCTCAAAAAACTCTTCCTGATACTCTACAACATTTTCCTGTTGCTCGGCATGTTCTTGTTCTCTCTCAGCACTATTTTCCTGATGCTCGACAGCATCTTCCTGTCTCTCGGCATTGCTTACCTGAAACTCGGCATCAGGTGCAAGTCTGTTACTTGCCTCTTCTTCTTCTATATACACAAAAGATCTATAATATTTTGGTTCTCTTTTGCTATCAGCTTCATTTATTTTTGCATACTCATCAATTTTGACATTCACACTCTCCATAATTTTGTTAGTGTTAGAGTTTAAACACTTATAAGCTTTACTTTTTGTGGAATACCCTAGGAATATGCCTTCATCACTTTTAACATCAAACTTTCCATTCCTATTATCTTTTAGTATGTAGCACTTGCTTCCAAAGATTCTAAAGTATTTAACAATTGGTGCATACCAATGCCATAATTCATAAGGTGTCAGATTTGTACCTTTCTTGATCTATACCCGGTTAAGAGTGTAGACAACTATACTTATAGCTTCTTTCCAGTATTTTTGTGCCACATTCTTTTCAATCAACAATGTCCTTACACAATCCAAGATAGATCTATTCCTTCTTTCTGCTATACCGTTCTATGGAGGTGTTCTAGGTGCAAACATCTATCTTTTGATTCCTCTATCATTGCAAAATAGATTGAATTCATTTGATGTAAATTCTCCACCTTGGTCAAATCTAAGACATTTAAGGTTCCTACCTGTCTCCTTCTCAACCTTAGCCAAATACCACTTAAAGAATTGAAAAGCATCAGATTTTTCTTTTAAAAACATTACATGCACCATCCTGGTATGATCATCAAAAAACAAAATGAAATCTCTAGCACCACAGTAGCTTTGTACACCCATAGGTCCACAAAGGTCAGTATGAACCAAATCTAAAATGTTTTCAGAAGTAAAGGATTTTCTCTTGAAACTTGACATTGTCATTTTTCTTAACTGACATTCCTTGCACATCACATTCTCAGGTTTCTTCAATCTAGGTAGACCTCTTACTTTCTTCTTCTTGTTTATTTCTACCAGATTATCAAAGTTAACATGAAATATCCTCTTATTCCATTACCAAATATCATCAAGTTGTTCAACCATACATGTTTCTTCAGATAGGTCAAGATAGAACAAATTACCTCTAGTCTATTCTCCACTTCCAATCAGTTCACCAGTAGTATCAAATATTTTAGCTTTCTTGTGATTAAATTCCACTTGGTAACCAGTGCTATTAAGCTGTGCAACACTTAGCAGATTATAGTTTAGACCTTCAACCCAATATGCATTTTCACAAGAGATCTTATTAGTCAGTTTAATCAGACCTTTTCCTCTAACAGGACATGGTGCATCATTACCAAATTTTACACTTTTACCTCTATAATGATGTAAGGTATCAAACTTACTCTTTTCACTAGTCATGTGATGTGAACAACTACCTCAATTTCAAAATCATCACTATCAGTGTTAGTTTCTTCTTCATCAATGTAACAAGATTTCTTACCTTTTCCTTTGTATTCTTTGTACCTTCTGTAGCTTCTATCATCTCTTCTATCTTTGTGTTTGATGTTTCTTTCTTCATCTTTATCATTCTTGTCAGGACATCTAGCAGCTATATGACCAACTTTATTACATGCAAAACATATAATAGGGAGTTTACCTTTATATTTTCATTTTCCCCTTCTCAGTCTTCTAGCCATAAGAGCTTCTAGGTCTTCAAGTTCTTCATTAGAAGTGTCACTGCCACTTTCATTTTCACTTTCACTTTCATTGATGCATCTTTCTTTTTCTTTCTTTGGCTTATTCAAAACTAATTGTGACTTAAAAGAAGATTCAACATTACCAATACTACCCACAGTGAAGTTATCATAGTTAGAGAGTTCAAAAGCAGTCAGCTTGCCAACCAAACTTTCCAAAGTAAGTACATTTGCAAGGTTACATCTAGATTCCTGAATAGCTGAGATCTTAATAGCATATATAGGATGTAGAGTTCTTAGTAATTTTTCAATTATAGGTTCATTGTCAATAGTTCCATTTGGTCCTCTAATAGCATTCACAACTTCTTTTATTCTACAACAATATTGTGCAATGTTCTCACCTTCTTGCATTCTCATTTCATCAAACTTACCTCTGAGACTCTCAGCTTTATCTTTTAGTACATTTATGTCACCACCATAGATCTTTCCAAGAGTTTCCCACATCTCCTTAGCACTTGTGCAATCCTTAATGTCCTCAAATTCTAGATAGCTTAGGGCAGGTGCAATTTCTAGCATCGCCTGATTATGTTCTTGCTTAGCTCTCATTTCCTTGGTAGTCAAAGGTGTGACAAGTGAGACATAGTCATTCTCAATATAGTACTTTGCAGAATCACCAATACCGGCCAGATGTAGCTTCATCAAGCTTTGCCATGCAGGGAAGTTTTCCTTATCCAGCTTTGGTACCTCCTTCTTATACGTCTGGATCATTTTCTTCAAGTCCCTTTAAACTTGGTTTCTATAAACACCAATAATAGGAAACATAGCTCTAATACGAATTGTTAATATGATTTAGAATAATAGAGAGGGGGGGTGAATCAGTTATTCTCAGGTCGAGATGTATAAAACAAACTTCAACAACTTTTCCTTAAATCAGATCTAACAACCAACACCAACTCGGTCATCATTGATTGTATAATAGAAACATATAACATTGTAGTCCACTACCCAGCTGTATCTAACTTGTAAAACACAGAAATATTTAAACCAAAACATTCACACAAGCATTGACACTAGGATTTATAATGGAAACCCAATCTCGGAAAAACCACTTTGTAACATGCTATTATTATTTTCACTCATCTGAAGTGAGCTCAGTTAAAAGCCAACCCTATCAAAGGTTACAATACACATTGTTAAGTGTGACCTAGTTAAAGGATTTCAATCACTCTGCTTGGAACTTTTCTTCAAGAAACCACCACATTTCTCCTTCAGCCTTTTTCTGCTTATACAGTCAATAAAATCTACTGATCTTCCAACATCCTCTTTTCACCTATGCACACACATACCTAATGCTTAGGTTCCCTTAATACTTCCTCAATTAGGTTAACTCATCTTTTGCCCCTCAATCTCCTTCGTAGATCTTAGGGTTAGGTCAGATTCATTGAATCTACCCGCTTTATGTTCTTTGGCTCCTTTTCTAGAAACATCTCAAATCTCTTAAAGATTTACAATAAAACATTTTTTAGTGCATTGAATGCTTTCAAACAATCAATAAATAAAGTCAACATGTTCTACATAATTAAAGAATTCAACAATGTCGGCTCCAAAACTGAATTCTCTTCAAATATAAAAATACTGATGCTCAGTCAATACTATGATCAACTACTCGGTCTTCATGTAGAAAGCTCTATCATTACTAAAAAAAATTTCCTCGGTTAACACTGTCTTCCTCAACAATTAATTGATGTTCGGTCAACACTAGAATTTTTCTCGACATACACTAGCTCGGTCGACACTAACATCACTCAGCTTAAACATGATTTCTCCATTTTTGCTTGGTCAAGCCTACCAGTTTAGTCTTCAATCTTACTAGGATAAACAATACAATGTCTCATCATTGTACAACATACTAAAGTACACTTTATAGTATCAAGATAACTCAACCTTTCCTTAGGTGCTATTGTTACCATCCTTGCTTTCCCTTCTTCACAATAATAAAATAGATATAATACTTTCCTAAGTAGCATCAGTCTTACCAATTAAGGTTTGACATCAGTGACAACACAATAATTGCTTCAATTGCAGTTTCCAACACTATGTAGTGTCTCTTGCCAACACTCTTTCCTACTAGGAATTCTGAAATTTTGAATTAATCAACTAAACTTACCTCAAAGAATGTTGGAGTACCCACTTGTGACTTTAGCTTAAGAATTCAACCTATCATGCTTCTCGCAGGGATCACACCACACAATCCTTTAGTTCTGAATAAAAAATTGGAACATGAATTCACTATTTAGTGCCAAACTTCATGAGTTGTTTCTCATTTAATTCAAGCATGTAAATCAAAGCTCTACCGTATTTAAAAATTTGAAGCTAAGATTAGCTTTCCACATTCCCTTTCTCTCTTAAATTCATTAGTTTCATAGTATCATGATCATAGATTTATGGCTATACATCTTTATTGTGAAGTGGTGATATCACTTATCATTATGTCATAAGAATTATTTTCCTTCTCTTATTTCTTTATACGAGTTAGTGATACACGACCTTTCATTTATCACTAAATCACATTTCACCTTCTAATTGTATTGGAAACCCAAATTGTGCTCAGCTAATCACAGACCCATTCCATTAATTTATAATCAATTTTTACATTAATAGAAACATCTGGAAAGTGGAAGAATAATCTAGAAATTTCTAACTTTCTTCACTTATTTGGAAGCTTCTTTGGTCAAGGTCAAATTTGCTGGAAACTTTTATTTTGAGTGTTGGTGGTGTAATTAATTTATTTTCCAACATCCCCCCATAAATTAATTATACCAATTTTGATAACTATCCCCTCATAATCCAAATATGATGGGTCTTGGGATTAAGCCTTCTTAGGTACCCATTTACAACACAAAATTTTAGTTCCCCTCATCACTATCACTTGGGTTTTTAACCAGTTTACCCATAACCATTTGGGATTTTCCCCAACTAATTCAATGTTACATAATTTTAGGTTTTTCACCCAAACAAGTGGTTTTGGCTTACCACAAAATTCACTCACGAAAGTGGTTTAAGGATAGAGAAAAAAATAGAGAAAACTATGGAAAAGTAGGGGAGACACAAACCATAACAGATTTATGATTTACATACCAACACATTACTCTTCTTTTTCTCTTACCAAGCCACCCAATAATGTTGATTGGAGAGGTTCCAACCCACTTTATAGCACTTGAAATGATCAAGTGGGTCACGTCTATAAGTCTAACTCTCTGCTAATTCAGGGCTGCTTCTTTTCTCCTATGGGTGCTGCTTCCAAACCGATATTTGACATTTTGTACAATCTTGGATGGTAACAATGGCCTCTGCAATGCTGGGTGCTCTCAGGAAACTCCTGGTTATGGCTGTTATGCCATCTCAAGGGTTTTGGAAACTCTAGAGTTGGATGGTTTTCCAATCCAAGTCTTCGTGGCTTTCGGCATATGACTGCTCCATCATATTTTTCCCTCATTAATGTTTCTCTTAGCTAGCCCATTTCCATTGTTTTTGTAGAGCTTGTAAAGTTACTTTGAGCAGTATAGTGCAACATAATTCCTTAGTTCTTTACAAAGAACTGCAAATGCAAATCTTCCCAAAAATTGTACTTTCTAGAACTAACAATTCTACGATTTGGTAAACTGAGTGAGAAAAGACTTTGAAGATATATTTGAAACAATGGTACCCTCCTTCCTTAATAGATCTCACATTAATAGATCTCACATGCCCAAATAGGAATTTTCTATGTAGATTTGGAAAAATCCACAACTTTTATGATTGGAAGATCAAAATGGAACACATTACACTTCACCATATTCTTCTTACTCTCTCTAGACTCTTGGACCATCTACCATTAGCTCTGATACCATATTCAAAACCCAAATTAGGCTCAACTAATCACAGGCCCATTCCATTAATTTATAATCAAATTTTACATTAATAGGGAAATTTGGAGAGTGGAAGAATAATCTAGAAATTGTTGACTTTCTTCACTTATCTGGAAGCTTCTTTGGTCATGGTCAAAATTACTAGAAACTTCTATTTTTAGTGTTGGTGGTGTAATTAATTTATTTTCCAACAAACTAGTTGTTCCAATCTTGTGATCTAGCGATATGTATCACCATTTGGAAGGTCTCTTATTATTTTCTAATACGAGTTTTGCAAAGTAGCAATATATCCCTTGTAGCTTTCTCTTCCTTTGACTATTTTGCATGTCTTCGTCTAGTTAAATATAGTCCCTTACGAAATGGCGACAATAGCATAGTTTCATTTTCTTCACCTCTATTTTGTAATTTATCATTTTTGGTGATACACAGGTCTTGCGAATTGGCAATCATGTGATAACTTTCATTACTATTTTGTATTCTATCAGGTTTTAAAAAATGAGATTCTTGTGAAATAGCAATATTTTATGGTGTTTCTATAAAATTAATGAAAAATGTGAAATTTTGAAGTATCATTTAAGGATATTATTTTAAATGATCTTTTGGTGGCTTATATAAGTCCATTTTAGGAATTTTAGGCTAGAAAGTACACTAAATTAAAGTTAAAAAATATATTGAATTATGTTTATAGGTTTTCCTTGTTTGATTATTCATATGGATAGTAGAAGAAAAATTATTTAAAAGTTTCAAGAAAATTTGTAGACATCTCAAAACATTGTACTAATCAATTCGAATAATCATCAATAAAAGGAGGATGATTCCCATCCAAATTTATCTCATCTCTATTGTACATCTTTGAAGTTGGGTCAATTGATTCTATGCTCCTATGTGAGATGATATTAATATACGTGATTCTTGGTTTAACATTGTGGATCCCTATTCCACCATCCCACAATATCTCACTATTTGAAACCATAGAAAGTGATCCATTTTTCCCAACTTATAAATTTGTGTTGCCTTTTATGGATTATTCACTAAAAGAGGGGTAAAAATTTATTAAGACAAATTGAGAAACAAAAAGGAGAGCTCAACAAGGAGCTCTATCATGAGCAACAAGATCATCTAACTCAAGAGACAAATTTAAGGGAAGCTGCCCCCTATCCATAATATTCCAACCTTGAGCATGATCGGATGCCCATTTGGCCAAACAATTAGCAATTCTGTTCCATTATCAATGAATGCAATTAAAACTAACAAACTCTAGATAAGTACAAAAGAGAAAATTTTGATTAATAACTGAAGCCAATTGACAAATAAGATCCTCAAGAAACTGTGAAGTAAGAAAATTCACCACCACTTGAGAATCAGATTCACAGATAACTTGGCACCATCCCCTCAAACAACATTGCTCCATGACATGTAAAATGGCCAGAGCCTCCATGAAATTGTTAGGATGACAACCCTTATTCACTAAAAAAATAAATTGAACTTCTCTAGAGCTACATCGGGCCACACCCCCAATGCCAGCAGGACCTGGATTCCCCCGAGAAGAACCATCAGTGTTGACTTTGAGAAATCTGAGTGGAGGAGATGACCACTGACCCACACAGCTCAATCGTCTCTTCCTTTGATGTCTAGGATGGTTTGGAACTTTACAATACCATTGGCCTACAACCCGTGAGAATCCATCCTGAAAATGAAAGTTAAGATGTCTGCAAATAGCAAGATCACTAGGGTCCATGCCTCCATCTAACTCACACTTTTCCTGAATAGTTTCCTGAAGAGAGTGGGAAATCTTCCTCCAAAGATGCATAACACCAATCCAGACATCTTGAAAGATTCATCAATTCCTCTCCAACTAGATATGCCAAAGAATAAAAGAGGGGCCCACAATCAAAGTAGTGTTAAGAGGTGGAGCCTTGGAGGGGCCACTCCCCAAGCAATCCCAAAACTCGAACAAGGAGGAATCATGCTAACAAGAGCAACCCCAAGAACTCCACCAAAGATTCCATAATTGGGTAGAAAAGGAACAATGGAAGAAGAGATGAGAGATAGATTCCTCTCCATTACCACATAACAAAAAAATAAGGGACCTAGAACCCACATTTACAAATATTATCCCACGTAAGACACCGCTTGTGAGCCACCAACCACATGGAAAAATTATATTTGGGCCAAGAAAACTTATTCCAAACTTTTTTCCACCAAGGGACCTCAACATCCCCTAACAATTGTCTAATAATCTTCTAGTACCCAACATAAATAGAATATTTACCAGATAGGATACTGCTCCAAGACAAAACTTCTGGCTCCAACAGAGAGCAACACTCCCTAGAAGCCAAAATCCTAGAAAGATCTCGGTGGTTTGCCTCTGAGCCCCCAGGAGGCCAATCTGAAGAGCACTTCCATCTATATCCAACAACAAGACCCAACTGATAAGGAGTCTTCTAATGAGCCACTTTATCTCATCCAACAGTAAGAAAAGAATCACACAGAGTCTGAAGATGAGGATAAATGGATAAGATAGGAGGGTTGCCATCCCAAGCATCAGACCAAAACAAAGCCTCAGAGCCTCGCTTACATATCTAGATAAGGCCCCTCTTAACTAATTGAGCACCAATCTTGAGAGTATTCCACACCATAGAGCCAAGACCTTCAAGAGGAAGCGTGGAGATAAACCAAAGATCAAGACCTCTAAAATACTTATGAGTAATTATACGAGCCCAGAGATGATTTTGTCCAGAGCACCATCGCTAGTGAAGCTTAGCAAAAAAAAATTTCTACTCAAGATAGTAGATTGGAGGCCAAGACCAAGCTCCTTCTTAGACCTACAAATAGTCTCCCAACTAACCAAACTCCATTTAGAGTTACGCAAATTACCACTCCAAAGGAATTATCGTGAAAGAGCATCAAATTCCTTGAGAAATTAAATACAAGCAGCTTGACCATGCATCTATAAATAGGAAGAGCCTGAATAACAAATTGAAGAAGGGTAACACGTGAAGCAGTATAGAGCCATCTATGGGTCTAGTTATTTACCTTCTCCTAAAGCTTGTTAATTAAATTTTCCCAAAAGAGTCGTGGTTGCCTAGAGACAACAATAGGAATTCCAAGATAAGTCAGAGGGAGTGAACCGGTCTAAAATCTAAGGATATTAGCAATCCTCCACTAAATAGGATCAGGAGTGTTAAATAAATATATAGAAGATTTGGGGAACACCCCACAACGCAACAGTAAGTTGCGAGCCTCTCAATTGGGAGGTCTTGGGTTCAAGTCTTCTTGAGCCCCTTGTTGATCTTGGCTTCAGTCCATTTCCTATCAAAATATATATATAGAAGATTTGTGTTCATTAAATTTCTGGCCTGTTGCCACCAGATAAATATCCAAAGTATGTCGGAAGGCTTCAACTTCCTTGACTCGAGCAATTCCTGCTAGAGCAGAGTCATCAAAAAATTGAAGATGAGAAAGAGAAGGTAAACCATTCCCCCAATGCCATCCCTAGATAGAGTTATGGGACACCTGACACATAATGAATCTGCCCAAACCCTCAGCCATAATAATGAAAAGATAGGGGGAAAGAGGATCACCTTGGCAGAGACCCCTATAAGCACCAAATAACTAGGAAGGTTGGCCATTAAGAACATAGAAAGAGGAATAAGTGACAAAGGTCATAGTCCAACTCACCCACTCCAAGATAAAGCCAAAGGAAAGAAGAATATTCCTTGGAAAGCTCCATTTGACTATATCATAGGCCTTAGCCATATCCAACTTAATAAACATTGATCTTTCCCTTGAGCTAGCCATAGAGTGGATAGCTTCAGTAGCAATAACCACCCCATCTAAGATTTGTATTCCTACAACAAAACCTCCTTGTTCTTATGAGATAATCGTAGGCAACCACTTTTTAAATCTCTCAGCAATCAACGTAGTAATAACTTTGTAGACCACATTACATAGAGCAATAGGTCGAAAAAACTCCAATTGATTAGCCCCATATTTTTTCATAAAAATAACCAAGAAAGTAGAATTTAGTGCCCAAAGAATCTGCTTTCTAGAATAAGATTCCTTAACAACTTCTAACAAATCCTGATTAATGATGTCCTAGAATTCTTGAAATAATTTAGAAGGAAAGTCGTCAGGGCTAGGAGGTTTTCCTTTCGGCATACCAAAGACCACTTCCTCCAAATCAACCAAAGAAATTGGGTGCATAAGATAATCATTCATTTCTTGAGAAATAAGGGTGGGAATACATGATAAAATAATATGCTCTTCACTATCGGCAGGAGGAGAGTCCTCAGAGAAAAGGTTAGAAAAGTACCGAGTAGCCTCCTAAAACACAGCTAGCAAGGAAGATAAATGGATACCTTCAAAATTAACTAAAGAAGAAATATAGCTCTGATTTCGACAAGATTGCACAGTTTTGTGGAAAAAGGCAGTTTTTCTATTACCTTCTTGGAGCCAATGAACCCTAACTTTTTGCTTCTTATTCAAAGTATTGAGACATTTAGGTATTTTCCATGTTAACAAAATTATTTTTTCTTATTCTCTATGTGCTCTACCTCCTTTGCATGTACGTGTTAAACTGGATTTACGCAATGAGATCAATGCAAAAAAATCATACGATTCTCTTTGTAACTTATTGAGCTTACAATAAGGTCAAATACATAGGAAATATGAATTCATCAACTTTTGTAAAAAATAGTGCTTATTTGCCTGCTATTGATAAAAACAATTTACCTAATCAATATCTTTCAAATGGGCAATTTGAATAAATACACACTAAAAGAAAATAAATACACCAAGGTGAGAATAATCCTATCTTTTGAAATTTTTTTTGAAATCAACATAAAAATATTCTTGTCAATCATTCAAGCTCCAAATTTTTACTCCTTGTATACAGAAAAGAAAACCTTCTGCTTATAATTGAACTAGATAGTTTGTTTTTAGTAATAAATTGTTAGATGAAAATAAAGTTTTAAAATTAAAAGTAGAATTATATTGCTAAATATTAAACATAAATGTAAATAGTAAAATTGGAAAGGTCCTTTATTGTTATGGTGAGTCAAAAAATTAATTGAAGAGAGGAATGTTGGAAGGATAAAACATTGAGAGGTGGGGGAGGGGGGGGGGGGGGGGTGAATCATTGTTCTATCAAATTTTATCTTATTAACCCAATTCAAAAACCACTTAATGCATAAATTGAAAAGTAAAGTGCATGAACATTAAGTAAATGAGCATAACACTAGAACACATAGATAAAACCATGTTGAGGAAAAAACCACAGTACGGATGACACCCACAAGCCAATACTCTACAAAAATATTATCTTACAATCAGTTAGAATGCAAATACATTCAGGCTTATTGCTAGCACTCACTGATCAATACAAAAACTAGAGTTACAACCCATTATAAGAAGATTAACTACCTTTATAGGATCAATACAATTATCAATATATAATGAACTATCTAAAATAACACCTAACAATGTATGATTATAGTTCCATGTAAGCAAAAAATATAGATTTGATACGCTACTTCACCGATTGCACACTCAGTCTATTCTTCACTAATTAGCAACTCAAAAATATAAATTCACACAAAAATTTCACATCACAAATTCCACACTTTATATCATGCATCAACTACAACAACAATATTGAATTTTTTGATCTTATACTTCCAAAATCCCTAATTTTATCCCATAATGTCAGCATAAAACTTTCTTGGGAAATGTAAACTATTTTTTCCTTAACTGCCAAAATCAAAATTAAAATCTCAATTCAAATCAATATAATCATCAATTTGACCTTAGATATGTCTACTTAAATGATTTGAATAAGCTTTGACCATTATATTTTTTATGGATTTGCGCAAAAAGATTCTTCATCATATAAGCCTGTTCTAACTTGTTAACCTTAAGAATCATCACTCAGAAGCTTATAACTTCTACATGCCAAAAGATCTCACCATGAAACTTTGGAATTAGGAAGAATATACCTTAAACAAGATTTTTCTAGATGCACACCCAAGAATATCAATCTGGTAGCTTCTATAGATCTAAAAACTATCTGCACTGGAAGAACTCTCTATACTCTGCATTATCCTTAACAAAAATTAAATCTGACTAAAGATACGATCTCATACTAATTTTCACACATGGGATTAGGATCTAAATACCAAATTGTTTACATCAATGACAAAACTTCATTCATAGGATTTTTCCTCTTTCCATCTTTCCAACAAGGAAGTGGGTTCAAAGCTATTAGGATATTCTTACTATGAAGCCATTTATTGTCAACCTAGTCTATAGGCATCTATGGGAGGATGGCACACTAAAATATGGCTCCAAATGGTGAGTGGTAAGTAGAGAAGGATTTTGCCTATGAGTAGTGAATAATTGGAAAGAAAGTAGAGTCCAAAAATACTTAATAATGGTAACATAGGGACTATTTATATATTTGATGAGATGACTATGGGAAGGTCATTGATTTGTGTCACCTATGCAAGAGGTGAAATCCTATGTGTACTATGGCCAAAGAAATGTCCTTGGTGTAATATTATGCTCTGCAAGATTATAATAAAAAAATTGTAGCACATACACAAATAAGAGCAAACAAAAAAAATCCTTATAATTGATGATACATTATAAACTTCCTTCAATCATCAAACCTAAAATTCATTGATTGTAAAAAATGATATCATGTGTATTTTACAAAATATATAATTGGATTGTCATTGTTTCATGCCCTTGATTGTCAAAAGAACATTAACAATCTAGTTTTCAAGTTGTAGGTTAATGAAACCTACAAAAATAAAATGAGGTGACTAAATGTATATAAAGGGAAGAAAATCATGAGAAAAATGAAAGGGGTTGAATTTTTTTGGATGAATAATTTTGCACTAGAATCCACAAGAAATAATGCCTTGACATAGCCTAAAAAAATTGGACAAATATATCTCTATCCCATAAATGAACAATGTGATTGCAAATGAGATAATATGATGATCTCCTTAATGATGCAAAATAAATCACATCCAAATGCATCACACTACATCATAGGAATAGAAGACAACCTACAAATAAAATTCCCTTGAACTAGCTTTATGTAGTGCATGAAAAAACCAACAAATTTATAAGAGAAAATGTCCATATCATCTTGTAAAATATTGAACATTTAAATCCACCTCTCTTAAACTCAATGTTTAACGAAAAAAATCATAGCTCCAAATAAAAAATAAATAAAAATGTCGTACCTTTCTATTAATACCATGACTTAACTAAGTTCAACAAACAAAATTTTTAATATCATATTTAGATCAAATTGAAAATAAAAAATATAGGTTTAGATGTGTGTGTGTGTGTGTGTGTGTGTGTGTGTGTGTGTGTTTGTGTTTCTTTGTCTACATCTACATCTAGATATATAGGTAGGTAGAGAGACTGGGTAAAATCAAAAGTTTATCCCAATAATCAATGAGTACTTGGAAAGTAAGCTCCACCTATAGAAAATAATATTTAGTAACATATATCTTGGATTAGTTTGATCAACTCTCCAAGTACCCATTTAACCTACTTGAGGGGCATTAAAGACATGTGTGTGATACATGAGATACTTATTAAATTATTTAAGTGAAATATAGTTTACGACAAAAAAATCCCTTTTTACAAAGGAACAAGGACCCTGACAAATAATAAGTTGCCAACTAGTTTCAACATGCCTATTCCTATGGGTGGAAATGCCATTTTGTTATATATTAACTAGTAAAACATATTCAAAACTTCAATACACTTGATAACCTTTACATGATGTGTCATTGGTTGAAGAGAATGCTAATTTAGACAAGATTTCTATCATTATGGTTAGAATGCTGCAATTTTTTTGTTTCCAAGGTTCAAACTCCCATTAGCCTACATCTATCACAAACATTAGCTCTCATTGGTATATTGTGCTCACATGTTTTATACATTGTATTGATGTTGTTGGAATTTATGCCGAGTTATATTATGCTTAATATCCTTGGTTTCCTAGAGCACTCAAAAGCTTTGGATTCCTATCATGCTACTCTTCTTGTGGGTATAGATTATTGCATTAATGTTTTATCTTCATGAAAAAATGAGGTCCTCATTCATGGTCTCTCCTATGCAAGCCAACCTAAAAAAATCCAAAGCTATGAAATGAAATAAATATATAAAATATTATATTATCATAATATAATCTATATATATATATATATATATATATATATATATATATATATATATATATATATATATATATATATGTATATATATATGTATGTATATTATAGTAATAAAAGTATTATATATGAAAATAATATTTAGTAAGGTCACATTATAGTACATTTTGTAAAGTTAATATCTAAATAGTTTTAAAAGTTTCAAAATATCGATCCACTGTCTAGATAATTTCATGTCATTGTTCTCCACTCCTTAACTTGTCTTCGATTCCAAGAGTGTGCTCTTTAACTTTGTTATATTAACATCTTGTTATGAGTACTACATGTACCCAACACTTCTCTTAATATTGAATTCTCCACACTGTTAGTATACAATACATTAAAAGTTTTAATATTTTATTGTTTTATATTTAATTGTTTATATGAAGGTTCTAAAATAAGATCAAATTTTTCAATCAACAAAATTATCAATATTTAAAAAAAAATAATAATTTAATTAGAAATTTTGTATCTTAGCTTTATAAAAGATATATTTCTTTGCCCAAAAAACTCAAACTATTGATTTTTTGATAGATACAAGTATTGATATGATTTTTAGAAAATTAAAATTATATAAAAAATATATAATTTAATTAACCTATATTAAATATTATTTTTTTAGTTGGTTGAAGGAATAATTTAATAAATAGGAGTTTTTTTAAAAATTATGAAATACAAGGTAAAAAAACTAAAGTATATTATTACAACATCTATTTAATCAGCATAAATCATTATTTTCTTCCTCCTCTACAATCATTACGATCTCAACCTTTTCTTTATTCGCTGCAATCATTCTTCTCTTCTTTTTATTTTAACAAACTCACATTTATTCTTAGAGTGGGGCTTGGTCAAATTATTGTTACCTTGCTTGCAACCTAGTGAAACGTAAAATATGAAGACCCATTATAGTGGAAAAAGCGTGAATTGATGCATTCTACTTTGGATAAATCGTAGCTGAGCATATTGCTCTCGGTCGTTCCAAAATCACTTATCATTCAAGGAAAGAATAAAGTTAAATAGCTTGAAGAGTATGTATCCTCATGTCATATCATAGCCCAAAGATAAGCCAACTCTACTGATCTTTCTTTCTAAAGTGTCAATAATTTTGTTTATTACCAAGCCTTTATAGTATAACTATTAAGAGAAATGTATAATAAAGGGCATAACGGTTATGATCGGCATCTATGGGAGAGTGGAGCGCAAAAAATGGCTCAACATGGTCAGTGGGAACTAGAGAAGGATTTCACCTATGAATGGTGAATACTTGGAAATAAATTAGAGTCCAAAAATATTTAATAAGGGTGACATATTAATACATTTGATGAGATGGCTATGGGAAGGTTTTTGATTTGTGTCAGTTATGAATGAGGAGCAAGCTTATATGTACTATGGAAAAAAACCATTATTAGGTGTAATGTTATGTTCTGTAAGATTATAATAAAAAAAATTAGCACATACAAAAATAAGTGCATGATTAAAAAAATCCTTATAATTGATGATGCATTATAAACTTCTTTCAATTGCCAAAGCTAAACTTCATTGATTGTAAACAAGGATATCACATGTGTTTTACAAAATATGTAATTGGATTGTCATTGTTTCATGGTCTTGATTCTCGAAGGAACATTAGCAATCAAGTTTTTAAATAGTAGGTTAATGAAACTTACAAAAAAAATGAGGCGACTAGATGCATATAAAGAGGGAAGACAATCATGAGAAAAATGAAATGGGTTGAAAAAAAATTGGATGAATAATTTTGCACTAGAATCCACAAGAAATTAATGCCTTGACATATCCCATAAAAATGGTACAAATATATCTCTATCCCACAAATTAAGAATGCATTTGTAGATGAGACAATAGGTTGATCTCCTTAATGTTGGAAAATAAGTCACATACAAATGCATCACACCATAACATAGTGTTACCAATAGATTTTTGCTAAAATTATCTCAGGCTCTAATTTTCTCAAAATCACTCCATAATCTTTTAAGGTGTGTTTCACTCAAAGTTTCATTTCCTTACATATACACCTTGTTGGTTGAACTTGACCCTTGAACACTCGTAGTTCAAGATTCAAGGTTCAATAACACCTTTTGGTATGATTATCCTTCTTTGATTGCAAGCTTCGCGGTATGTTGTCACTAAAACATTTGGGGTCGAATTTCGACGCCAATTTGCAACGCCACTACAATTTGTATTTGTTTTTTGTATTTTTTTTGCAAGTGCCCCCGTCGGTGTTGTAATAGCAATGCTATCATCGTAATTGCAACACACATTTGGTTATCAACAAAAAAAAAAGAAAAGGAAAGTGTCATTTGTAATTTGTGAATTCGAAGAGCTGCCACAAAGATGACACTGCACTTTTGTGTGGCGCGAAGAGGGCATTCAAGTTTGGTGTGCGTGAAGAGGCCGGAACCATGTGGGAAGAGGGCACTGGCACTTGAGGTAGGCATTCGAGCTTTGTCTTCTCATTAAATCAATTTCAGTGGCATTGTTTACATCTTAGCATTTTTAATAATGGCATTGTTTACATCTTAGCATTTGGAATGCTCGATGACCTACGAGCTTTGAGAGCTAGGGCATCGTTGCTATTACCTTCAAGGCATTGTGTGAAGTGTTTGATCTCTCTTTATTTATTTTTCTATTGATATTCACTATGTGTGTACTCCCCGTTTATGATCATTTCATGAGGAAATGTCTTGATGGCTCGTAGGCTGCAAGCTAGGGCATGATATATTGTTCAGGAGCCCACTATTTAATACTGACATTGTTTACATCTTTTCATTTGGAATGCTTGATGACCTGCGAGCTTTGAGAGCTAGGGCATCGTTGCTATTACCTTCAAGGCATTGTGTGAAGTGTTTGATCTCTCTTTATTTGTTTTTCTATTGATATTCACTATGTGCGTACTCCCCGTTTATGATCATTTCATGAGGAAATGTCTTGATGGCTCGTGGGCTACAAGCTAGGGCATGATACATTGTTCATGAGCTCACTGTTTAATACTGACATTGTTTACATCTTTTCATTTGGAATGCTTGATGACCTGTGAGCTTTGAGAGCTAGGGCATCATTTCTATTACCTTCAAGGCATTGTGTGAAGTGTTTGATCTCTCTTTATTTATTTTGGTGTTGATATTCACTATGTGGTACTCCCCATTGATGACCATTTCATGAGGAAATGTCTTGATGGCTCGCAGGCTGCAAGCTAGGGCATGATACATTGTTCATGAGCTCACTGTTTAAAACTGTCATTGTTCATGAGCTCACTGTTTAATATCTGGCCAGGCCATGTAAATGGTACTAGGCCAACCCAATCAGTCCAACAAAATGAGTCATGTTTATCTTTGTCAAATACACGTTCACCATTTTGTTCTTGTTCTTCACACAAATATTGCATCAAAAGTAATTGTAAACAATGATTCAAAGAAAAAAGAAACAACTACAATAGATTAGACCCCAAAAGTATACAGTCAATTACAATAGTTCACAATCTCAATGAAATAAATAGTGTATAAAATTTCCTTCCTTTTTGTACCATAAGCCATAATCTTCAGTTTTTAACACTTCCTTGATGTATTTTGATTGTGTGATGAAAATCCCATCATCTTGTTGTATAATCTACAAACCTAGAAATAATTTAATCTCTTCAAATATTGACATTTGAAACTCTTTTCTCATTTCATCAGCAAAATATTTGCAAATATTATCATGTCCTCCAAAGATTATATCATCAACAAAAATTTTAGCAATCAAAATATTATCATCATTGTCTCCTTTCATGTATAGATTACTATAATCACTTGTCCTCACAAATCCAATACTAATAAGATAAACATGTAATCTTTATAATATCTGAAGACAAGCATGAGGTACGGTTTGCTATTGGTTTTAAGAAAAAAGATTTGTAATGATCCTTCAAGAGCAACGTATCCTTTCTCACAATCTGAATGATTGAAGTGTCCAAATTTGCAAGAAATTAATAAATTTTGAAGGGTTATATCAAATTTTATAAGCGATTATAAATATCAGCTATCACCCTTGGTTATATTTTCTCTGTTTGTTATCTTGACATAGTACTGGAGCATAATGTTATTTTATGAGCTGATAGGAGTTTCAAATAGATTTGAATAAAATATAGTTAAACTAACCTATGACTTCAAAGGAGGAATTATGAAATATAGTTTTAGGTAGTTATCTCTTCTATAATGATGGTGGAGTCAAAGGTAATGATCAATATAACAAACAGAGCACTGACCAATCAAATAGGGACATGAGGTGCTCAAATAGTGAGCTCATAAAACAATATATTTAGTCTTAATAAAATCTTATAAAACAACATATATTGTGTGAAGTGTTTGATCTCTCTTTATTTATTTTGGTGTTGATATTCACTATGCGGTACACCTCATTTATGATCATTTCATGAGGAAATGTCTTGATGGCTCGTGGGCTGCAAGCTAGGGCATCATACATTGTTCATGAGTTCACTATTTAATACTAGCACTAATACATTTGGGGTGAAATTGCGACGGCAATTTGCGATGGCAATTTGCGACGGCAATTTGCGACGGCAGGCAAATGTCATGCGGTTTTGGCTTTTTTTTTTTTTCAAATATAGCCCGACACCGTCGCAATTTGCGACGACAATACATTTGGCACTGTCGCAATTGCGACGTTGTCGGGATATAAGCGCAAAATTAAAAAGGAACGTTGTCATTTGTGTTTTCAACAGCGCCGTAACCCTCCGCGAAATCACATCAGGATATAAGGACAAAAAAAATAAGAACGTTGTCATTTGTGTTTTCAACAGCGCCGTAACCCTCCGCGAAATCACATCGGGATATAAGGGCAAAAAAAACAAGAACGTTGTCATTTGTGTTTTCAACAGCGCCGTAACCCTCCGCGAAATCACAGCTACAATTTCTGAGTACGTTGGGTTTATTTTTCTTTTGTCATTATTATGTAATCTGGTATTCAGCTGTTAGAGAGCTAAAATACCCAGAAATGAGGACATATCTATGTTGAATTTATTGTTAGTGGCTTTGGTTATTTAGAAGTTTAATTTTATTTGTTCATCTTTCAAGCACAAACGTTTTGTGGACCGTAACATCTTCATTGTTTCGGGTATGCAGTGAAACAGCCCTAACTTGCAATTGCGATGTTGTCGGGATATAAGGGCAAAAAAAAAAAAGGAACGTTGTCATTTGTGTTTTCAACAGCACCGTAACCCTCCGCGAAATCACATCGGGATATAAGGGCAAAAAAAACAAGAACGTTGTCATTTGTGTTTTCAACAGCGCCGAGAGAGATTCCCTCCGCGAAATCACAGCTACAATTTCTGAGTACGTTGGGTTTATTTTTCTTTTGTCATTATTATGTAATCTGGTATTCAGCTGTTAGAGAGCTAAAATACCCAGAAATGAGGACATATCTGTGTTGAATTTATTGTTAGCGGCTTTGGTTATTTAGAAGTTTAATTTTATTTGTTCATCTTTCAAGCACAAACGTTTTGTGGACTGTAATGTCTTCATTGTTTCGGGTATGCAATGAAACAGCCCTAACTTGCGACTACCTTCACGGTACTTGTGTACATTATCATGTTGTCTTTACATTGACTGTCCTCATTCAAGTGGCAATTACACAAGGGACAGTCACTGTGAGATGTCCTCATTTGTGACAAGGACAGTCACACTTAGGACATCTCATAGTGATATTCCCTTGTGTAATTTCCACTTGAATGTATTGCTATTCAACCACATTAATGCTTTTCTTCTTCAACAAATGAGGACAGTCACTGTAAAGACAACATGATAATGTACACAATTACCAAAAAATGATCTTGTTAATTGATGTAACACTTTGTCTTGCTCACTCCCTATCCTTCACTAGGGTCTCTTTAGGCCAATGTTTTGACTTGATAGGGTACTTAACTATCCCTACACTCTTTAGGTATCTCTACCCAAGATCCCACTCCTTCAACTAGTGCACACCAACAAGAAATACAATGAACTCTGCTCAATACCAATCTAGCTACTAGGACACTCCTAGTCTTGTCTTCACAAATTGAAACACATTCAACTAGAACTTTACTCCATGGAGAGGCTGGCGACTAGGACCTCTATTGGTTTCAATATTACTCCTTCACCTATACTTTTCATCAGTACTTCAATCCAGTTCATCAAACCATGCCAATTGCACCCAAAAATAGGCTGCTAGCAATTAGGCCTTTGTCAAGCCTTTTTGTTTATATTAAGCCACCTAAAGGGCTTAGGATTCAGATGCCCTTTATTGAGAACTCCAAGATATCTAAGGTCTTCTCCTCCTAGATTTTTTGTACACCAACTGCTACAGCCATGCCTGAAAACAAGTATTTTGACACAACTTGGACAGTCTGACTAAGAGTTTGTTTTCTTAGCAGCCAAAGAAACTCACCCAATCTTCTAATTTGACTTGGGGCTTCTTTAGATGTGTGTCTACCTCTCCATGAGATTTTAGTTAAAGAAACCAATGCATTCAACTTGTTGTAATCTTCTTGTAATGATTTGTCATCCCTAACTGTGCTCAACTGACTCACCTAGGACATCATTGCAAACATAGAAAATGAGCTTCCCAGGGCCCCTCCTTCCAAACATATAGTACATGGAGTCTCCTCACCCATTCCAAGAGCCCATACAAAATTGACAATGGAATGATGAGCTAAGACTCCATTTGTTCAACCTGCCTGGTTCAAACCAATGATAGGGTACTTAACAAAAGAATTAACAAACTAGTTGGAATGCTTCAAAACTCAAAAAAAACACAACATAGAATAAAAAAACAACTTGTACTAACTTTTCCAATAGACACTGCGAGCTATCTAATCCATTAATCAACTGAAAACAAAGAAACAAAAAAACTCAAGAATTCACTAAAACCGTGTTACTCTACAAATCTTCTTAATTCCAAATGTTTTTCCCCCCAACCTTTTGCACAGATCGATGGAGGCCTCTTATAGTTGATCTGATGCCTAATTCAATGGTTTCATATAGTTACATAACCATCTTACTCGAAAATGCTCCCTTGCACAAATGTTGTCAATGTTGTGAATGACAACATTGACAACTTGTTACAACCTTTGGGATTTTGGTTCAAAACTTATTGTTCAAACACCATAAGACCCTAACCATGACTTAGTTAGGCTATTTAGACCTCACATAGGCCACTTCTACACTTCTTTGCCCAATTTGACCCCTAAATGCTTCATTCCCACTTTTGCCACAATATTGGTAACTTGGGTACAAATTGGAACTTGCCTTCACAAAGGTCACACATGAGGACATCTCACAGTGATCGATTGTCCCTTGTGTAATTGCCACTTGAATGTATTGCTATTGAACCAAATTAATGCTTTTCTTCTTCAACAAATGAGGACAGTCACTCTAAAGACAACATGATAATGTACACTCACTGTAAGGACAGTCACAAATGAGGACATCTCACAGTGACTGTCCCTTGTGTAATTGCCGCTTGAATGTATTGCTATTGAACCACATTAATGCTTTTCTTCTTCAACAAATGAGGACAGTCACTCTAAAGACAACATGATAATGTACACTCACTGTAAGGATAGTCACAAATGAGGACATCTCACAGTGACTGTCCCTTGTGTAATTGCTGCTTGAATTACACAAGGGATAGTCATTGTGAGATGTCCTCATTTGTGACAAGGACAGTCACACATGAGGACATCTCACAGTGATTGTCCCTTGTGTAATTGCCACTTGAATGTATTGCTATTGAACCACATTAATGCTTTTCTTCT
This sequence comes from Chamaecyparis obtusa, assembly GCA_027943335.1. Taxonomy (NCBI): domain Eukaryota; kingdom Viridiplantae; phylum Streptophyta; class Pinopsida; order Cupressales; family Cupressaceae; genus Chamaecyparis; species Chamaecyparis obtusa. Next base: position 285,125 of record BSBK01005055.1, on the reverse strand, counting down.
TCAACAAATGAGGACAGTCACTCTAAAGACAACATGATAATGTACACTCACTGTAAGGACAGTCACAAATGAGGACATCTCACAGTAACTGTCCCTTGTGTAATTTCCGCTTGAATTACATAAGGGACAGTCATTGTGAGATGTCCTCATTTGTGACAAGGATAGTCACACATGAGGACATCTCACAGTGATTGTCCCTTGTGTAATTGTCACTTGAATGTATTGCTATTGAACCACATTAATGCTTTTATTCTTCAACAAATGAGGACAGTCACTCTAAAGACAACATGATAATGTACACTCACTGTAAGGACAGTCACAAATGAGGACATCTCACAGTGACTGTCCCTTGTGTAATTGCCGCTTGAATTACACAAGGGACAGTCATTGTGAGATGTCCTCATTTGTGACAAGGACAGTCACACATGAGGACATCTCACAGTGATTGTCTGTAATGTCCCCTTTTTGGCTAACTTGGAAAACAGGAACAATTACTCCACTTCTCAGACTTACTCTATCAGATACTTACAATTAAACTAAGTAATGGAGGTTACTTAAGATATCAACCACTATTTTAGATTCAATCACAATATGTGTGCAAGATGATATTGATACCAATATGTTTAATAGCACTGTCGGATATAATGATATGAAATATGCTATGAATATGATGTTTCCTATCACTTATAGTGATAGTATAATGATGCTATGTCTGATATAAACAATATCGATATACAATCAATAAGTATTGCTTACAGCAATGTATTTGCTGTGTCTGATATGATGATGTAATTATGCAAATGTGTAATATCGCTATGAGTGATATGTTGCTATTTCAGATTCTGAATTATATGCTTGCAACTTCAAATATTGATGCTGTTTCTGACTATCCTTTCTATTTGTGCAATCATGGTGTTGTCTCTGATCTGCAATGATAAACTTGAAACCAAACTGCCAAAGGCAGATGCTGTATTGAGTATATCCAAATATGGATAAGTAAATAAAGTTCTAATGATGCCTTGAGTGACTGACGAGAATGCATTCTTATATTGTCTTTAACAAATGAAGAGATGCTATGAATGAGACGTGTCTTGTTTCTTCCTCCATGTCCCTTTGTTAATCACACCTTTCCATAATCCGACAGTTCACATAATATTATTTCATTATTTTCTGATCATAGATAACTCCCAGATTGACTCAATATCAAATCTTTTTATGAAGGTAATCTTCCCTAATTGGTAGTGCAACCAGTAGTTAACATCCATTGTGTTTGTATTAGTTTGTTCTAACTATCATTAGTATTTAGTCAATCGATATTAACTCTTGCCTTATCCCATATTGTTATGATTATATCCAATCTTTCTACTTTGATATAAGTCGATATCATTTTCTGATAATTGTCCATTTATTGGTTGATTGCTGGTAATGGAGTTTGATCTTCAAATTGACTTCCATTCCTATTAATACTTAAGGATACATTGTACTTATTATCCATGACTGATGCCTCATTCATCAATAGCTTGTGATATAATCACTGATGCTTTTGTGTTTCTACAAGATGTGGTTTATCTCAGACAATCGATAATCTTTCAATCCTTTAGTCGATATCCTCCTATGTGGTGTCTATTGATATAGATAGTAGAATTCAATCTAGTTTATGTTATTGTCATGATAACATAGGAAGTGATGGCGCATATTTGCTAGCGGGTCTTCATGTTTGATATTGCTTTATCGGATATGTCATTGTCTAAACTTGTGCAATTAATGATTATTTATAATATATGAATGGTTATCCTTCTTGCTTATCAATACATCTTCTGAAACACATAGCGACCTATCCCTTATTCATATCATGTTGATCTTGACTTCATAGTATTTGGTTCATTAATCATCCTCTCATGGTATCGATGTGTAATGACTAGTGATTGTTGTATCACTTCTTCATTCCTCATCGTGATAGATAATGCAGATGTTTAATGTAGATGTATATCGATTACAGATATTCGATATTTCTTTAAACGTTATTATTATTATTATTATTAATGTTATTGTTATTATTAAATATTATAATTAATGATGTTAGTAATATTAATAATATTATAATAAATATTATTATAGTGATAACATATTGTTTTATATTGAGAGGTTTATTAATATTATTTATATATTAAAATTATTATATCAATAATTGATTTAATATTATTACTTAATATATTATTATAATATAATATATATAATTTATTAATAATTATTTATTATTAATTTATATTATAATTATAATCATAATTATATTATTTATTAATATTTTAATATTATTTAATTAACATATTACTTATTATGCTAACTATATATTATTATTATCTTTTGATAATAATTATATATTATTGTTATATACCGTTAATAATAGATTATTATATATCATCTAATCATTTTATTATTATACTAAGTTCAATATGTCATGGCTCATGACATTGTCCCTTGTGTAATTGCCACTTGAATGTATTGCTATTGAACCACATTAATGCTTTTCTTCTTCAACAAATGAGGACAGTCACTCTAAAGACAACATGATAATGTACACTCATTGTAAGGATAGTCACAAATGAGGACATCTCATAGTGACTGTCCCTTGTGTAATTGCCACTTGAATTACACAAGGGACAGTCATTGTGAGATGTCCTCATTTGTGACAAGGACAGTCACACATGAGGACATCTCACAGTGATTGTCCCTTGTGTAATTGCCACTTGAATGTATTGCTATTGAACCACATTAATGCTTTTCTTCTTCAACAAATGAGGATAGTCACTCTAAAGACACCATGATAATGTACACTCACTGTAAGGACAGTCACAAATGAGGACATCTCATAGTGACTGTCCCTTGTGTAATTGCCACTTGAATGTATTGCTATTCAGCCACATTAATGCTTTTCTTCTTCAACAAATGAGGATAGTCACTCTAAGGACAACATGATAATGTACACTCACTGTAAGTGTACATTATCATGTTGTATTACAAATGGACCTTATGTTGGTCGGGATATAAGTGCAAAAAAAAGAAGTTGTCATTTGTATTCAAGTGGCAATTACACAAGGGACAGTCACTGTAAAGGCAACATGATAATGTAGAGAAACATTGTCATTTGTATTTTCAACAGTGCCGAGAGAGATTCCCTCTGCGAAATCACAGCTACAATTTCTGAGTACGTTGGGTTTATTTTTCTTTTGTCATTATTATGTAATCTGGTATTCAGCTGTTACAGAGCTAAAATACCCAGAAATGAGGACATATATGTGTTGAATTTATTGTTAGCGGATTTGGTTATTTAGAAGTTTAATTTTATTTGTTCATCTTTCAAGCACAAACGTTTTGTGGACCGTAACATCTTCATTGTTTTGGGTATGCAATGAAACAGCCCTAACTTGCAACTACCTTCACAGTACTTGTGTACATTATCATGTTGTCTTTATAGTGACTATCCTCATTCAAGTGGCAATTACACAAGGGACAGTCACTGTGAGATGTCCTCATTTATGACAAGGACAGTCACACATGAGGACATCTCACAGTGACTGTCCCTTGTGTAATTGCCACTTGAATGTATTTCTATTCAACCACATTTATGGGCCTGTTTGGACCACAGCACACAGTAGCATCTACAGAGAAGAATATCCCAGGTGTAACAAGTTGTAAGAATATACCAACAGTTCTAAGAAGTTCCCTAGCACATAGTAGCATCTACAGAGAAGAATATACAACATGAGGGCAGCCACTGTAAAGACAACATGATAATGTACACTCATTGTATGTGTACATTATCATGTTGTCTTTACAGTGACTGTCCTCATTCAAGTGGAAATTACACAAGGGACAGTCACTGTGAGATGTCCTCATTTGTGACAAGGACAGTCACACATGAGGACATCTCACAGTGACTGTCCCTTGTGTAATTTCCACTTGAATGTATTGCTATTCAACCACATTTATGGGCCCCTTTGGACCGCGGCACATAGTAGCATCTACAGAGAAGAATATCCCAGGTGTAACAAGTTGTAAGAATATACCAACAGTTCTAAGAAGTTCCCTAGCACGTAGTAGCATCTACAGAGAAGAATATACAACATGAGGGCAGCCACTGTAAAGAAAACATGATAATGTACACTCATTGTATGTGTACATTATCATGTTGTCTTTACAGTGATTGACCTCATTCAAGTGGCAATTACACAAGGGACAGTCACTGTGAGATGTCCTCATTTGTGACAAGGATAGTCACACATGAGGATATCTCATAGTGACTGTCCCTTGTGTAATTGCAACTTGAATGTATTGCTATTCAACCACATTTATGCGCCCGTTTGGACCACGGCACACAGTATCATCTACAGAGAAGAATATCCCAGGTGTAACAAGTTGTAAGAATATACCAATAGTTCTAAGAAGTTCCCTAGCACATAGTAGCATCTTCTAATTGTCTATACCACTTCACAAGGTATTGTTTGCACACATTGTTTTTGGTGCTTTTGATGACCCTTGTTTTGAAATTTCTATTAGGCCTTGTAGCTTATATGTTTTGATTGCTGGAGAGCTTCTAAAGCTAAGCAAGAAGACCATTGCACAAGTTATAGCCACGCGCTCAGGTTTGAAAATTGTATATTTTTTAATCTAATGTATATTTTAACTAGACTTTTAGCTTATTTTTGCTATATATTTTAATCTAAAGGGAATCATGGATGTGAACTTGAAAGAATTTTGTACTTAGTTCTTATGGAGAGAATAGTAGTAGTTTACGGTCTAATATCAAATAGAGTTTTCCAATTATAGAAAGTTAATGAATTCTAATAGCTTATATGTTTTGATTGCTGGAGAGCTTCTAGAGCTAAGCAAGAAGACCATTGCACGAGTTATAGCCATGCGCTCAGGTTTGAAAATTGTATATATTTTAATCTAATGTATATTTTAATCCTTTTGCCATGTCATGTAATATGTCTTGCCTTGTAGCTTATATGTTTTGAAATTGCTGTTAGGCCTTGTAGCTTATATGTTTTGATTGCTAGAGAGCTTCTAGAGCTAAGCAAGAAGACCATTGCACTAGTCGTAGCCGCGCGCTCAGGCATGAAAATTGTATATTTTTTAATCTAATGTATATTTTAACTAGACTTTTAAAATATTAAATGATTTAACTAGGTCTAAGAAGATTTGTGTACTTTTGACAATTTTGCTTAGTCACTGAAAGTTGTAGACCGAAGTTTTCATAGCCCAATTTTTGCTTCTTGTGAAGAACGATCATGTCAGATAATATAAGTGAAGAACAAAATAGGGAGACAATCGCTAGATTGTGGTCTAACTTGAAAAGAAAAGGTGATGGAAAATGTTATTGTCCCTGCAAAATTTGTAAGGGCTTAAACCGTAGAAGACTGCTAATCAAAACAGTTAAGAGACATTGTAGGGAGAATGGTCACATTGAAGGGGGGCATGACTATCATCCACTGGTAAGTTGTTCATTATATCATTTTAACAATTTATATACATATGAAATCACTTGATGATGAGTTGAAGATCATGGTTTATTTATGTTAATCAATTTTATATAGGTTGATCTCCCCAGGGAAGTACATGATATGGAGGAACATGGGGGTGCGAATATCCAAGGTGAAGATAATGATCCCATGGAAGATGACGATCATGCGCCAGAAAACGCAATTGAAGATGATGGTATAAATACATTAATCCATTTTACATTTAGTCCAAGCGGATCTGATCATGATGATGATGATAGCCTCTATGTACCTCTACTTGAGAAGGCATACGAGCCCCTATACAAAGACTCCCAAACAACTCTTCTCTCTACTGTATTGTTGTTGTTGAACTTGAAGGTTATGAATGGTTTATCCAACATAACAATGTCACGTATGTTAAGGTATGTCATATATGTCTTTATAGTTAACAAAGGGTGAATAATGTACCACTAATATTGTTTATATTAACAACTTATATTTTTTGCTGTAGATTGATAGGCGAGTTTTTGTTACCACCATCAAATATTCTACCTCGCTCATATCGAGAATTATCTGCTATTATGAAAGATATTGGAATGGAGTATCAAGCAATACATGCTTGTCCCAATGATCATATTATATATTATAAAGAACATGAATTTGCAACACAATGCCCTGTATGTCATACGAGTAGATATCAAACAGATCGAATAACAAAAAAAGTGCCTCACAAGGTTCTTCGTTACATCCCCATTATTCCACGGATGCGACAATTATTCAGGTGTACTAGCTTGGCACAATTTATGGATTACCATGCACGCAATAGAAGTCGAGATGACATTATTCGAATCCCTGTGGATGGTTCAGCATTTATGCACATAGAGGAAAAGTGGCAACACTTCAAAGAAGAACCTCGTAATCTCAGGCTTTCATTGGCAGTGGATGGTGTCAATCCATTTGGAGAGATGAGATCTGTTTGCTCAGTGTGGCCTGTTTTTGTTATCAACAATAACATTCTCCGTGGATGTCAATAAAGAGGGAGCACATTATGTTGGCAATGATTGTTCCAGGTATTTTATCATTTGATAGTTATTAATTTACATGTACTTACAAATCTTACAGTAAAATGGTCACAATAATTATGTAATGTTACTATTCATTCAAGTAGGTAAATATCAAGTTAAAGATATGAATGTATATATTGAGCCTCTTATTGACGAGTTGGTGGAGTTATGGAACAGTGTCACTATGTATGACGTGTCTAGACCAATAGGACAAAGACAATTTCAATTCCATGCAATACTTGTATGGACAATACATGATGCCCCAGGGATAACACATTTTTGTGGTATGTTATAGTGAATTCAAGTTGCGCATGATAATTCTAATTATAAAAATCAACATATTTAATAATCCAATTATATCATTATCTTGTAGGTCTTCAAACAAAGGGAAAATTTGCATGTCCAGTTTGTGGTCCAAAGATGAAATCTCGTCATTCAAAAAGTTTAGGAAAGCATGTGTTTGATGAGTACAAACACTTCCTCCACAGGAATCATAAGTATCGAAGTATGGAAAAACATCTTTTCAATGGGAAAGAAGAGACTACATCAGGGCCACGAAGAATGACACCTCGCCTATGGAAGTTGGAATATAATAGAATTAATCGTCGAGGTAATGTCGTTCCACTTAATGGTTTATGTTTGTAATTTATAAATTTTTATTGTGATTTTTGTTTACTAATTATGTAATTGATGATCGTGAAGGTCGTCAAGGCACTACTGACAACCTTCCAAAGGGACTAAAAAGCTATCCCAGACAATTTAGTAGGTTTCCCTACTACGAGGACCTACAAATTGTGCATTTGTTTGATCTTATGCATGTTTGAAAGAATATAACAGAGACATTGTGGAAAATACTGGATGGAAGGCGTGACAAAGAAAAAATTGTCAAAATTTGTAATGACATTCATGAATCCAATCATGCACTGAAGAATTTCATTCACTCAAATAGCAATAGAGATCAAATTAATATAAGTGCCCTTCCTTGGTTATTAACGGAGCAGCAAAGTGATGCCATAAAATAAGTCATACGAAAAATTCAATTTCCCACAGGATTTGCTGGGAACATAAGCAATCTCATATCAAAGAAAAGTGAATTTGGGCCAGGGCTCAAAACGCATGATTGGCATACTTTCATCAAGGTAAGTTATGTTCTTCTGTATTTACAATATATTCATAAACTATGTGTACTATTCATTATGTTATGTTAGAAAATAATGAAATGATTGGTTTATAATTACTGCAGTACGTGCTACCTCTATCTCTCCCAGAGCACTTCAACAATAACATCAAACAAGTGATATATGATCTTGGAAAATATATGAGGTAAGCAGTAATATCTGTTCAATTTGTTGTATATATTTATTATATTCGCGATTTATTTTTCTTGCTATGTAATCTATTGTATATTATTTTGTAAAGTCTCGTATTTATATATTTTTTGTGACTTGAATCTCTTAATGTAGGTGGTTGTCATATAAAAAAATCCATAAAGAAGATATAAACTATTGGAAGAGAAGAATTTCTCATTTACTGTGTGAAATGCAAAAGTGTCTACCTCCAACTTTTTTCAATGCACAAGAACACTACCTCATACACCAAGTTGAGGAGATTGAATTGTGTGGACCTACACACACTAGGTCAATGTGGATGGTTGAGAGGCACTTGAAATCTTTGAAGGCTTTGGTTCGACAAAGAGCACATCCTGAGGGTTCTATGGTAGAGGGATACATGGTATACCAGACTATGGTGTACATTACTGAATATCTTCCTAAGTTTGCTTCAAATATCCATGTAGATCGCATTTGGGATCTCGACCCTTTTAAAAAATTCAAAGGGGTGTACTTGATGGGGAAAGGTAGATTGAGGAAAGTGATAGGTAATAAATTATAAGATGTTATTGTAATAAATTATTTCTTAATCTTCAAAATAAATCGGTTGTAAGTCATCTATTTTTTTTTTGTACAGTTGCTCGAGAGTGGGATGCACTACATTTGTATATTGCAAACAATCTTGATTGGATGACGGTATGGATTGAACGATGTCAACATTCTGGTCACACATTAACATGGGAAGGTGTATCTTCATTGGTTAAAGAAGCTCATCGTAATGGAGATTCTAATGTTACGCAAAGGGAAATAGATTTAGCATATGGTTTAAGAGATTTCTAGGTACGTACAAAATTATTAATCACCCGTATGTTTATCAACTCACGATATAATAATTTTGACATGTTTCACATATTATTGCAGGTTAAACACCACAAGGGTATGTTCTGTAATGGTCAAAAATTTCGCGTCAAAGTGTTGGATGACACGAAGAAAACTTGTGATTCTGGAATAACTGCAGTCTTTCAAGTGACTAATATTTCATCTAGAAATGACTTAGATCCTCAAGAGTCTAAAAATCAATACTATGGCATTTTGGATGATATACTTGAGTGCGACTTTAGTTCCTTCAAATTAGTACTCTTCGTTGTCAAATGGTATAGGCTACGACTTAATCCAAGTGATCCTAATAGAACTGTTATTGAACATGATAATGGATTTACAATGGTTAATACAAGGTCGTTTGAGCCAGTTGGGGATGAGCCCTATGTTCTTCCAAGCCAATGTGAGCAGGTATTTTACTCAGAGGTTTCACATAAACCGGGTTGGTCATTTGTTGTTAGACATGAACCGAGAAGATACCGAAGAAGTAGAAGATGATGTAGATGATGATCACGATCGACAATTATTGGATGATGTTCCTGAGACAAATTTTCATGAAGAAGAAGAAGAAGATGATGACGATGATGCTGCTACTAATGATGATGATGAAGATGATGTTGATGTTGATGATGATGATGTTGATGATGACGACAACAACGACAACGACGACGACGACGACGATGATGATGACGACGACGATGATGATGATGATGATGATGATGATGATGAGGATGATGATGATGAAATTTAAAGGTATGCCATCAATCCTTAATGTATTTAATATTCATTTCTTGATAGAAATATATTTGTCTTAAACGGTTACATAGTTTATTCATTATCTATTTAAAAGCTACAAGTTTCAACTACAAACGAGGCTACTATCATGGGGGTGGTACATACTATTAAACCAACTTCTAATCAATGACTCCAACATACCATTTAGTTATTAAATTTTTGGCTAACATTTTTATACTTGATCTTTGACACAGGGGCACAATATGGAGCAACCGCCCGAAGGTGATGGTGACGATATTCCTAGCTCATCTACACATGAGCAGGTAAAACTCATTGTAATTGTGCAAACTAGATAGAAGCAAAATGTTATTTTTTTTAATGTTATTTTCTTCATTGTTTTGGAGTAATTTTGATAATACTAATACTATTGTTGTCACAGAGGGCTGGTGGTCGGAGAGAGGGAAAGAAACCTGCAGTCCCTCAGGAGTCCCCCCTTGTGGACCCTTTTTTTATTGATTTAGCAGAGACCGATGACCCGATCGGTTCCATTAAAAAGCTGCTAAAGAAAATTGGGAAAGAACTTCTACGTTTGGTATCCATACATCCTCAGACTCAGGAAATAAAAGACAGGGCAGCTGAGTTGTTGCGCACTTCTGAAAACTTTAAAGTAAGTATTAATGAAATTTTTAATTATTACAAGAGTTCAATAATGGTTTTTATGTTATGCTCTTTTATGACATTAATTAAAATATGGATGCATTGTCTTTACAGAGTTATTTGCGTATTTTTGAACCCCATTCCCATGATGAGGCCGGTACTGCAAGTGGTTCAGGTAGATCACATGTTCCATTCCCCACTTGTGTTTTCCACTGAATATATATAGGAATGATCATAATCATTGACATTACATGCTCGAACAATCTTTTTTTTTAATGCTCTAACAATCTTGTCCATGCTAGTCCACGCGTTCTATATTTATGCATGCTCTAACAATTTTATTCTTCAGCTCCTTTCCATGATGATATGACAACGCCGCCTCCATCCAGGACAACCACAAATGTCTTGCCGACTGCCATGTCAACAACACATAGCCTAAATGCACCAACTGTTGCACCATCTACTGGTACACAAATCCCTCTTTTTCTCTCTTTTGTTATGTGTTTAAGTGTTATGTGTTTACGATGTAGATCCCTTGATTGTGTTTGTGCCATGGGTGCTCTGCACCAATTTATTTCCCTTGAAGTATTATTTCTTGGAGGCATTTGATAATGGTTTTCATTTTTTGCAATAGGAGATGCAACAACTCCCGATGCAACATCATTTCCTGGATGTTCCCGTGTTCCTAGTATGGGAACGGTGAAGGATTTCATATTGATCATCAGCGACGATGAAGGCATTCCCTTAAAAGTAGCCAAAGTTCCAAGTACTTTAAAGTTATTATTATTCTATAGTGATATAATAGTAATTTAGTTTTTGATCACTCTTCATCGACTAATGATCCCATGATTATTTTGTAGGGAATGATATTTTTTGGTGAAAACTTGGTGACGAGTGTTTGCGGATATTCGGGCCCACCCTATGTACATGGTGGAACATCATATCCTAACTAAAACCCCAAACCACTATTTTGATTTCATATCATTGCTAGAATAGTTTTCCTTTTCATCAATTTCTTGAACTATATTAAAGGTAGCTTCTCTTCATTTATGAGTCTAACATGTTTTTTTTTACTTAAAAGGTGGAATAACCGAGATAAAAAGTTGAAGGATGATCTTGTACATAGTATGACCTAGCTTTTTGGACCTCGTGCATTCGAGAGAAACAAGCTCCTTGAAAAAGCTGGTTTATGTTTGAAGTATATTAGGGACCAGTACAGGAAATATTTAGAGGTTAACCCAAGGCACGAGCGTCCGTCTTGTGTTCTTGAGGCTGAGTGGCAGGCTTTGATTTTGGATGGAAAGTATAAAGCCGACATGAAAAAAGGAATTACGCCAGTAGAGAGTAGAGCAAGGTATGTGATACTTTTGAGAATGTAATTATGTACTAATTAACCTCTAAATTTTTCCTGTAATTATGTACTAATTAACCTCTAAATTTTTCCTGTACTGGTCTCTAACATATTTCAAACTTTTCATAGATTGCCTGACACATCAAAGGCAACAAAGGAAAGATTAGAAAAGCACGGGACACACAAGCTCGGCTCTGGTGGTTTTTCCAAACTTCAAGCACGAGTTGTAAGTATTAGTAAATCAAAACTTGTATCAATTTTTTTATATATTGCAAGGAAATTTTTTTTGATCAAACAATGCAAGTAAAATTCACCATACCAAGCAAAAAATGTAGGGGTCAGAGTTCAATAGATGCCTCACAGAAGAGGACAAGAGAATTGGCTTCCAACAAGGCTATAGAGCCGTGGCTGAACGGCTACGAGATGAAATCAGTGTGCAAGGTTCAAATAATGATGCATCTGAGCCATAGGTAAATAAGCTAAATGAAATTTATTTCAAATTGAATACTTTACCAATTAGTCTATTTGATGTTAAGTTCTAATATAAAGTGAGTATATCTGTTTTAAGAAAGCAATGATAACAATGTGTAGGATATTGGAATGCAGCCTGACAATCCTTCTACACAATCTATGCATAATGAAGGTTCGCATGATGTGCATCCTAGTGGTGGAGGTATACATTTGCTATTAAAATTTTTATATGTAATTACAATTGGTGTTTGGATTAATGTAACATTTTGTATAGCAACTGTAGAGGATCGAGGGGTCGGTGCTCATGAGCATGTTGAGGTTGAGTCTAGACAAAATGATGTGGCCAGATCAGGTAATTAAAGAGCGCCACAGTTATGTTCTTTAAAATAATTAAATACTTGTAACAATTATAATTAAATATTTTAAATTTAACTCTTTTATTTGTTATTGTAGAGGACCCCCCTTTGCAGCAGCATAGGAATTTGAGATCATCAAGAACAGAGAACAAAACAACTGATGAGGGGGGTATTGATGATAACACTGATGGTCCTCTTAGAGCTTACATAGAAAAAAAATTAGAAAGAGAAAAAAGAAATGATTGTCATCTAAATACCTTAATTGATAATGACTGAATTTTATGTCTCAATGAATTTAATTATGTGCTAATGAATGTTCATGAATTATGTGTTTATTTTCATATTGATGAATGTTGCGTGTTAACGAATCTAATGTGTTAATGAATGTTATCATGTGATATTGATTGAATGTTACATTTTATTAATAATTGAAAGAATGAATGAATGTTAGATGTTAACGGGGAATGTAGAGTGATGTTAGGGGGAGGGGGGTGGGGCCAAATGAGCTTCCACCTTCACGTGGTTGGCCCTGTTTAGTAGAGAATATTAAACTATATTCTCAAAAAAAAGTGAAGCTCAATAAGATACTAAATGAGTCAAAATGGTTATCAAGGTCCTCTATCCATAAGATACTTGTAGTCAAAATGGTTATTAATAAGATACTTGTAGTCAAAATGGTTATCTAGGTCCTCTATCCATTCCATAAGTTCTTCACCATTCAAACTTCCTCCATAACAAGGAATGTGCTCTAGGTTAGTCATGAAGCCTAGTATGGACTCTCTGTCAGATAGAGCCACTATTTCAGAGCCTTTTCTGTGCATTTCCTTCAAGCACTGTACGTACAGTGTACGGATGTGAAAGGGAGGGCAGACCAGTGTGGACGTTAGAGTATTTATATCTTATGCTTTGAGAGTTTATTTGGTAGATTCAAGACACCTTATATCAAAGTTATTCCTTTTTCTTATCTGTTGTTCTGTCAAACCCTCATTTTTTGGGTTATTGCATTCAAATGGCCTTAACTTGCAAATAAACCATAGGATATCCTTTGTTCTTTGTAAAATGCAAGTTAAGGGGGTTTATTTTCATATTTTAAAAGCTTTGGAACAGGATACTAAGCCAGAGAATTTCGAGAGCAAGCCCTAGGTCAAGAATCTCAATGTTCTTGACTAGGAGTTGATGGATTATGCAAGATCAGAGGGTAGCGGCAAGTAAAGGACCTCAAACCTTGTTGAATCTAGATCTTTAGAGCATGGTGGACATCTTCAAACTCTGATCTTGGTTTCATGCACCCATTTTCAATGCCTTGTTTTGGAACCCACACCCAAAGGCATGCATTAGGTCTGTGGACTCAATAAGGACATTGATATGCTGGAGTGGAGTCAGGGTCTGGGAGTTGGAGGATTGTTAGAACATCAAAAAGGGTACTCAAAAAACATATAAGTTCATAAGGTCCTTTGTCAAATTGAAGAGTTATTGCTGCAGAACAGGTTTTGGAGACCTACTAGAGTCACTAGGTCTATTTGGACCCATTTGGACCACGACACACAGTAGCATCTACAGAGAAGAAGTTTGGTATGCAATGGTCTTGAAACCTCCTGAGAAATTCTTGGTATGCATTTTTGTGGTGCAAAAGCTTCGTTGAAAGAGAAAAAGAAGAAAAGAATAGAAATGGTTTTTTTTCTTTTTATGTCATATACTGTAACCAGCTACTTATAACTTGCAAAAATTATTATAACCATTTGAAATTGAAACTTAGTTTAATGTGAAACTGAGAACTGCTTTATTAGAGCTTTCTGTGATTTAGATTCAGACAACAAGAACATTGTTTGCCTAATATTGTGATTAATGTTTATTTATTAATATCTCATACTGACAAACAATTGATAATTGTAGGGAAAACGTCATTGGGGGTCTTTGAGGATCCACCAGAAGCCAAGGAGAAAATGTATTCAAATGCTAAAGATGGTGTAACAGTCCTTACAGCTGTTGAACCTTGCTGTGTAGATCATCTCCGATTCTCCAAGTTCAACAGTACTGTGGTATTCCTTTGGATACTTCTAATGGTAAATTTCAGACATCAAGTTCTTTTCGTATGAAACTACTACATTTGTAATCTGTAGTTTTAAACTTTTAGTTTATAAATGTTCATCAGCTTTAGTTCGTATGCTACCATTTCAAGTATGCTTAATTAAGTTACCTTTATCACAGGATGAAAGTGAGCAGTCAGCATACTGGTACGGAGCTGGCAGCATTGATACGGTGACTAGGGCATCGTTTAATGGTGGTATTGTGTTTTCCCATATTTAGGGCATCGGCCTTTTGAAGCATTGCCTTCATCTTTCTTAAGTCTGAGTTTTAAGTTTGTTTATCTCTCTCGGCGCTGTTGAAAATTCAAATGACAACGTTCTTGTTTGTTTTGCCCTTATATCCCGATGTGATTTCGCGGAGGGTTACGGCGCTGTTGAAAACACAAATCCCTTGTGTAATTGCCACTTGAAGGAGGACAGTCACTGTAAAGACAACATGATAATGTACACTTACAGTGAGTGTACATTATCATGTTGTCTTTAGAGTGACTATCCTCATTTGTTGAAGAAGAAAAGCATTAATGTGGCTGAATAGCAATACATTCAAGTGGCAATCACACAAGGGATAGTCACTGTGAGATGTCCTCATTTGTGACTGTCCTTACAGTGAGTGTACATTATCATGTTGTCTTTAGAGTGACTGTCCTCATTTTTTGAAGAAGAAAAGCATTAATGTGGTTCAATAGCAATACATTCAAGTGGCAATTACACAAGGGACAATCGATCACTGTGAGATGTCCTCATGTGTGACTATCCTTGTCACAAATGAGGACATCTCACAATGACTGTCCCTTCTGTAATTGCCACTTGAATGAGGACAGTCACTGTAAAGACAACATGATAATGTACACTTACAGTGAGTGTACATTATCATGTTGTCTTTAGAGTGACTATCCTCATTTGTTGAAGAAGAAAAGCATTAATGTGGCTGAATAGCAATACATTCAAGTGGCAATCACACAAGGGACAGTCACTGTGAGATGTCCTCATTTGTGACTGTCCTTACAGTGAGTGTACATTATCATGTTGCCTTTAGAGTGACTATCCTCATTTGTTGAAGAAGAAAAGCATTAATGTGGCTGAATAGCAATACATTCAAGTGGCAATCACACAAGGGACAGTCACTGTGAGATGTCCTCATTTGTGACTGTCCTTACAGTGAGTGTACATTATCATGTTGTCTTTAGAGTGACTGTCCTCATTTGTTGAAGAAGAAAAGCATTAATGTGGTTCAATAGAAATACATTCAAGTGGCAATTACACAAGGGACAATCGATCACTGTGAGATGTCCTCATGTGTGACTATCCTTGTCACAAATGAGGACATCTCACAATGACTGTCCCTTCTGTAATTGCCACTTGAATGAGGACAGTCACTGTAAAGACAACATGATAATGTACACATACAATGAGTGTACATTATCATGTTGTCTTTACAGTGGCTACCCTCATGTTGTATATTCTTCTCTGTAGATGCTACTATGTGCTAGGGAACTTCTTAGAACTGTTGGTATATTCTTACAACTTGTTACACCTGGGATATTCTTCTTTGTAGATGCTACTATGTGCTGTGGTCCAAACGGGCCCATAAATGTGGTTGAATAGAAATACATTCAAGTGGCAATTACACAAGGGACAGTCACTGTGAGATGTCCTCATGTGTGACTGTCCTTGTCACAAATGAGGACATCTCACAGTGACTATCCCTTGTGTAATTGCCACTTGAATGAGGACAGTCACTGTAAAGACAACATGATAATGTACACAAGTACCGTGAAGGTAGTTGCAAGTTAGGGCTGTTTCATTGCATACCCGAAACAATGAAGATGTTACGGTCCACAAAACATTTGTGCTTGAAAGATGAACAAATAAAATTAAACTTCTAAATAACCAAAGCCGCTCACAATAAATTCAACATAGATATGTCCTCATTTCTGGGTATTTTAGCTCTGTAACAGCTGAATACCAGATTACATAATAATGACAAAAGAAAAATAAACCCAACGTACTCAGAAATTGTAGCTGTGATTTCATGGAGGGAATCTCTCTCCGCACTGTTGAAAATACAAATGACAACGTTTCTCTACATTATCATGTTGCCTTTATAGTGACTGTCCCTTGTGTAATTGCCACTTGAAGGAGGACAGTCACTGTAAAGACAACATGATAATGTACACTTACAGCCCGTGTACATTATCATGTTGTCTTTAGAGTGACTATCCTCATTTGTTGAAGAAGAAAAGCATTAATGTGGCTGAATAGCAATACATTCAAGTGGCAATCACACAAGGGACAGTCACTGTGAGATGTCCTCATTTGTGACTGTCCTTACAGTGAGTGTACATTATCATGTTGTCTTTAGAGTGACTGTCCTCATTTGTTGAAGAAGAAAAGCATTAATGTGGTTCAATAGCAATACATTCAAGTGGAAATTACACAAGGGACAATCGATCACTGTGAGATGTCCTCATGTGTGACTATCCTTGTCACAAATGAGGACATCTCACAATGACTGTCCCTTCTGTAATTGCCACTTGAATGAGGACAGTCACTGTAAAGACAACATGATAATGTACACATACAATGAGTGTACATTATCATGTTGTCTTTACAGTGGCTGCCCTCATGTTGTATATTCTTCTCTGTAGATGCTACTATGTGCTAGGGAACTTCTTAGAACTGTTGGTATATTCTTACAACTTGTTACACCTGGGATATTCTTCTCTATAGATGCTATTGTGTGCCGTGGTCCAAACAGGCCCATAAATGTGGTTGAATAGCAATACATTCAAGTGGCAATTACACAAGGGACAGTCACTGTGAGATGTCGTCATGTGTGACTGTCCTTGTCACAAATGAGGACATCTCACAGTGACTGTCCCTTGTGTAATTGCCACTTGAAGGAAAAAAGCATTAATGTGGTTCAATAGCAATGTATTCAAGTGGCAATTACACAAGGGATAATCACTCTGAGATTTCCTCATTTGTGACTATCCTTACAGTGAGTGTACATTATCATGTTGTCTTTACAGTGACTGTCCTCATTTGTTGAAGGAAAAAAGCATTAATGTGGTTCAATAGTGATGCAGAGTAGGAAGGGCTTTTAGAATATACAAATATACATCCTTAACTCTCATTCCACCAAGGAAGAAGGAATTCCAATGGTTGAAACGTGAGTTAAGGTCTTTACATCAGTCAAACCCTGAAAATGAGGGTTTGTAAACAATGCACAGAAAATTTGAAATAACTTAGATATAAAACAAAGAGAATCAATCAAACCAACTTCCAAAGCATCAGATGTCACTATTACAACTTCCAGGCAAATTTTATCATCCAACCACCATCCGTACAGCCGTACAGAGTTCATTTTTCACCAGAAATGCACTAAAACAGGGTTATTTTTATTTTTTATGAAAGCAAAATGATTACAATACTGGTTCTCTGTCTGTCTTCGACCATTTGAAGCCTAAAATAGTCTCTCCAAATGTTGGTTCAACCATCTAGGTGGTTAGAACAATTTATCCAACAAATGTCAACTTTGCTAAGCAACTTTTAAAGTTGTATTACAACTTTGCAAACAACTTTGCCGAGAAGGTTAAAAATGTGTTGTGAAACTTTAGGAACCTTATTAAAGTTATTTTGGACCTTCAAACTTCTTAACAACATCTAAAAGACACCTAATAAACACTTACTATGCTCATTTCATCCAAGGACTCAAAAGATGCCCAAGGTTTATAAGTCACCAAGGGGTCTTGTGTCCAACAAGTGGATGTTTATAAGGAGATAAAATCAATCCTTAATATTTATTACAAACCAAGAAAACATCTAAAACTCCTATTCTAATTTATTGTCATTCAAAAAGACTCTGATTTGTCATTCAAAAAGACTCTGATTTGTCAATCAAAAGGACCTTTCACCAGTCAATCCTTCAAAGCTCCAAGGTGAAAATCTTATGTTCCAATTGATAGGATTTGATTCCTTGGCTTCATGGCAACTTCCTTCAATCATGGTGTCTTTGGCTTGCATTAGGGATGCCCCTACATCAAATAGCAATGCATTCAAGTGGCAATTACACAAGGGACAGTACATGCCCATTAAAGTTGGTGTTTTGTTATCCAGCATGACAATGGAGACAACATACTCTGTGTCAATTTTATTGATCAAATTTCCCTCCACCAGGAAAAGCAACAATCTGGGTATGATAAGGTGAAATTTTGTAGTCCTTTTGGGTATGATAACAGTTCCAGTTTCCAATAAGATGGTTCATTTTTATAATCTAGCTTCAATTTCTCTTGTGAAAATCTTTTTTCATTTTATGGGTGGTAAAATATAATTATTATGCTAGAGGTGTGTACTTATGGATGATAATGAAACAAAATGATAAGATTTAAGACTCTTGTTTTTTTTTTAAATAGCAATTTAAGTTTCCTTCTATTATAAATTACTGTTTTTCTATTTTTTAATGTATCAATTTTATTTATGAAATATAAATATATTAATAATGTTTTAGTGTTTTTAGGATTAGTTTATATCAATTCTATGTATCATCATTCGTCATTCAATTGTCAGTATTATTAATTTAGACTGTGCAATTGTAGAACTACTCGAATATGGGTTGGATGGATACTCAAGCAGGGGAACCCTCCTCAAATATCTCAAGCAGTGAACTTGGAAAAATGTGTCCTGAAGGAACCCTTTCCATCAGAGAGATAAAAGTACAAAAAAGTAAAAGAAGCAGGCTCTGCAAATATATTTTTGAGAAGAAAAATGATAGATTATTCGAGTATGGTTCATGAGGTATATCTAAAAAGACATTTTTTTTCTTATTATAATAAAAGAGGAAGTTGTGAATGTCAAAGTTGAGTGAAACAAAAATTATTTTCATCAAATTTTGTTAGGCTTGCTTTTGGGAATAGTTTCTTACAATATTGCTATTAAGATTTTTATTGTGTAGTTTTTAGATTAGGTTTATAAAATTATATTTCATGAGTAGTGATTCATATTAATCAATTAACGATACTTTTGGAAGGTATTTTCAATGTGTCAAATTTTGATATTTTTACAAGAATTAGATTGTGTAATTTTTTTAATTAAAGTCATTGACTCATATTTCATAAATAATAGTTCTCATGAATCCATCTCTTATAAGATTGAATAGTCTATTTAGGAAGTATTTCTGATAGTATGTCAAATTATGATATTACTATTACCATTAGATTGCATGGCTTTGAAGTCAACCTTGTTGACCCATATTCTTCTCTGTAGATGCTACTATGTGCTAGGGAACTTCTTAGAACTGTTGGTATATTCTTACAACTTGTTACACCTGGGATATTCTTCTCTGTAGATGCTACTATGTGCCGCGGTCCAAACGGGCCCATAAATGTGGTTGAATAGCAATACATTCAAGTGGCAATTACACAAGGGACAGTCACTGTGAGATGTCCTCATGTGTGACTGTCCTTGTCACAAATGAGGACATCTCACAGTGACTGTCCCTTGTGTAATTTCCACTTGAATGAGGATAGTCACTGTAAAGACAACATGATAATGTACACATACAATGAGTGTACATTATCATGTTGTCTTTACAGTGGCTGCCCTCATGTTGTATATTCTTCTCTGTAGATGCTACTATGTGCTAGGGAACTTCTTAGAACTGTTGGTATATTCTTACAACTTGTTACACCTGGGATATTCTTCTCTGTAGATGCTACTATGTGCTGTGGTCCAAATGGGCCCATAAATGTGGTTGAATAGCAATACATTCAAGTGGCAATTACACAAGGGACAGTCACTGTGAGATGTCCTCATGTGTGACTGTCCTTGTCACAAATGAGGACATCTCACAGTGACTGTCCCATTGTGTAATTGCCACTTGAATGAGGACAGTCACTGTAAAGACAACATGATAATGTACACAAGTACTGTGAAGGTAGTTGCAAGTTAGGGCTGTTTCATTGCATACCCGAAACAATGAAGATGTTACGGTCCACAAAACGTTTGTGCTTGAAAGATGAACAAATAAAATTAAACTTCTAAATAACCAAAGCCGCTAACAATAAATTCAACACAGATATGTCCTCATTTCTGGGTATTTTAGCTCTGTAACAGCTGAATACCAGATTACATAATAATGACAAAAGAAAAATAAACCCAACGTACTCAGAAATTGTAGCTGTGATTTCACGGAGGGAATCTCTCTCAGCACTGTTGAAAATACAAATGACAATGTTTCTCTACATTATCATGTTGCCTTTACAGTGACTGTCCCTTGTGTAATTGCCACTTGAAGGAGGACAGTCACTGTAAAGACAACATGATAATGTACACTTACAGCCCGTGTACATTATCATGTTGTCTTTAGAGTGACTATCCTCATTTGTTGAAGAAGAAAAGCATTAATGTGGCTGAATAGCAATACATTCAAGTGGCAATTACACAAGGGACAGTCACTGTGAGATGTCCTCATTTGTGACTATCCTTACAGTGAGTGTACATTATCATGTTGTCTTTATAGTGACTGTCCTCATTTGTTGAAGGAAAAAAGCATTAATGTGGTTCATTAGCAATGTATTCCCAGCATCTGTACCTGCATCTCTCTTATATACTACAAGTTGCTTGCCATCAGAAATTGCATTTCCCTCACGTGACATTGATGGTGAAGTGTTCTTTTCAAAACCATCATCTGTGGTTACCAATGCTCCTGTTTTAGGCAATAAGTTTGTTGCATTCCATGAGCCATTGGTCAAGTTTCTTCTACGAGCTTCTGATGCCTCAAAATCTAAGCAGCGCCTACGCATGCCTCGTTGTGGTTGATTATCAGTCTGTACATGAATTATAATGAGTAATCAGTTTTGGGCCTTGGAATCTTGTATGTAACATGCACAGGCATTTCATGGCTAAATGAATCTATTTTAAAAGCATCAACTTTTCTTACATGATGCTGGATACATAAGTAGAACAAGTGTATATCAAATTGGAAGCAATTAGAACTCCACAATGACATATTATTTAGAGTACTCTTCAGTTTAAGTAATAATGCATATATTGACACTGTAAAGACAACATGATAATGTACACTCACTGTAAAGACAACATGATAATGTACACTCATTGTAAGGACAGTCACAAATGAGGACATCTCACAGTGACTGTCCCTAGTGTAATTGCCACTTGAATGTATTGCTATTCAGCCACATTAATGCTTTTCTTCTTCAACAAATGAGGATAGTCACTGTAAAGACAACATGATAATGTACATTATCATGTTGTCTTTACAGTGACTATCCTCATTTGTTGAAGAAGAAAAGCATTAATGTGGCTGAATAGCAATACATTCAAGTGGCAATTACACTAGGGACAGTCACTGTGAGATGTCCTCATTTGTGACTGTCCTTACAGTGAGTGTACATTATCATGTTGTCTTTACAGTGGCTGTCCTCATTTGTTGAAAGAAAAAAGCATTAATGTGGTTCATTAGCAATGTATTAAATAATTTATTTATTTTTAATCCACCCACGGGCATCGCAATTGCGATGGGAACCCGTCGTAATGCGATGCAGGCGCCTGTCGCAATTGCTTGGGAGGCCCATCACGATTGCGATGGCCTCCGAAGCCATGCGACGGGGGGGCGACGCCCATGCCGCTAACAAATCTTAGCCACATTGTGACGGGCTATGTCTCGCAATTGCGACGGCTACCCATAGACGTCACAATTTGCGACTAAAAAATAGCGACGTCTATGGGTGTTGCTATTGTGACACATAGTCGTCGCAATTGCGACACATAGCCGTCGCAAAATGCCCCCAAATGTATTAGTGTAGCATTGTTTACATCTTTTCATTCTGAATGCTTGATGACTCGCGAGCTTTGAGAGCTAGGGCATCATTTCTATTACCTTCAAGGCATTGTGTGAAGTGTTTGATCTCTCTTTATCTGTTTTGTTGTTAATATTCACTATGTGGTACTCCTCGTTTATGATCATTTCATAAGAAAATGTCTTGATGGCTTGCGGGCTGCAAGCTAGGGCATCATGCATTGTTTATGAGCTCACTGTTTGAGCACCTCATGTCCCTATTTGATTGGATGGTAATCAAACAGTGAGCTCATAAATAGTGCATGATGCCTGAGCTCAAACTCAAAATAGTAAGTGTATTAATTTATTAAGACTAAATATATTATTTTATTAAGATTTTATTAAGACAAAGTATTTTGGGTTATTTCTATGTTGTTTTATAATATTTTATTAAGACTAAATATATGATGTAAACTTATAATTATACTTGATATATATATATATACTTCAAAGGAGGAATTATGAAATATAGTTGTAGGTAGTTATCTCTTCTATAATGATGGAGGAGTGAAAGGTAATGACCAAGGAGGTTGCAGCTATTCGATCATACATTAACACACTTACTCTTTTGAATTTGAGCTCGGGCATCATGCAATTTTATTGTTGCCATTGCATGCTTGTTGTTGTTGTGCACCATATATTGTTTTATACACTGTTTATTTCATTGAGACTGTGAGCTTGGTTTTTCTTTCAGAAGTGTATCGCTTGACTATGCACATGCATAATTGTAGATGAGGATCAGTAATAGGATGCCATTCATTTCTTAGATATTTTTTATCTAACCCCCATCTCTCTTTTCTTTGTAGGTTCTGGATCACATAAGGGCACACTAGATTCATACGCGGGTAAAAAATTCATCACTTCAGGCAATGTCTGGCACCCTTATTATTTATGTTCATCCTCTTATGTATGCCTGTACTCTTGAATTTTCTTCTCAAAGTTGTTTTCCTTGTATAGTATATACAAGTTTTTTTTCATATATATAGATGTAATCTTTAGATACAAAAATTTATTTTCCTTTACATGTATCTTTGCATGAAATGAACACAAATTAAACAAGATCATCTAATAATGCAAACCAAGGTACTTGATGTTACATAGACCTTGCTATAACTTTGTCCTAGACCCTCCTAGAAACAAATAGGCTAATGTCCTAGCCTTAAGGGTGCTATCCTAGTCCCCTTCTAAGAAGTTTCAAACTCCTCCTTTCTCCATTCAGTCTATGACACCAAGAATATGATAAAGTTCACTATTCTAGGAACTTCTCTGTCCCTTCTAAAAAGTTTTGTCTGTTGTTTGGCCTAAAAAGGCTACTAGGTTTAGTAGGCCTAATTGACCTTTTTTTGCTAATAAATCCAAACTTCTCTTAGCAAATTATCCAACTAATTATGGATTCGAATACCCTTTTGGGAGGGCTTTAAGTTTCTATCGGTCTCCTTTTCCCATACTGTCCGTACAGGGCCTGCTAAAAATGGGGCTCTAAATGAGGGTTTGGTAACCCACTGTCTGTAACAGTGAGGGTTTAGTATTTTCCCTTTTATCCACAATCCCACGAGCTCTCTCTACATTGGAGATTCTTGATCATGCATCTAACCTCCCCTCCACATCATTTGATTAAGGCTTTGAGCACCCTTAATCACTCCATCTGCTCTACAATAGCACACTAACCCCTAACCAAACACTGATAGCTTGCCTAGGGCATCAGTTTATAGATACATCCTAAACTTTTCGGGTCCCCTCCTTTGCACAACATATATTATAGGGAGTCTAGACACAAATCCCATAGACCTGTATAGATTGTACAATGGGAGAGTGCTCTAGCACTCCATTATTCAAAGCTCTGTCAGTAGTAACCCGAGATAGGCCAAAATAAAGAAAACTATGAAGACTAACTCAAAACTGAAATGAAATGCTAAATAACTATCATAGGAATTCAAAAACATTAACAATCATCTAATGAAAACATTACAGTTGGATATTCAATCTATTTCTTATCTCTATCAACACAAAAATGTATATCTCTGTCAAAGGAAAACTAGTTACATAATCTAATTGCAACCAAAAGTTTGCTCTTCGTACTGCACTCTTCCCTATGCCTAAAATTATGGTTTTCAAATCTTAAATATCTCCCTCCATGGTGTCAGGGCCCATGGATTAGGCTACCTATCTCTTGAGCTGGTTACATGCTTTTGTAAGAAAAACTATCATGACAACTTTCAAAGTTGTGAAGCAAATTTTGGTGGATAGACAAACCACCTACACACACCTCAAAAGAACTCAATCCTTGATTTATTAAGGTTCATAAATGCCATTTTCAAACCTCTAAAACATTAAAGAGGCCATTTTTTCAACTTTAGAACACTGTCCTATGACAGGCAACCTAGAAAAGTTGGCTAAGACTGCTACAACTAGGCTCCAAAAGACATAGCAAGGACTCAAAAGAACAAAGAAGAACAAACACTAGCTAGCACACCTAGAGAGACCAAATAGGCTTCTCCCTGATCTAGTGGCTTGGCTAAGGCTACTGCAAGACAAAATTTAGGAACACTAGGTACCAAACAACCTTACCTAGGTGTACACACTAAATAGTGCACTTCTCTAAGTCATTACTTCCAAGGGAATCCATGAGTGGGAAAC
Organism: Chamaecyparis obtusa; assembly: GCA_027943335.1. Lineage (NCBI taxonomy): Eukaryota > Viridiplantae > Streptophyta > Pinopsida > Cupressales > Cupressaceae > Chamaecyparis > Chamaecyparis obtusa. The sequence goes on along the minus strand of BSBK01005055.1, from coordinate 260,201 downwards.
CTTGAGAAAGTGACCTAGAGCTCCCTAGGCATGGAGTCACAAAGATGTTGATAGTGCTCTCAGCTAGAGCTATTGAAGCATGCAACCTTGCTAGTAAACCACACAATGAGAGATTCAAAGAGACAAAGGCAAGAATGCCAATATCCTCAAGAATCAACAATGGAAATGCAATGCAACTATGCTAAGAATAAAGATGCAAGCATGTAAATTAAGCTATGAAAGTATTACAAATCCTTGCTAATCAAGCTATGTGAGCTAATCTAGAGCATAAAGGAAACTAGGCTAGATGCCATGAAAGCTATGATGCAAGAATGAAACTAGAATGCAAGAATGATCTCAAGAGCTCCAAAGTCTCCATGAAATCCTACAACATAAGATTAGTATTCAAAGTTGGGGGTCTTAGAATGAGAAAAGAGCTCTCCTTTTAAGGGAATTGAAAAGGAATGGACTATGGAGATTAAGAGGCAAAAGATTTAATCAAGGGTGGAGCTTGAAAGAGGAGAAATTCATGTGCACAAATATCCTCCAATGAGAAAATAAGAGTTGACTTTTGTGTCCATATTCAAGACAAAAAGACCTTTTCTCTTTTTTATAAAATAAGAATAATGCTTTATTTGTGCAACTTAGGATAAGAAGAAAGGTGGGGGATTTTATTTAATAAAAGGGGAGGGAATTCCTTTTAAATAAATAAAGACATAGGATAAAATGGTTAGCCCATAGAAAATAATGGAAAATGATAAAAATAGGATTTGTTCAAGGAAATTAATATAATTGAAAAATGTTGATTTTTGAAAATATTGATTCGGGGATTTGATAAATTGTTGAATGGGGGCCCAAAGTCTAGGCAACCATTTTAGGGTGCATACATTTTCCCCTCTTTGACTAATGTGAGATCAATTTGGGATCACATGTGGTCAAAGAATGAAATTGAAATGTGAGATCGATTTGGGATCACAAAACAACCCAAATGTGTGTTCGATTGATGGGAACACATCAGGACAAAGATAAGCATAAGCTGACAAACATAAGCTAAAAGACAAGACCAACATACCTATAAATACATAATTATCAAGTCTCAAATAAGAGATAAGAATCTCAAGCAAGGTTTGATTGATAATGCTGAATCAAGAATTGAAGATGATAGGTACTACCCCCTTAGAATCAAAATCAAAATCAGGTGGAGGAGAAATAGTATATTGATAAATTTGATCAAATCACTAGAAATCATAATCAAAGATGAAAGATGATAGGATAACCATCAAGCAATGAAGATATGCCCCAGTTTGACTAGGTCTAATTGAGAAAGATATAGGATAAAAATAAATTCAAACCTCAGAGAGATGAAGTGGATGAAAATGAATGAAAGACTAGATGGTTGAAAGAGATGGGGATGAAGAAATGAAGATGCCTCAACAAAGATCAAAGGATTGGGCCTCAAATGGTCAGCCAACTATGCAGAAGAAGGGGAAAGTTTTGAAATATGATTTTGACTATCAAGATGAACTCAGATTTTGAGTTCAATATTGAAAATGGATCTAGGATGTCAAAATTAGCTAGGGGTATAATTTTTGCATAATTCTGAGGTATTTTGAAAATTGGTCAAAAAGTCAAAATGCTATAAAAGGGGGTAAAAAGGTCATTTTCAAAATAATTTGTGTTATTGTGATTTTAGAACTTTTAGAGCTTAGAGAGAGAAAATGGCCTAGCAAGCAGTGATTCTGGTTCACAGGCATCGATTCGAGTGCACCCAGTTGCACAACCGGCCTCCTCAATATGGTGCCCCGGTATGTTTTCAAAAAAACTCACCCTTTTGAGTCATTTAATGAGCATTTATATCATTTTAAACACATTTTTAATTATTTTAAAATATGTCAAATTTTACTCATGCAGAATATCATACGATAGTGATTAAGTATCGCACCCTGTGATAATATTTTTCATGTGATAGTTCATGGGTCAAAATAGTATCACACCCATGTTTGATCTAGTATCACACGATACTAGATGAAACATCATGTGATACTATGAAAAATATCACATTTGAAGATATTATCGCATTGTTACTAAGGAAAATATCGCATGATACTTTATCAGAAAATAGTATCGCACAGTGTAAAAAATGTGACATGTTTTAAATTTTGAGCACTATGACATGGGTCCAGACAATGTTTGTTGTTAAGATGTTTTGTACTAATTTTATACATCCATCATGATATGTTCTGACATCTGGTTTGGGGTTGTGGCTTACAAGAGAACTTTCCAGTGCTCCTCATTAGAGTGCCGAGAGTGAATGGGTTACGGTGTGTCCGAGATCTTGATGATCTAGGATGAGAAGATTTGGGGGAGATGGGCTTTGGGTACTTGCTACAGATGCCCCATATTTGGGTAGATTATGGGTTATTGTCAACATTTCTGAGAGGTGGTACAATGAGCATAACACATTTCACTTGCTGACCGGAGAGGCCACGATTACCTTGGAGGATGTCTATCAGTTCCTTCGAGTGCCTAGCCATAGAGATCTAGTGAGTATAATCATGTTTATAGATATTCATAGATGTAAAGTTTTCATATGATAGAAACTAACATGATTGTTTGTTGGCATAGGTATACTATGATTAGGATTTGATCGAGGGATGACAGGGTATGCAGGATATGTTCCAGGATGTCACTTTTATTGGCAGACATCTTAGTTGGGATTGTCTGATGGAGGAGTTCGGAAGGGATTTCCTGATTCCATGTATAGTGTGCTCTATAGTAGCACAGGCACTAATTACTAATAGGAGCTAGAGAGGGTTCCCATTGGGCTGGGGTAGGTTGGTTGCAGATCTTATAGCGCACCCATGTCGGATGGCATGGGGCCTAGCCATCCTAGCTGACATGTACCATGAGCTCTACGAGATTGTATACAAGGAGAGTAGGACTTGGGCATGTGGTGTTGTCTTAGCATAGGTATGGGCATGGGAGCACATCCTTGTTGTGTGCCCACATGTGCAACCGAGGGAGTGGAGAGTCCCCTATATCTACAGATACATAGGATTCCAATCACAGCCACATAGCAAGGATGTGATATATTACAAGAGACTACTGGATGAGCTTACATCATTTTAGTGGAGACCATACAGGGCTTGCAAGTAGTGTGGTGATCAGGAGCAGGAGTTAGGATACATGTTATGCAGCCAGCCACTAGTAGGTCGGCACTCTGAGATAGTAGAGCACTTTGTGATCACCTAGGTCTAGAGATAGTTTGGGTGATAGCAGAGAGTTCCCATAGAGACCACTACCTATGCTCAAGTTAGAGATGAGGAGGGACAGGGATGGCTACCGATGTTGGACTACCAACAGGAAGTATAGGATATCATGGCTATACACAGGGAGCCATGGGACTATATCCTAGATATGGTAGATGTAGGTGCAGATGTGGCCTATAGGGCAGAGTGGCAGAGGTTTCCATTCCCTCAGTTACTTGTACCTAATGCACAATCGGTAGCACAAGATGATGATGGAGATGACAAAGATGGAGGGGATGGAGGAGGTGGAGGGTGAGTTAGGGAGAAAGGACAGGGATCCAGTTTAGGTGACTAAAAATGGTCACAGAGATAGGGTTCCATGGATGAGCGGGATGATGTGGCAAGACCATCTTGCCAATAGGTGGATCCGGGGTAGGATCAACCTGCAAGGGGAGGGGGAGAGGATCTCAAGGTGAGGATTTAGGTTTTGGAGATAGAGATGCAGTAGCTACAAATTATTATAGCTGTGAGAGACCAGCAGTTGATTGATCTATGAGTTGAGATAGATTGGTGGGAGAGGGCAGCACAGGTTGATGCAACAACAATTTGGAGGGAGGCAGCATGAGCTGCTTACTATCATGGACTCTACATGTAGGCTTTACCTGAGGGATAGAGAGTGCCACTCTACTCTCAAAGGCGAGGCATTTCAGATATGGTACCTGACAAGGTAGCAACATCACCTCCACCACCACCACCACCTCATGATGGGGCGAGTCAGACTTAGGTTTAGGATGATAGATGTATAGATACATACCCTGGGACATTATCCAAATTTTGGATGCCACATTGTATTTGTATCATGACATTTATATATATGAGATTTACTAGATTTGTGATATATCTTGTGTACTTGTCCCACTTGTGATGGATGTTTCAATTTTTATATTGTCTTGTGATATTGATCAAAATGTATGATATATATGCTCATGTATAGTCTCTCTCATGGATGCATGTTTAGTTCTCATGTTATGATATAGACTCATGTTTTTGAAAATGATCTCTTTGATATAGATATTATGATAAGATTAACCCCTTGTGATGACAAAAAAAGGACATGATGTGAAAGACAAGGAGTGAAAGACAAGGAGTGAAAGACATGATTGAGAAAAGGAAAGGTGAGCGTAGTTGACCGACAAGTCTATGAAAGATGAAAGGAGAGCTCTATCCATATGCAAGATGCAAAACTAAACTAACATGAACCTAAAAATGAAAGCTACTATGAAAAGTGGTTTACTTGCAAGGTCACAAAGCTTTTAGACTCTAATATTCATCATCGACCATTATTGGTAGCATCGCAAGATCATACAATACACACTAGTATGACTATGTGAATCTAAATATGATCTATATCAGATAGATATGTGGGAATCCCACCTAAGCATCAAAGACATGTAGGTCAAGATGACTAGTGCAGTGAGATTGCCTAAGTTTAATATGGAAAGATTATACTTGCATAAAGACATAAGAAAAGTCAAGATGACTATAAGCATGCACTAGTGACAATAGTCAAGGATAATACCTTGTAGACCCTAATGTCAAGTGGAACAAGCATAAATGCTAATGACAGTTAGGACCAAAAAAATATACCCACAAGTAGAAAAAGAAATAAAACATGTCCCCATGCCCCCAATCTTCTAGCTCGGCATCATCGAAAACTATTAGGGAGAGAACACTCATCAAAAAAATCATCATAGACAACACACAAAGAAATAAAGTCAAACAAGTCTCAGCGAGTCAAGTGTTTAAGTGCATGTGTGTAGGTCATAAAGTCAAACTTTGAGTATCACATCTACTAGTGAGAGATATCATATCATGCTAGACTACAGGTAAGATATCTGATAAGTGTTGAGAAACACTTGACCCTGGGTAGTGTTGAAAAAAATAGTTGGGGTGGTGTTGAAAAACACTGCTTGTAAGATGTCCTAAAGACCAACGCATCCTAGAGACCAGATCTAACACAGTTATGTCCCCTATACAAAGACAAAGACAAATTCCAAACCAAGGCAACAAGGTTAAGGTGTGATGGAAAAAGGTTAAGTGTCGAGGACACATGCTATGAAACTAGGGTGCAAAGGCCTCAAGTAGCATCTGTTTCTAGGTTTTCACCACTTGGAGATATTTTGATTTTCTCAATTTTTTGTATTTTTTCTACCAAGGCCCCTGTTTCTAGGTTTTCACCAAGGAAGTTTTTCTATTTTTTTGAATTTTTTGCATTTTTTTATTTTTTTGTATTTTTTCAGGACTTTATATGCTTTTTAGGATTTTTTCAGCATCATATATGAATTTTTTTGGAATTTTTTTAGGATCATTAAGTATGTACAAGGATGCCCCCAGACAGAATAGGCATCATGGATAGAAGTTCTTGAGGTGCAAAACATTAATAGGCTCAGGCAGTTGCTCTCCCTTTGTAGTAGACAAAAAGTAAGCACCTGTCCCAAAAGAAGTAGTAATAATGTATGGTCCCAGCCAATTAGGTTTGAATTTCCCCTTTTTCTCTCTATGTTGTTGGTTCTTAGGGTTTTCTCATAAGACAAGATCTCCCACTTGAAATTCTCTAGGGAAAACCTTCTTGTTGAATGCTTTGGACATACGCTTTTGATAGAGTCTCATGTGATCAAATGATGCTTTACACTTTTCATCTAGAAGTTCTAGTTCTTGGAGCCTCATGGCACAGTAGTCTTCATCGGTAACTAGACCTTTGAGAGAGACTCTAAGTGAAGGAATCTCCACCTCTAAAGGTAACACTACTTCAACACCATAAGTGAGGGAAAAAGGAGTAGCCCCTATCTGTAGATTTATCTGTAGATGCCAATCTCTACCATTCTTGTGAACTGTTCAATGGAGAATTTTGAGAATGGTCTTATTCAAAGCCTCTACTTTTCCATTTCCTTGCGGGAAGTAAATGGAGGACCAATGCTATTTTATCTTCAACTTCTTTTAGAGATTTTTAAGGTCCTTGTTTTTAAACTGACCTCCATTGTCAGTGATTATTTCAAAAGGTACTCCATACCAATAGATGGTATGTGATGGGGAGGCTAGGATAGACTAGCTAGTCTATGCTCTAATCCTTACCCAAGGACCCAAGTGTACCCCTACCACCTATGATTGGTCTATAGGATACCTTTCATATTCAAGGACCCCCTGACCTGCCTAGCCTAACCACCAAGTTTAGCTATTTGACCTTGCAACATTCGAAGCTCTAGCTTCTAGCTTCATCCCTTACATAGGCTTATAAGGGTCTTCTAGGGTTCAACTCCATTCCCAAGCTCCAACAGAGGATTTCATGAGTTCCAAGATGTTTTTAGGGCATTTGACACCTTTTCATTGCATTGGCATGGTTGGGACATCACCCAATTTGAGGGTTCCTTTGCAACTTAGGGCTACAAGGAAGAGGCCTAATTAGCCCTCCTTCTGGGTTAATAGGGTTTTTGATACCTTTCCCTCAAAGATTAAACATACCTATTCTAAAGAACATCTACTAAAAATGACCCATTCTCAAGGATTTTTGGGGTTTCAGGCTTCCAACAGGCTATACAACACCTGTGCCAAATATGAGGGTTTTAAAGGTTTCTTGGTCTCTTCACTATCCTAGTCTTCAATAGCACCTCTCCAAGGCTATTCAAACCCTCTCCTCCACAAAACCACACCTTCAAACACCCTTCTTGACTCCCTCCAAAGGGAAATCCATGGAACTCATTCCTCTGTTCTCAAGAGCTCTTTGTCTGTTGACTGCTCCTAGCTGGGCACTGCCAAGCTCTCCTAGGGCTTTCAAAAACACATGTTTGCACCTGCATGTTGGGCCCCTACTTGTATATTTATATAGCATAGGGTCTACACTACCTTATCCCAAAGTGCCATAGTGTTTCCATGGTCGGGATAGGAGCTACAAGCCCTATTTCATCAGTCCCTTCAAACTGAACAGTGGTCTGTCAAACTAAACAAACTAAGAAATATACAAACTAAACAATCAAACCTAATCTAGATGTATATAAATGAAGTAAAACAAAACATAATGCTATCACACAGTCACAAGTTATCAATAGCAACACTCTGATTCAACACTTCAAGCCATTAAAATGACTGGCACACTAGTTTTTCATACACAGTCTGGTCTTCCATACATTATCCGTACACAAAATGATAACCAACCCTTGCATTAGGGTTTTTCAAGTCTAATATAGGCTTCTCCTTAGGAGTAGAGCCTAGTTAGGGTTACGAGCCTCCTTGGTAAAGTTTAGTCTTTACAAAAGAAAAGTTGCTAGCAACTTTTGGAGCAATTTTTCTTGCTCGAGCAACTTTTTGCTCACTCCACTCCTAAGACCTTTCTAAGGTATTTTAAATTCTTAGATATTGAAAAAAACTCTCCTAACCTCCATGCTAAGACTTATAGAATTGTAGAAAAGAAGTGACCTTAGGAGACTAACCTGTCCTGAGTCACTGTACAGCCAAGTAAGGAATTACACAACAAAACTAAGACCTCTATTTAGGCCTTCACACAAAAATGGGTCAAAAAATATTATTGTACTTACAAACTTCACTGAAGAAGTTCCTTTCACAACCAAAATTGAATGGTGGGAGCCCTTAGAAGGGTGCTCGTGAACCATACTCCCCCTCAGCACAAACTAAGGCACTTTGGGGTCAAGAAGAGTTAAATCAATACCAAACTTTTTGAACTGTCCTTCCTCAATTCAGGCGGCTTTAGATTCAGGCTGATCCATGCATTTCTTTAGATGTTCCATGTATACTTGGTGTCTAGTAGTCTTCTTCACTCTTGATTCCAAGACCTTCTCTACTTTGGTTGGCTTCTTCTTAGGCATTGCATTGGTTTCTATGTCTTGCAGTACCTTTGGTGTAGCTGTACCTTGCTGACTGAGATCTCCCTTGAACATGACCAAGTCTGCAACATTGAACACCGGTGAGATGGCTAATTCTGATGGCAAGTCCACTTTGTATGCATTCTCTCCATATTTGGCTATAATCTTGCATGGGCCTACTCTCCTCATATGTAGCTTGGTGGGCATGCCTTTTTTCATCCTTGCTTTGTTAAGATGGACCATGACATAGTCCCCAATTTGAAACTGTACTTCTTTCCTCTTTTCATCCACTTTAGCCTTGATTCTTTGAGTAGACTCCAAAATGGTTTTCTTCACTTGCTCTTGAACCTCCTTGATAGTTTGAGTGAAATCTTCAGCTTGTCCACTCTTCAACTCCATAGAACCTAAATCCCTCAACTCACACACTCCTCTAGGGTGTCTCCCATATACTATCTCAAAAGGAGTTCTTCCTATGGTCCTGTTTACACTACCATTGTAAGCATATTCAGCTTGAAATATAACAAGATCCCAAGTCTGCCCATACTCCTTTGTCAAACACCTTAGCAAGTTTCCAAGCACCCTATTGATGACCTTAGTTTAACCATCAGTTTGAGGACGGTATGCTAAATTGAAAGAGAGATTAGTTCCTAGCCTTTTCCTTAAGGTTTGCCAAAAATGGCCCATGAACTTGCTATCCCTACTTGACACAATGCTCAAAGGGAGTCCATGGATCTTAACTATCTCCTTGAAGAAGAGATGTGCTACATAGCTTTCATCATGGGTAGTTTTGCATGCAATGAAATGACTCATTTTAGAGAACCTATCTACTACAACATAGATGCTATCCATAACTAATTTGGTTTTAGGGAGTCCAACCATAAAGTCCATACTTACACACTCCCAAGGCCTATTTGGAATTGGTAGAGGTTGATAGAGTCCTACATTACTTGAACCTCCTTTATCCCTTTGACATACTCCATGTTGGCTCTTTTCTTTGCAAGACCAAACTTGAATCAAATGGTTGGGCTAGAAACATAGGTTAGGTACTCAAGCTTGAAAAAGAAAAAGAAACCAATTGATGAGGATAGAGAGAAATCCTCCTTCTGCTTCGAGCTCCACATTCACTCAGGCAGGTATTTCCTTATCTGTACATTCAAGACACCTCATGAAAAACCAAAGGCCTATAGATAGATTAATCTAGAATATCAGTCAATCTCCTATAGGTATCCTGTACCCCAATGATAGAAAATCTCATGCAATAGCCCTACTTGCATGGAATGAGACTGAAAGCTAGAGACCTATCCTAACAACAAGAAAGGGATAGGGTGGAACAAAAAGGAAATGATTTGAATGGGAGTTTAAAGGGACCCCTGAGATACCCTAAGTCTCTAATAGACCAGTGCCTTGTCCAATGGGCCACAGAGTCAAATACCCTACTGCAAGAGATAGCTATGAAATAAGAAAACAATAGATTCAATGTGTTGAGGGTAGACATCAATCACACACCATGACCAAACCTCAACTTAGTACCCACCTATGCTTTCAAATATGTTATTTTCCATCAAAGGATTTTGACCCTCCCCTTAGAAGAGACCTATGAACAGATAATACATTGACTAGCATCCACTAGAAGACAAGCATGAGATATCCTTGACACCTCAGCTCATACATACATGAACACTAATTCTGAGCAAGTTATCCTTGTGAAAACAACTCCACTTGCAAACACTTAGGCAATGCAAATAGATAAATCAAACACTCTTGATGTATGATTAATGGACTCAGAATTCAAATGGAGATAGTTCGGTAACAATAAGAATATATTCACTTCTCATACATAAGACAAATCTATTACAATATGCACTGTATTCTTTGAACCAACAAGAGAAAGAAGAACACTCTATATGCAGAGAGAAGGAGAAATCTATAGGAAAAGGACCCTTCACTAGAACTGATGAAATTTAGAACCCACACTAAGTCAAAAATTTGACCCTTTATACCACTAGCTGCCATGGGAACCCAAAATGGGTTACAACAAGCTACAGACAGCTAGGGCATAGCCTTCACCAACCAAGCCAATCAGAGAAAGCCAAGAAATTTATTGCAGGGATAGGAAACATAGGCAACCTAGAGAAAGAGATCTCAAACAGATCTAACAATCATGACAATCAGTACAAAATACCAGGAAGAACCATGAGAACCAGTCAAATCGGCCACCTGCAAACACACCTGTCGAGCATAAAATAGTCCATCAAATGGCACAAACGGTCTCTGCAATCAAGTAACAGGCCTCTGGACCACTTTGTAACCACCAAAAAAATCTAATCAGACCACTAAAATATTTAAAACCAGTCCTTCCTATCACAACAATTCACTGCAAGTTTGAATTCAAATCCCAACAGCCACCTTATGGCTTCCAGCACATCGGCGGTCATCATTTAAACCTTTACCAACTTCATATCCCCACTATCTGATCAATCTCCTTTCACAGGCTCAGCAATCGTACAACAATCTTTAGTCGTGCAACCGCGTGGTCACAAACCTCATTGCCACAGAGAACCGGTCAACAAATTATGCTTGGTCGCATGATCGCATAACTTGAAAATGGGTTATGCAAACATGCGACAACTCATGAACACTATGCCTTGGCCTGGCAAATAACCGCCAGGCCTTAGACCTAGGCCCACCTACCATGTGTCACACCACCATTCGGTGATCCATGCCCAGTCAATGGCATAGGACCCACCTTCCATAAGCCTTTGGAAATGAACAGCTGGCATAAGATCTCATGGCTCTGACAAATCACATGAGAACTTATGCTGACCGTTAGATCTACCCTCATCATAGACCCCACTGACAATGGCCCCACCTCTGAGCACAAGCAAGCCCTAGGATAGATGGTGCCCTGTCACATGATCACATACCCAAAGAATGGACTATGCAATCATGCGACAACCAACCAAAGGCCACCACATGACCACCTTGCTATAAACGGGTCCACCGGGCAATCTCCTCATAAACTAGAATCGACGGCTGTCACTATACCATGATGTTAAAAAGTGAGTACCTCCGCTCAGCGGTATAATGACAACCACCAGATCTATCCATGCTTTAACCTCCTTAGAAGATTGCAGACCCATCGACGCTATCCAACTTGTCATTCCACCAACCAATCAGAAGATGCCAACTCACTCCACCCTGGCAACAGACCCACTGACAAAAGCCAAGTCACCATCACGGACCAGCCGAAAGACACCACATCACCACTAGCCAGCCAATCAAGAATGCCCATGTCACTGGAAACACCAGCCCCACCAACTAACTACCCAGCATTCAGTGACTACGTGACTAACTATTCACCAAGTCATGAGATGCCAGCCGCTAACCACCAGGAATGAAGAGATGGTGCGACTAAAGAGAAAAAGACCACCCGCCGGGTCACCGAATAAGAGATGTAACCACCAAGAGATTTGGAGAATGAGTGACAAGAAACCTTGCAAGGGCTGGGCTCCACCATCCATCGCACCTACACACTAAAGCAAAGCAAACCGCCAAGCAGCTGAACAATGAAGAACTAGGACCATGCGGACAAGTGGCAAGCGGTCGCATGATTGCATGTCAGAAAAGTGTGACATGCAGCCATGCGATAGCCAATCAAAAAGAGTTTTTGAAGGCCTAGGCCCACCTATTATCGTACTTGCGCACTTAAGGAAAGCCAGTAGACAAGGAACTGGGAGGTCGAAAACACACAAAGTTTTCACAATAGCAAAGGATCAAAAACACACAAGGTTTTTGACATTGACACAAAGGTAAACAAGGATGTGAAAACATCGAGGACTTTATGCAAGCCAAAAAGGTCAAAAACAACGTGAATTTTCAAAAATACTATGGGTTTTCGACACTTAGGGAGATTTTTAAATTTTGTTTCCTGCAGACGTTAGAACTTGAATCTCTATGGATTTTTTGATTTAAGAGGTGCAAGTTGGACCAGGGCTTGGTGACACAGTGAAGAACATAGGGCAGGAGGCAAAAATAAAGCTTGCAAAGAAAATAGGCCATTTCCATAAGATTTTTCTATGACTATAAAATGGGCTAATAGTGGCTCTAGTTGGGGATGCATGGCTCTTGCAGGCATGGCAAGAGTTCAGAATCACTGGGAGAGCAGACCAACTCAAAATACGCAAGGAATAGGAAGGGAAAGCACATAACAAGAAAGGGAAAGCTATTTATAGAGTTTACAAATATGTACAACCAGGCTCAAGGCCTCAAATGAAAACCAGTGACCGTCCTGCATCAAAAATCTAGTTTTCATCCACATATGTGACCCCAAGTCTGAAAAATTCTTTACCATTCTGCTGCACACATATGTAAATACTCATGAGCTAAAGAATAAACTTGCACTGATCACCACCCATGTTTTTCCAGCCATGACCATCATATTCATATTCAAACTCCAAGAAGTAGGGAACATCATCTACTTCTCCTTGATGACTAGAAACAAAAATTTGATCTAGTAATGCATCAAAAAATGCAGAATATTGACTATCATGCATTACCATAAAATTACCTAGCTGAGAAGGAAATAGATCCTCTAATTTACCTTCACACATTGCTTCAGCCACTAAGCAACTTCGCTCTTCAACGATGTCTTCATGAATTGGACCATGAACTAAGTGAAGGTCATCTTCAAAGTTCTTATGACAGGGGAACACTACATCATCACTTTCACCAAAAGAATTTCTGTCCCAACTGCTAAAAGCAAAGTCTTCAACACTGTCACAATTAGTATCATATTTAGCAGAAACATGGAAAGGGCTTGAACAAGAAATTTGTTCATCACTATAATCTTGATGACAAGAAAACACACTGTCATGTCCTTCTACTTCTCTTTTTGCAGAGTCACTACCAGAGGGGGGACTTTGTATGCATGGGTCTTCATGATCACTTTGAACAATGGCCTCATTATCAGTGTCAAAGATTATATCACAGGGGAGCTACAAATCAAAATCCAAAGCAGGGGCATACCTCTGAAATTCTTTAGCCAAGAGTGCTAAAATCTCCTCACTACTTAGTGGACTTTGAGCTTCAATATCATCTTCATCAGCTACATCCCTGTCATTGCAAACATCATTCTTATCCAAAACAAGAATGGAGACGTCTGGCCTTAGATCATCTTGTGTGAAGAAATCTATGCATGAATCATCATCTGCATCATATTCAATATATTTCCTTTCACACAAAACATCATCAATTCGAGACAAGAAAATTGCCTTCCCATGTTGACCAGAAGAAAAATCTGTAGACAAAAAGGAAATGTTGCCATCGTCAGATTCATCTTCAACATCCTCATATGCACTGATCTCAGAATTAGCTTCATAATCAACACTCTCTGCATAGTGAGAATCAACATCAAAAACACTAGCCTCCTCATGAACATCATCAGGAGCCACTAGTCTTAGCAATCTTATGTCCTTTGCTAATTGTCAGTTCACCATTTTCAACCTTGCTAGTTCCTTCTTGAGAGCAGAAACTTTATCAAAATGCTCAACAAACTTAGCTCTCAACACATCCCAAGAAGGGATTGAACATGAAGGAAAGGACAAGAACCACTTCCTTGCACCATCAGAAAATGTGTGCACAAATAACCTCATGGCAACATCTTCATGTTCAACATCCATATCTCTAAAAATACTCATGACAACATCAACATGCTGGCTTGCAGAAACAGATCCACCAGCCATGAATCTTGGCAAGCACTTCCCATCCTCAGCAAAGAACTCATTAGGGGCACCTTCAATGCCATCAAAACAAAAGGGCCTATATTCCTCCATGAGGAACTGCCCACTACAACTCATCCCTCTACAATAGTGCTTAACACTTGATAGGGATAGATTTCAATAAGAGAATACCTAAAAATTTGTAGCTTGAAACTTGTTGACTGGAAAGAAAGGTAGATCTAGAGCTCACCATGCAGCTCCATCAGGTTCTTTGTAGTGTAAAGTCACCACCTCCTTGAGAGGAAAATATTTCACTATTTCTTCTTCCAACCAGCACAAAGCTACACCAGGTAAACACACTGTTTATTAGGAGGAACACTGATCAAATAGAGAAAATCAGAGCCGCCACTCATAACTAAGTGAGAAAATTTCACTATTTCTTCTTCCAACCAGCACAAAGCTACACCAAGTAAACACACTGTTTATCAGGAGGAACACTGATCAAATAGAGAAAATCAGAGCCACCACTCACAACTAAGTGAGAAAATTTTGCAAATGCTAATTTTGTATCTGACTCTTTTCTAGACTCTCCCCAGCAGAGTTTCCATTTTTGTTGGTGACTCGGATGGGCCAAACCAATCTAGTCAAAAGATTTTGACTACTTAAATATAACAGCAACCAAATCTCCTTAATAGGTTTTCCTTATGTTCTCCCTAGAAAAGTCACCAATTTTGTTAGCTCTTTTCCTTGTGGGACCAAACTTGAATCAAATGGTTGGGATAGAAACATAGGTTAGGTACTCAAGCTTGACAAGAAAAACAAACCAATTGATGAGGATAGAGATAAATCCTCCTTCTGCTTCGAGCTCCACATTCACTCAGGTGGGTATTGCCTTATCTACACATTCAAGACAGCTCATGACAAACCAAAGGCCTGTAGACAGATTAATCTGGAATAGCAATCAATCTCTTATAGGTATCATATACCCCAATGATAGAAAATCTCATGCAATAGCCCTACTTGCATGGAATGAGATTGAAAGCTAGAGACCTATCCTAACAATAAGAAAGGGAAAGGGTGGGACAGAAAGGAAATGATTTGAATGGAAGTTTGAAGGGACCCCTGAGATACCCTAAGTCTTTGATAGACTAGTGCCTTGTCCAATGGGCCATAGAGTCAAATACCCTACTGCAAGAGACAGCTATGAAACAAGAAAACAATAGATTCAATGTGTTGATGGCAGACATCAATCACACACCATGACCAAAACTCAACTTAGTACCCACCTATGCTTTCAAATATGTTATTATCCATCAAAGGATTTTGACCCTCCCCTTAGAAGAGACCTATGAACAGATAATACATTGACCAGCATCCACTAGAAGATAATCATGAGATATCCTTGACACCTCAGCTCATGCATACATGAACACTAACTCTGAGCAAGTTATCCCTATGAAGACAAATCCACTTGCAAACACTTAGGCAATGCAAACAGACAGATCAAACACCCTTGATGTATGATTAATGGACTCAGAATTCAAATGGAGATAGTTCGGTAACAGTAAGAATATATTTACTTCTCATACATAAGACAAATCTGTTACAACATGCACTGTATTCTCTGAACCAACAAGAGAAAGAAGAGCACTCTATATGCAGAGAGAAGGAGAAATCTATAGGAAAAGGACCCTTCACTGGAACTGACAAAATTCAGAACCCACACTAAGTAAAAAATTTGACCCTTTATACCACTAGCTACCATGGGAACCCAAAAAGGGTTGCAACAAGCTACAGACAGCTAGGGCATAGCCTTCACCAACCAAGCCAATCAGAGATAGCCAAGAAATTTATTGCAGGGGTAGGAAACATAGGCAACCTGGAGAAAGAGATCTCAAACAGATCTAACAATCATGACAATCAGTACAAAACACCATGAAGAACCATGAGAACCAGTCAAATCAGCCACCTGCAAACACACCTGTCGAGCACAAAGTAGTCCATCAAATGGCACAAAAGGTCTCTGCAATCAAGTAATAGGCCTCTGGACCACTTTGCAACCACCAAACAAATCCAATCAGGCCACTAAAACATTTAAAACTAGTCCTTCCTATCGCGAAAACTCACTCCAAGTTTGAATTCAAATCCCAATGGTCACCTTATGGCTTCCAGCACATCAGCGATCATCATTTAAACCTTTACCAACTTTATATCCCCACTGTCCGATCAATCTCCCTTTGCAGGCTCGGCAACCTTACAACAATCTTTAGTCATGCAACCGCGCGGTCACAAACCTCACTGGCACAGAAAACCGGTCAATAAATTATGCTTGGTCGCATGATCACATAACCTAGAAATGGGGTATGCGAACATGTGACGACTCGTAAAAACTATGCCTTAGCCCCTGCAAACAACCACCAGGCCTTAGACCTAGGCCCACCTACCATGTGTCACACCACCATTCACTGATCCATGCCTAGTCACTGGCACAGGACCCACCTTCCATAAGCCTTTGGAAATGAATGGCTGACGTAAGATCTCATGGCTCTGACAAATCACATGAGAACTTATGATGACTATTAGATCTATCCTCATCACAGACCCCACTAACAATGGCCCCACCTCTGAGCACAAGCAAGCCCCAGGACACATGGCGCCCTGTCGCATGATCGCATAGCCAAAGAATGGGCTATGCGATCATGTGACAGCCAACCAAAGGCCACCACATGACCACCTTGATGCAAACGGGTCCACCAGGCAATCTCCTCATAAACTAGAATTGATGGCTACCGCTATACCATGATGTTAAAAAGTGAGCACCTCTGCTCAACAGTATAACAACAACCACTAGATCTATCCACACTTTAACCTCCTCCAAAGATTGCAGACCCATCGATGCTATCCAACTTGTCATTCTGCCAACCAATTAGAAGATTCCAACTCGCTCCACCCTGGCAATGGACCCACTGACAAAAGAAAAATCACCACCATGGACCAGTCAGAAGACACCACATCACCACTAGCTAACCAATCAAGAATGCCCATGTCACTAGAAACACCAGCCCCACCAACTAACTGCCCAACATTTAGTGACTACGCGACTAACCATTCGCTAAGTCATGAGATGCTAGCCGCTAACCACCAAGAATAAAGAGATTGCACAACTGAAGAGAAAAAGACCGCTCACCAAGTCACCGAATAAGAGATGTAACCACCAAGAGATTTGTAGAATGAGTGACAAGAAACCCTGCAAGGGCTGGGCTCTACCATCCGTCGCACCTGTGGACTAAAGCAAAGCAAACCGCTAGGTAGCTTAACAATGAAGAACTGGGACCACGTGGACAAGTGGTAGGTGGTCACATGATCACATGTCAGAAAAGTGTGACATGTAGCCATGCGACAACCAATCAGGAATAGGTTTTGAAGGCCCAGGCCCACCTGTCATCGCACTTGCGCACTTAAGGAAAGCCAACAGACAGGGAACTGGGAGGTTGAAAACACACAAAGTTTTTACAACAGCAAAGGATTGAAAACACATAAGGTTTTTGACATTGACACATAGGTAAACAAGGATGTGAAAACATCAAGGACCTTATGCAAGCCAAAAAGGTTGAAAACAACGTGGATTTTCAAAAATACTGTGGGTTTTTGACACTTAGGCAGATTTTTAAATTTTGTTTCCTGCAGACCTTAGAACTTGAATCTCTGTGGATTTTTTGATTTAGGAGGTGCAAGTTGGACCAGGGCTTGGTGACACAGTGAAGAACATAGGTCAGAAGGCAAAAACAAAGCTTGCAGAGAAAATAGGTCATTTCCATAAGATTTTTCTATGACTGGAAAATGGACTAACACTCCACATTTCTCTACATACCTCCTTACATCCCTTGCTAGCTTAGGCCAAAAATAGTATCTCTGTACTAACTCCAATGTCTTGTTTATGCCAAAATCTCCACTTAGGCTACTACTATGGTTCTCTTGAATCAGGTTTTCCCTCATGGATCCTCTAGGTACACAAAGCTGATTTCCTTTAAACAATAATCAATTTTGAAGGGTGTAATCTACAAACTCACCATGGAAATGGTTCTCAAACTCTAGGCACACCTTGTAGGCTTGTGAGAAGTCTTCATCCTCCTCATATAAGTCTTTAAAACTTGCTATTCCAATGCTTTGCAGCTGTACCTCTTAGATAGTCAATAATTTCATACTCAAGGCATCTGCTACCTTGTTGAGCTACCCTTTCTTGTGCTTGATTGTGAAGGTAAAGGATTGGAGATCCTCCATTCACTTCAAGTTCTTGTTACTAAGCTTCTCCTAAGTGTTGATATAGCTTAAAGCCTAATTATTGGTAAAGACAACAAATTCTTTTGGCAAGAGGTAATGCCTCCACTTCTTGAGAGATTGTACCAATGCATACAACTCCAAGTCATAAGCTGAATACTTCTTCTTTGCCTCATTGAGTTTTTCACTAAAGAATGTCGTAGGCCTTCCTTCTTGACTCAGTACACCTCCTACTACTACACCACTTGCATCACATTCTATGGTGAACAACTTATCAAAAGTTGGCAAGAGTAAGATAGGTTTTGTGGCTACCTCTTGTTTCAATGTTTGAAATGTTTTCTCAGCTGCCTCAGTCCATTTGAACTTTGTTTTGAGTCCTCCTTTGATGGTGTCAAGCACTGGTGCACATATCCCACTAAAGTTCCTCACAAAATTTCTATAAAATTGTGCCAAGCCATGAAAACTTCTAACTTCAGTCCCTATTTTAGGGGCATGCCAATTCAAGATTGCCTCCACCTTGCTTGGGTCCATTTTTAGATTACCCATGGACACTACAAAGCCCAAATAAACCAGCTCTTACTACATGAACTCACACTTTTCTAGGTTGATAGCTAATTTCTCTTCATGGAGTCTCTTCATGACCAACCTCAAATGCTCAAGATGCTCTATTTTTGTCTTGCTATAGATGAGTATATGATCTAGATACACCACTACAAATCTACCTGTGAAGTCCTTCGAGACCTCATTCATTAACCTCATGAAGGTACTTGGGGCATTGGTAAGCCAAAATGGCATCACAAGCCATTCATACAGACCATCGATGGTTTTAAAAGCAGTCTTCCACTCATCACCCTCCTTAATTCTGATTTGGTGATAACCACTCTTCAAATCTAGTTTAGTGAAGTACATAGCACCTCCTAAGCAATCCATCAAATCTTCTATTCTTGCAATTGGGAACCTATACCTAATAGTGATCCTATTGATAGCCCTTGAGTCTATGCAAAGTCTCCATTTTTCTCCTTTCTTGGATGCTAAGACCACTAGAACTACACATGGACTAATACTCTTCTTGATCAACCCTTGATCTAATAACTCTTGCACTTGTCTTGCCACTTCCTTATTTTGATCCAGGGTAAGCTTGTATGCTGCTTTGTTAGGCAGATATGCACCGAGTACAAAGTAAATTTGATGACTTATAGCTCTTCTTGGAGGTAAGGTGGTAGGGGTTCCATCACTTACAATATCTTTGAATTCTTCCAACATTTTTTGTACTTCCAATGGTAGTTCTACCTGCAACTTCTTGTCCTCCTCCTTTGGCTTCACCATGACAACACATCCTATGGTCTCCTCATCTTGTAGTGCATGTAAGAACTTTTTTTCACTACTAAGAAACACACTAGGTGTCCTTGAAGTACCTTCTTCATTCTCTGTTATGAACTGAATCTTAAATGTTTTTCCATCTTTTTTGAAAGAAATGGAGTTCTCTTCTCCATCAGAGATCACCTTTCTATCAAATTGCTAAGGTCTTCCCAATAGAAGATGGCATGCATCCATGGGTAAGACATCACAAAGCACTTTGTCTTTATAGCCTCCAATGGAGAACTCCACCCATGTCTTCTCATTAACTAGCACACTTTGCTCCTGGTTCAACCAAGTCACCTTGTATGGATTTGCATGGGGAACCTTTGTGAGTTTGAGCTTCTTTGCTACTTCCTTTGCTATGATGTTATCAGTGGACCCTGAATCCACAATAACTTTGCAAAATTTGCCTTGTATCTTGCACCTAACTCTAAAAAGAGCCCTCCTTTTCTTGGGTTCACCTTGATTAGGCTGCCTTATGAGTACTCTTCAAAACATCAAGTTCTCCCCCATTTCTGATTCTAATTTGTTGACCTCATTGGTACATGAGCTGATGTTGTCCTCTTGGGTATAGGCTACCCTCTTCTCATTGGTTGAGGCTAATGGCTTATTAGGACACCTATAGGTAGGGTGTCCAAGCTATCCACATTGATAGCATTTCATAGTGACAAAGTAGGAGCTGCTTCTTCCTGCTCCTCTTCCCCTGTTTCCTTGAGAACCTCTTCCTCTACCAAAAGATCCTCTTGTACTAATTTCTGAACTTTGTTCCAAAAGTCTTCTCTCCCCTTGGCTTCTTGAGTCACCACCTCTACTAGAACCTCCTCTTTGACCCCCTCTAGATTCTCTACCTCTTCCCCTATTCTTGGAGTTAGGTTCTTGCTTTCTCCATTTTTTATCTTCAAGATTTTGTGCCATATGCTGACATCCAAGTACTATGGTGGGAGTGAACAAACTCATATCCTTAGCTATGCTCCATTTCAAGCCACTTAGGTACCTTGCCACTTTGACACTTTCTTCTTCTTTGATCTTTGATGTCAAACTCAACTTGTGGAACTCTTCAGTGTAGGTGGCTACATTCATCTCCTTCTGTCTAAGATTCAACCTCTTCCTATGCTGCTAGATTTTATAATCTGCTGGTAGGTATGCTTCCCTCACTTTGTTAGCCATTGCTTTCTAGTTAGAGATTAGGTTCTTTCCCTCTTTCTCCCTTTCATCTTGCAAGTAGTTCCACCAGGTTAAAGCTTGTCCTCTCAACCTAGATCTGGCCACTGTGACCTTTTGTGCCTCTAATATCTCTTCACATTTGAAGTGATTCTCCATGCCTTCAATCCATTGCATCATAAGCTATGTATCCATCCTACAAGTCAGTAATGGGACACCTTCAAGTGTCTTGCCTGTAATAGCTTTCAAGGCTTTAAGAAATTCCTCATCTTGAGTTGGAGGATCAAGTGTGGGCACATCATCATCAATGGTTTTCTCTTTCCCTTTGGCATCCTGCTCCTCCATCCTATCTTTCACCTTATCTTCTTTTGCTTGGACATCATCCAAGAGATGCTCCATTTGCATCAATCTTTCCTACAGAAGTCTATTAGCTTCCTCCTAATCTTCCACCTTCTTAGCAAGCTCTACATTAGTCACCATTTTCTACTTCTGTGATGATCCATCTGATTCTTCTGATGGTTGAAACATCCACTATTCACTTCCCAAGCCTTAAGAGGTTCTGATACCAATATGATGGGGAGGCTAGGATAGACTAGCTAGTCTATGCTCTAATCCTTACCCAAGGATCCAAGTGTACTCTTGACACCTATGATTGGCCTATAGGATACCTTTCACATTCAAGGACCCCTTGACCTACCTAGCCTAACCACCAAGTTTAGCTATTTGACCTTGCAACATTCCAAGCTCTAGCTTCTAGCTTCATCCCTTACATAGGCTTATAAGGGTCTTCTAGGGTTCAACTCCATTCCAAAGCTCCAATAGAGGATTTAATGAGTTCCAAGATGTTTTTAGGGCATTTGAAACCTTTTTCATTACATTGGCATGGTTGGTACATCACCCAATTTGAGGGTTCCTTTGCAACTTAGAGCTACAAGGAAGAGGCCTAATTAGCCCTCCTTTTGGGTTAATAGGGTTTTTGACACCTTTCCCTCAAAGATTCAACAAACCTATTCTAAAGAACATCTACTACAAATGACCCATTCTCAAGGATTTTTGGGGTCTCAGGCTTCCAACGGGCTGTACAACACCTGTGCCAAATATGAGGGTTTTAAGGGTTTCTTGGTCTCTTCACTATCCTAGTCTTCAACAACACCTCTCTAAGGCTATTCAAACCCTCTCCTCCACAACACCATAGCTCAAAACACCCTTCTTGACTCCCTCCAAAGGGAATTCCATGGAACTCATTCCTCTACTCTCAAGAGCTCTCTGTCTGCTGACTGCTCCTAGCCGGGCACTGCCAAGCTCGTCTAGGGCTTTCACAAACACATGTTTACACCTACATGCTAGGCCCCTTCTTGTATATTTATATAGGGTAGGGTTTGCACTACCTTATCCCAAAGTGCCATGGTGTTTCCATGGTGGGGATGGGAGCTACATGCCCTGCTTCATCAATCCCTTCAAACTGAACAGTGGTCTGTCAAACTAAACAAACTAAGAAATATACAAACTAAACAATCAAACCTAATCTAGATGCAGATAAATGAAGTAAAACAAAACACAATGCTATCACACAATCACAAGTTATCAATAGCAACACTTTGATTCAACACTTCAAGCCATTAAAATGACTGTCATACTGGTATTTCATACACAGTCTGGTCTTCTGTACATTAGCCATACATAGAATGATAACTAACCCTTACATTAGGGTTTTTCAAGTCTAATATAGGCTTCTCCTTAGGATTAGAGCCTAGTTAGGGTTAGGAGCCTCCTTGGTAAGGTTTACTCTTTACAAAAGAAAAGTTGCTAGCAACTTTTGGAGCAATTTTTCTTGCTCAAGCAACTTTTTGCTCACTCCACTCCTAAGACCTTTCTAAGGTCTTTTACATGCTTAGATATTGAAAAAAACTCTCCTAACCTCCATGCTAAGACTTATACAACTCTAAAAAAGAAGTGACCTCAGGAGACTAACCTGTCCTGAGTCACTGTACAACCAAGTAAGGAATTACATAACAAAACTAAGACCTCTATTTAGGCCTTCACACACAAATGAGTCAAAGACTCTTATTGTACTTACAAAGTTCACTAAAGAAGTGCCTTTCACAACCAAAATTGAATGGTGGGAGCCCTTAGATGGGTGCTCCTATACCAGTATGGTTCAAAATAAATAGAGAAACTATCTTGCCTGAGGAAATAGAAAGTGGGACAGCTTCTAAAAATTTGGTAAAGTAATTAGTAGCAGTGATAATGAATTTGTGTCCACCTAATGAGTTGGGATGAATCTACCCAACAAGGTCAAAGGCCTAGCATTGAAATGGCCAATGAGAAATAAATGAAATAAGCTCCTTGCCTGGAGCATGTATCAGGTTACCATATTTCTGACACTTTTCGCATGATTTAGCAAAAGCTACTGCATCTGTCTGCATGGTAGGCCAATAGTACCCCGCCCTAAGAAACCTTCAAGCCATGGAAAGACCATTGGAATGTCCTCCACAAATTCCCTCATGAATGTCAACTAACGATTGGTTGGATTCATCCTTTCCCAAGAACCTAAGAAGTGTCCCATCTAAACCCCTCATATACAGATCACCAGAGATAAGGGTGTGGCGAGAGGCATTTTGGGTTAAGTTTCTTCATTTAGAGTGGTTGAAGGTTTCAAGGATAATTCCATCATGGAGGTATGATTAAATGGCACCATAGTGAGATGACTCATGGACAACAAGGGTACAAGCAACTTGGCTTTCTTGGGAGTCATAGATAGGGTAGCATAGCTCTTCCACCAGGAATTCAAATTTGGACTCATGTTGTTCTAGCTAAAGGAGTGAAGGCAATGTAGCCATAGCATTAGCTATTTTATTATTTGCTCTAGGGATTTTTTGAAATGTTACAAAGGTGAAATGTCGTCTCAATGAATCAACCATTTTCTTTTAGGGTACTAGTTTTTCATCTTTTGTTTGGTATTCTTCATTAACTTGGTTGATTATTAACTGTGAATCCCCATAGATATGCAGCTCTATGATTCTCCACTCTATAGCCATTTTTAGTCCATTTTCCAAGGCCTTATACTCAGCAATATTATTTGTACATGGGAACAATAGTTTATAGGACTTAGGAATTGTGTACCCATGAGGAGAAACAAATAACACTCCTGCTCCTGAACCATTTTGCATGAAAGAGCCATCAAAGAACATCTTCCATGTTCTTGCAGTCATGTACATTATGTGCTCATCTAGAAATTCAACTTTGATTGGCATTGTATCTCAAATTGGAAAATCAACCAATTGGTTTGCAATGTCTTGTCCTTTTATAGCCTTATGCTTAACATACTCTATGTCAAATTCTGATAAGATCATCATCCGCTTAGCAAGTCTACCTATGAAAGTAGCCTTACCAAGAAAATATTTGAGAGGATCAATCTTTGCAATGAGGTGTATTATATGTGCAAGCATGTAATGTCACAACTTTTGGGAAGCAAACACCACTGCAAGGCAATATTTTTCAAACTAGTGTAATTAACCTCATATGACACAAGAGTATGACTAATGTAATATATAGCTCTTTCTTTTCTAGTATCATCAAGTTGAGCCAATAATGCCCCTAGGGAAGATTTTGTTGCTGACACATACAATATGAGTGGTTTTCCTAGGATAGGAGGCATTAAGATTGGAGGATTGGCCAAGTATTTCTTGATTTGGTCCATGCTTTGCTGACAATCTTCATTCCAGACACATTTAACCCCTTTGTGTAAAATATTATTGAAGGGTGGAGCTCTATCAGCCAGTTGTGAAATAAACCTCCTTATAGATTGAAGGCGTCCCTACAGACTCCTCATTTGGCTGATGTTTTTGGGAGGTGACATATCCAATATTGCTTGAACTTTCTCTAGGTCCACCTCAATTCCTTTGGCTGAAATGATAAATCCTAGCAGTTTTCCACAGGTGACTCCAAATGCACACTTTTTTGGATTTAATCTTAATTGAAACTATTCCATGCGATCTAGAATGACTTCTAAATCACCTAAGTGTGTATCCATTTTTTTAGATTTTTCCAAGGTGTCATCCACATAATCTTCCATATTCTTATGCATCATGTCATGGAAGATAGTTGTCATAGCTCTTTGATAAGTAGCTCATGCATTTTTTAATCCAAATGGCATGACATTCTAGCAATAGGTTCCCCATGTGCAAGTGAATGCAGTCTGTTCCTAGTCTTCAGGAGCTATCTTGATTTAATTATACCCAGAAAAACCATCCATCAATGAATAGATCTCATAACCTGCAGTCATGTCCACTATCATGTCTATGTTTGGAAGTGGAAAATCATCCTTTTGGCATGCTTTGTTAAGATCTCTAAAATTTGTACTGATGTGAATGGACTTGTCATGTTTTGAAACTCTTACAATATTGGATATCCATTCAGCATAATCAATGGCTCTTATAAATCTTGCGCTGAGGAGTTTTTCTAGTTCAGCTTTGACAAGAAGAGCTATGTGAGGATGCATTTTCCTCAACTTCTATTTTACTATTTTTATACCTGGAGCTATGGACAAGTGATGCATAATGAGATTAGTGTCCAACCTTGGCATGTCTGAGTAAGTCCAAGAAAAATTAATCTTCTTGCTCTATAGGAACTTGGTATATGCTTCTTTTTCCTATGTTGATAGAGACTAAGCCAAATGTACTATTTGTGGAGCCTCTTGTGTACCCAAATAAACTAGCTGTGTAGGCTCAAAAAGCATTGAAGATCTATCTTGAAAATAACTTGGGATATGATCAAGTACCTCATCCTTAGATGCCTCAAAAATGTTTTCACCCTCGGATACGTCATTTATTTTTACTTTTTTAGGTTTCGACACTGCCACACAGTGGTTTTTGCCATCAGAACTTTTATTCTTTTATTCTTTTCTTTTCATTTTGTGACTAAGGTACTTGATATCTAGTTTTGTCATGCTTGTAGTTGGTTCGCTAGTGGAAGAGACTATAGGCTCAAGGGCATTTAGGTAATAGGCTATCTCATAGTCATTTTGGAAAGTTAGGAGCTGAGGCTCTTGATAGTGCTGAGACCAATAAATTAAGTGAGGATTGGCAAGGGGTAGGTCAATGACGGGTTAAATGTTGTGTATGTGAATGGTATCATCTCTGGTGATTGTAGAGTTAGGGTCCGTCAAGTATCCCTCTAAGGTACTCAAATTAGGATTTATCCTACCAAGCGAAGCATCATCCACTAAAGTGACTTGTGGATTTGAATCCACTAATCCTACAGTAGAATCATTAGCTACCTCATGTTGGGAACCATATGTATGGACAACATCAATGTCCATGTCAACTATAGAACAATCAAAGAGAGATTCCCATTCATACTCATGTGAGTCTGTATCTGAATCTCGGCTGGGATGTTTACACCAAGCATATTTTTGAGGCCTTGAGGTAGAGGCTTTGATGTCACCAAGGGTAACACCTTCTTGAGTGCCATTTGTGTATTGATGTTCTTGAATAGGATCCTCAACATGATCTTCAACAATGGATTCTTCTTGTTCTAGGTCTAAAACTGTTGGATTGGCAACTAGAGTATCTAAATCTCCCCAAACGAGGTTGGTGGAAGGGACCCAATCTTCACACCTATCTTGTTGATTTTGAAAATTGGGTATGTAGTTTGATTCATCATCACTATCCATCATAGTGAGGATAGGAGTAGTTTTCTTGTTGTAACTTTCAAAACCTAGGCCAATCGTTGTCTTAGACCTGCAACCAAAAGGAGCATGATCAAGTGGTTCAACTCTGGCATCTAATCTATGAATGAGAGGACCATGACCTGGATAGCCCATATTTTTTTACAAGAGTGTAGCCTCTTCCATATGTCTTAGGAGAGGGAGAGAAGTTTTCATTATGCATGTATTTGTCTTCTCTATAGATCCAGTCCTTGACAGCTACCTCTTCTTTTTCATCCTGTATGGGTACTAAGGAATCTACAAATGTACCAAATAGAGTCATGGCTGAAGATGATAGATGCATCTCTTGTGAAGGTTTACCATAGGACCTAGGTGAGACTAGCAATTTTGTAAAGGATTCAATTTGATATGCCCCCACACCAAGGTCTATGGACTTGAACTTATCCTTGCATTGTGCTAGAGTTGCATCAAAATCCTCTGCTTCTTTGTTGAGGGGGACATGAGTCCTTGCTAAAATTGTATTAACAGATAATGTGCTATCCCTGAGTATACAAACTTCTACTCCATTATAGGGGAACTTAACACATTGGTGGTAGGTGGATGACACTGCTTACATGTCATGGATCCATGGTCTACCAAGTAGGATATTAAATGCTAGAGGACTAGCATCAACAATTTGAAACAAAATGTCCTTCTCAACAGGGCCAATCCTAACAGGAAGGACAACCAAGCCCTTGGAGCTTCTCTCTGCCTCATCACAGGCTTTAATGGTAATTTTCTTTTGGGTATCAATAACTTGCTCTGAATAACCTAGTATCTTCAACAGACTCAAGGAACAAATGTTGAGCCTAGAACCCCCATCAATCAACACACACCTGACATGGGTCTTGTGAATCATGAATTTGATATGAAGGGCAAGATTATGCGAATGGCTCAAGGATTTGTCATCTTCTTCTGAGAATGTTAGGTAATGAGGGCTGGCAAGGTGGTTAACCATGTTCTGGAATTGGTCAACATCTATTCTATTAGGAACATTGGCTGCACGCAAAGCATCTTCAAGAATATGCTTGTGTCTTGGAGACAATTCCAAGAGTTCAAAAATTGAGATTTGAGTTGGGGTTCTTTGTAACTGGTCAACAAGATTATAGCTCATTTCAGGGTTGAATGCTAATTTGGTGGTGACATTTTTAGATGCCACTTGCTTAGTTTTGTTGGACTGGTTGGAACTAGGACCTCTAATAACCACAAGACCTTGACTCTGGCTTCTGGTGACAACATTAAGAGCTTGGGATGACCTTTGAGGGTGAGGACCCCTAAGCACCACCATAGGTTCTTCATCAAATATAGGAGGAGAGCTCACATCATAACCATAGGGGTCTTTATCTCTCATCATGTCGACACTTTCCTTGACAATCTCAAGCCTATTAACCACATTTTCTACACCTATGTAGGTATAGTTGATTTCGGCCTTTCCATTCTTGTGTTTAGAGGTTTCCCCCTTTTCATATTTAGGCAAAGGCTCCTTAAAGGCCTTATGGTCCACATTGGTATTCAACCCATCAATCTGAAGTTTTCCACTCTCAATAAGATCTTGAATAATGTGTTTAAGTTTCCAGTAATGTTCAATGTCATGTTCGATGCCATTGTGGAATTTGCAGAAAGCTTTTTCATTCCACCAATGTGGCTTAATGTCAGGTATGCATAAATTTTTTGGATCTTGTGGTTGTGCAAGGTTATTGGAAATAAGCATCTTGAAAACATCCTCATAGGAGTCACCCAGTTTAGAAAATTGTCACCTCTCCTTCTTAGGCTTTTCTTAATACTTTGGTTTATGGTCTTGATTAGAGGATGTGTTGAGCTTCATAGCTTGGACTGCACTACAAAAATGGAGGACTCCTCGATCCTTGGGTTGGGAAGAGTCCACAACTTTGTCATTGAATACTTTCTTATTCTTGTTCTAGTGTGAGTGTTTTCCTTTGTCCTTATTAGCATTGTTTGTATTCTGACCATTGTTGTTATTGCTATGTTTGGTCAAAATACCTTGTTCTTTCAAGACATCCTCAATTCGACATGTGGTTTTGACCATAGTGTCAAAGGAATCAAAGACCATCTTCTGAATGTCATACTGCATTTTAGGCACCAAATTGCTAACAGTGATATCAATCCTTTCATGCTTAGGGATAGTCCTAGAATAGCAAGAGCACAATCATCTCCATCTTTGTAAGAAGGTAACAAAGGACTCCCCTTGGTTTTATTTTAAATTGTACAAGTCTAGCATAGTGACTAATCTTGACAAGTTGTATGCAAAATGTTGAACAAATCTATGAACAAGTTTCTTGAAAGTTTTGATGGGAGGGGTTATGTTGGTAAACCACTCCATGTCTTGGCCCTTGAGACTCCTTGGAAATAATCTCATAAGATAGGAGTCAATTTGGTGAAACTCAAAAATCATGATGTAGAGCTGATGCACATGATCATGTGGGTCACCATTGCCATCATACTTGTCAAACTGGGGGATTTTGACTTTTCTAGGAAATTCTATCATACTCACACTTCTATTGAAAGGATTGGGACAAATAGCGTCAAGTGAAAAGGAAATTTTAGGTGCCAATACCTTTTCCATCATACGCTTGAGTTTCTTGATCTCCTCTTCTTGAGAGGGTCCTTGTTTCTTGATTCTTCTATCCACATCAAAGTTGTAAGAGAATCTGGCACCCTTGTTAATAAAGCTCTCTAGGAACCTATCCTTGTTTTGATCAAGATACTTCTCCACATATTGTTGGAATAGTGGCTCTTGTTGCATTCTCATAAAATCTTGATCATCAAAACTTGCACTACTTCCTCCATGTTGAGAGCCATGTTGAGCTCATTCAGAGGGTTGTCTTGAGTTCCTAGGAGGTGTTTGTCTCCTATGTTGTGAAATCCTCCTTCCTCTAGGACTAGGAGATATTGAAGGGATCCTTGACTGCCTTCTACTTCTTGGGGTTCTTGAGGGAGTAGATGGTGGAGAGTTGTTTCCATTGTTGGTACCCCTATTGTTGAATTGGTCATTGAGTTGTTGGGCTAAAAGCCTATCTTTTTCCTCTTGGAATGCTTTTGTTTTCAACTCTAACAAGGCTTGTTGCTCCACCTCTAGGTGTCTAAACCTTTCTCCTTTAGCAGATTGTTCATCCAAAAAGGCTTTATTTTTGCATTCAATTCTTTTAAGCCTTTCATTAGCATACCTTGAGGTTGTTTTGAGTGTAGAGTTGGGCCTTGAATGTTTGAACAAGTCGTTAGTAAATGCTGCATTGACATGAGCATCACAAGATTCATTGTTTTGGTCTTCATGTTGTGACCGTGCATCTTGGTGAGCTCACCCATAATGTCTTTCAGCTCTTTGATGGGAATCTAAATATCTTGAGTTGATAGGAGGTGATTCAGGTTGATTGTCATCACCAAATAGCATGTTATCCCTATGTCTTTGGAAAATGCCATCAAGATTTTGATCCATCGCTTCTCTCTCCTTTCTAGTCATGGTGTAGCTCATGTCCATATCTGATTGAGAAGGTGCTAAAGAGGTACTCAACTCACTAGGATTTCTCTTTGGATCAAACAAAGCTTCAGACTCTCTCCTAGGTGATTGATCAAAGATGGGTTCCTTTCCCTTTTGCTTTTGACAAGTTTGGACTAAGGGTAACTGATCAAAGACAAATTGAGGTCATTTTCCTTGACTAACTTGGTACCTTGTCATAACCGACATGAAAGAAAAAGACCCTTGGCGATAAGATGACCCTATGAAACATCAATACCAAACTAGGATAGTAAAAGTGTTCAATTGTCCAAAAAGAGATGGTAAGATAGAAAGATGAAAAATGTGTAAACCAATCATTGCCACAGAGGTGTATAATAAAAGGATAAGTATCCTAACACATATGGACCAGGAGGATAGATTTACCCAAATATATTTGAAATTGAAATTGAATTTTGATAGAAGTGATTTGGACAAAAGAGTATTGAAACTCTCCAAGTGTGCTACCAAATAATCGAAAGGTATACTTTTTCAACAAGGATAATTCCTAACTTATCGATGCCAAGCAAGATTACTTTGAAAAATCAAAGAACACTAATTCAAGGGGTCTAAAAATAGGAACCCAAGGTACAAACAGATTTCTAGCGATAGTGTAAGTCACCTACTAAAATTTGGTCTACTAAGGAAAGACTAAAAATTGCATAAACTAGGCAGACAACAAAAAGACTCTGTGCAATAGTTTTTAGGCAAACAATACAACAGTTTCTGACTGGGCAATATTTTGCAGGAAGTAGTGCGATAGTTTCCAGGTAGCCTATGCGATACTTTCCAAGCAAGCAGTGTGATAGTTTTTCAATAACGAACTATCGCATGATAAATTTTAGAACAATGTGCGATAAAGTTTTAGGATCATATGACTCTTGACCAGTGAGTGCTAAAAATTTTAGTTTTAAGGGCAATTCAGTCAAAGCTTTAGTTTGAAGGTTGGATTTTTTGATTTCAAGCATAGTACTAGCAGTAATTAGACAAGTTTGCAAATAGTAGGTGATCAAACATGTCATAAAACACTTGTACAAGGGCAAAACAAACCTTGCCAAGAAAAGCAATTGTGATATCAAAGAAATAAAATCCTATGAATGCTACTATGATGTTTGATGTTTAAGAACATTTACATGGGTAGATCATAGCGAGAACACTTCAAGCACTTACTAGCCTAAAAAGACAATGGATCAATACTTAACAACTTGGCCCACACTTGATGGTCCATTTCCTCACACAAAGTGGTTGCCCACAATAGATATTGGCTTTGTCATGGAAGTGCCAATGACACAACCAAAGGAACAAAAATGTTGATGTTAGAATAACTAAGAGGGGGGTGAATCAGTTATCCTATGCCCCAAACTAATATGTATAACTAAAAAACTATTTCTTCAACTTCTACTCATCGATAAACAATAATAACTATCACTATCTGTGCTTTTACCGATTACTAGTCTAATACTATAACAGATTATCGATCAAATCTAACATGTAATATGCAAAGTATGATAACAAACAAATATCACAATCAACACATAACATAAGAGATTTAACGTGGAAACCTTGTAAAGGGAAAAACCACCTAGGACCGGCAACCCAAAATTGTTCACTCTTCTAAAGTGAGGTCGGTTAAGACCCAACCCTGTTAAAGGTTACAAACACACTGTCAGGTGTGACCTTGTTAGAGGATTTTAGACTAGAAGTTATCATCCAACTAGCATTCACTATGGGGTTGATAGGATAACAATGTTCATTTTATGAATGCTACATCATAAGACTTTCAGAGTCCACTTAGTTAAGAGATTTTGACTATATACAATGGTTAAATATGTAATAGTAAATGACTTGCCTTAATACAACTTCAATTGCAGATTACAGATCAATATTTAGTCCATAAAAATCCTTCTGATCAATATTTCACTTTAGATTTAATACTGTATCAACTTACTATTCATCGGTAATTGCTCTCTAAAGCTCAGTAATTGTTTTGCAGCTCGGTTCTTACTAACCAGTATGATCAGAATGCATGAAAGCTTGTTCATGTGAAATTCCTGCAGCTTCTTCTTCTTCCAGCATCTCTTAATAAAGAAATTTTGTTCTCTTATATAGATGAGTAAATCATTTTCTTCTTCACCATCAGATTTTTCCACTTAACCACATTCATAGATTTTTTTGCTTCATGTTTTCTCAGTACTTGTGTCAATAATATGTTTCAATCTACTCCGTTAGATCTTCCCTAAATTTTGTCAGCCATTGATCTATGTAACAAACTTTATCTGTTACCTCGATGTTATACTCTTGCCAGCTCATCAATCTTATCGGCTAAACTAATCATTTAATTCATTTTGTCCTACTTGATTAACAAAAAATGTGTCGGTGAACACTGCTCGGTTAATATTGCGATTGGTATACACTACACTCCATCGGTGTGTACTAGAAATGCTTCATTTACCGACAACATTGCTTTGTGTCTTTCAGCTTTGTACTTCATTATAGATGAATGCAACATAATAAAGCAATATCATCAAGTCATAGACTCATCGATAAGTTACTTAATGTGTTCCTTATCCTCATCTGACATGTACATCTTTTCTCATGTATATTTCTTTGTTCTTCATCTCTTTTCACCTTTCTTCAGATGTCTCAGTATAGTAACTTACAAGATAAGTGATGTCAAACTAGTTGACATCAATGACAACATAATACTAATTTAATCATATTACATATCTAATCAGCAACTCCTCAGTGATCTTTAATCATAGATTCTTCAATCAGATTCCAAATCAGTTGTAGTTCAACAATCTCTCCCTTTGGCATTAATGGCAACTCAAGTAATATGAAATGTACCATACACATACCAAATATACATTCTACAACTTGTGAACAAAATGTTGTAAGTCAAATAGACTTAATATGTTTAATCACTACATTACTAAACCAACATTTAAATAATACAGCTTTACCATTCTGTAGTTGTTATCTTTTTAGTTCTTCTATTCCTTTCAAATTGTCTCTCCCTTTGATAGTTCTCATCGGTGCTTGTTCCCTTTGTCAAACCTTTCATATTGTTCATCTCTCCCTTTGATAGCAATGCCAAAGAAACAAATAAACAATTAGCTTTGTAGTAGCCAATTAACTCTCTGGTGTGCAGTGCTTCCTCTGTATCTCTGTATACTGATATCTCATCGGTTCAAGTTCTCAAACTTAATCACAACCTTGAACATGATTCAAAGTGTGAACTATGTTGCATCAACATGAATGATCTTTTGATAAAAGTAGGCTGATGCGACAACCAGATCACCTTAGTGACCGATAGATAGGGGACGGACCCCAAGTTCAGTCCTCAAGTATTCAAATGTGTCCTTCGGTAGGGGCTTTGTAAAAATATCAACAAGTTGTTCTTTAGATGTGAAAAATTCTAACTTCACTTTCTTTTCTTGCACTTTTTCTCTTAAGTAATGATACTTAATAGATATATGCTTTATCTTAGAGTGCATCATAGGATTCTTTGAAATATTAATAGCACAAGTGTTGTCACAATATATAATCACCGGGTCAGTGATTACCTCATTCATTCCTTCCAACACTTGTTTGATATATGCAATGTTTGAATAGTTAGTAGCAACAACAACATACTCTACTTTAGCTGTAGACTGAGAAATACAAACCTGCTTTTTACTTGTCTAGGTTACAAGTCTTTCACCAAAAAAAAATGCTCCTCCGGTGGTGCTTTTTCTATCATCCACATTTCCAGCCCAATCAGCATCGGTGTAAACTTTCAGTTCAAACTTCCCTTCCTTAGAATACCATAATCCATAATTCTCTATTTTCTTCAAGTATCTTAAGATCATTTTTGTAGCTATCATGTGTGATTCTCTAGGATTAGCATAAAATCTTGCAACTATACCCACAACATATGCTATATCTAGTCTACTATGAACTACGTACATTACCTTACTGTTAAGTCCAGAATTTGCACCCTAAAACTTAAGCACCTAAACACTTAGAAATTTTGGATAACATGGGAACAATCACAAGTTTGTGGGTGAACTATGAAAGTGATTGAACCTCTAGATTTTAGGCCGTTTCCTATTTGATATTATGTGATGCTCCACCTAAACTACTGAAAACTGCAAACTTGTGAGGAAAAGGTAGGAAGTACTT
The DNA here is from genome assembly GCA_027943335.1 of Chamaecyparis obtusa. Lineage (NCBI taxonomy): Eukaryota > Viridiplantae > Streptophyta > Pinopsida > Cupressales > Cupressaceae > Chamaecyparis > Chamaecyparis obtusa. Next base: position 226,203 of record BSBK01005055.1, on the reverse strand, counting down.
AAAATGAAGATTATTTAAACCTAAAAGGTGATGCACCAGAATAAGATAAAGGATTTGATACTCAACAACACAATGATGGGAAATACTATCAATTATAAGATACTACTTTTGATGAAAATCTTTGCATAACATTGTTTTAGAAGAAGGCTCAAATGAACAATATCAAAAAGATATAAATCACAATCAATATTAGTCCATAAAGATGCACAACTTATGACCTATGCATAACAATTTTACTAACTCAATAGGTGCAGAAATGAGACATAAATTTGAAGGTTTTTTTTTTTTAAGAAAACACAGGAAATAAAAATCAATCACCAGTTTTGCACATTGAAAATGAGCCCCAAAGTAGATCAAATATGTTGAATTATTCCTTCAGAGGCCAAAGGCATCAGCTCCCAATGATACAATCCAGAAAATGATAAGGCAGAGGACAAAAATGTCACAATAACTATTCCTTTCTCAAAAACTGAACCTCTACAATGACAAATGAAATCCAATATAAAGGGAAAACTCTCACCTAAAACCCCTGAAAAGCAGGGGTCGGATGTGAGAAAAATCCCTCCAACAAAGGCCTCAAAATTGCCACCCAAGAAGACTAGATAGTCAAAAGACCTGTCTGTCTAATGACTTCAAGTGACAACTCCAATTTGATCATAACAGCCCCTAAAAAGACTCAGGTGACTCATAAAAGAGCCCTGCTTTGCAATCAACATCCAAAACATGTCAAAAAGACACATCATCTTCATACACCTAGTCATACATTGACTTTTCAAACCCTTTTTCTTTTAAATCCGAAAATGGACAATTTGCATAATTTAATAATAATAAATTGGTTTATAAGACACCAATTTAATTATTACTAATTACAACATAGCAAATTTTATAAAATAAAGATAACTCCCTTAATAGACAACAAATATTAAGTAATGTAATAATATATTACTTAATATAAGTAATACATTTACTATATCACTTAACATTTGTTATAAGATAATTCATGAGCTATTTTATTTAATATAAGGATTTCAAAAAGAACCCGATATGAGAAAACCGATCGGACTTCAAAGAAAATATAAAATGCTTAATTTATAATCTTAACCCTAAAAGATTAGCATCACATTTTTCATTTGTTATTTGAATTTGATATCTTTGAGGAAACTTGGCAGCCGCTTTAGGGGTTTCAAAACCCTTAGAAAGTTACAGAAAAATGTGATGAATCTGTTGCTTAAGCCGCCAATCTTGGAGGAAATAGCTACATTTTCATGAATGTGAGGCACCATCTGTAGCTTGTCTTGTTGTTTTGAACCTTTCTTCAGCATTCAAAGGAGGACTTCTTTCAAAAGCCGACACCTGGTAAAAAAAATGATTCATGCCATCCTTCACTACATTATTGATGTCATTTGAAAGCAATATTATGTGCATTTTCTGTTACTGCTATTGTTACATCTCCATTACGCACTTGAAGGAATTCTTTCCTCCCCCTTTTTTGTTTGTTATGAACAAGGGTTTGTTGCTGCTATTGTATCCTTTCAAAAATGACATGCGTTCTCTGCTTTGAAAAAATAAACACCAGGGTTTTAATTCTCAGTTGGAATACTTTATGCTAGCATCAATGTTTTACCTCTACTACTTCTTTTCTATGTATATTTGATTGCAACTTAGATAGCCGCCGTTTGAACACTTATCTTTTCTTCTATAAACGCGGCTTGCATATGTGTTTCTCTATGATGAAAAAGAGATTAAGGGTTTTGAAAAACTATAAAAGTCTCTCCAAAGCTGGTCTTGGAGCCACCATAGCACATAACACTTTCCTCTAAGGCTTTGACGAAAACTCTCAAAATTTTGGTGTATTCTCTATTGCATTATGAAATTCTAAAAAGGGGTTTTTCTGTTATAAGAGAAATTTGGTTTTAATGCCAACACCCCCTGAATATTTTCTGTTGCATTTTGTTGGAATTCTTTGCAAAAATGAATATAATCTCTACAAAAAATTGGCTTTGACCACCATGCTTCTCATTTTCCCTTTCTATTCTGAGGCAAGCTATTCCTATGCATTTTGTTGTTGGCTTTTTGTCACTTGGCTTTGGGCTGATCATGTCAATTTTGTATTTCAAAATACACCTTCAGAATTTCAATTTGAAAGCTCACTGCTAATTTCTATAGCTGTTGCTGCAATGTTAGAACATTGTTACTAGGAATATCTGAAAATAGATGACTTGATCTGTGCTAGAGCAAGTACAGGTGACCCTAAGAATGAGGTCACCTGCACTTTCTTTAGCACAGATCAAGTGCATTTCACAAAGTAGTTCTACAATTGATCATGATTATTGCATTCTACCAATTCTTGAAAGGCTGTCATATTATTCTGAGATGATAACGGATCCATTTGAAAATTGGTTTTCAATTTTAACTTAATGCTGCAAACATCTCAATGAAACTTATCTGACGATTAGTTTCATTGAGATTTTTGCAGCACAAAGTATGAAACTAAAAGCATGATGAAACTCTCTGGCTAGAAAATACTATAAAATCATCTGGTAATGTGAGATAAAAGGTTACAAGTATCAAATTGTCCCTTTTAACACCTCATGTTGATTTATCACACACTGCAACTGGCTCTATTACAAAAGGTTTTAATGCTAAGAAAAGCACGTCCCTTTAATGCTTCTTATCAGAAATTCTTGCAATATCTACAGCATTGATTACTGTGTACCTCCCTTTTATTTCCTTATTTTATGAATAAAAGTTTGTTTACAAGGTTCGAGCACGGGCTCGTGACGCCTATAAACAAACTTTTATTAACTTTGAAAAGCTCACAGCAAAATAACTTTCAGCTTAATAGTGAATATTGCTTACTTTCTTTTGATTTGAAATACATCAACAGATAGCATATGTAGTGGTGGCTTAGGATATTCAGTCATTGTTTAGATCCTTCGGGATCTAACATCACCTTTCTTTCATATTTGCAGATGCTAAAGAAGTCATAGGCTAGGAGCTGGATGAAGAACAACGGTGCAGGATACATAACCAGTCAAAGCATAAAAGGCAATGACTGGTTATCTCTAACCTCATTTCTTTTCCTTAAAACATATTCTATCTGTTTATCTATTTCTTTCTGCAAATGAAAGTTAGTAAGCTATACTCACGGCTTGTGTGAGATCTTTTCCTTCAGCATTTCAAATCATTTCACTAGATGTAGAATGAAAATTGTACATATCAATTATGATCTATACAATGAACTTTGTCTTATTTTTCTCAAAATAAAAATGATTTGAAATGAAATAAAATAGAAACAAATGCATGATTAGTTTTATACAATGCTACAATAAACCTGAATTTCAACATGTTGAGAAATTTAGTAACACTTTTTGGCAACCTTTGCTGATTGTCTGCTTGCTAGACATTAGAGACCAGTTTGCCTTTGTTTATTAATTGGGTAACAGAGTCTGAAAATTGCAACCTAAAACTTAAAACTTACTCAAACTTAAAACCTAAAATTGCTGGTTAGTCTTGATATGCATGTAAATGAGCATAGACTCCTATAACACTAAATGAACAGATTTATGTGCATGATTAGGTCTAAACAACAACTTTAGGAGTTGAGTTTGAGTTACCAGATATCTATGTATGTTGATCATACATGCATAAATCTATTTGCTAGATGGATGCATAGGTGAATGGACTCATATATACACATGTGAATGGAAACTAGTGGGTCTATGAACCTGTACTTGACTTAGAAAATACTATAACCAGTCATATGTGCCTATATGCAAAACCAAGAATGTATGTTTTACAGACATATTTATGCATGTATGGAGAACATACATCAATTTTTTAATGTAAAACATGAGACTCACCCAGCAATTTAAAAGAAAACACTTAGACCTAGGAAAATAGGAAAACTGAACTAAGAAAGGAAAACACAACCTGTGCTTGGACAGCACTTAGGAAAGACCTAAACTATTATGCAAATGCATTTATTTTGAAATCATGAAACCTAACCTAATATATACAAATAGAACTAATAGTTCATACCTCAAAGCATAGCTTGAGGTGTATCCCATTTACAGGGATAGGTAGAATATCTCCTTCCAAAGTAGCAAGCTGAAATGCATTGTGTTCTTTACATTTAGCTATCAAAAATGGACCAGCCCACATATGATCAAACTTGTTATGGTGTCCTGGCCTGCTCTTTAGAACATCCCACTTCAAAACTAGATCACCCTCCTTAAATGACCTTGTTGTTTCCTTTTTGTCAAAAGTACGCTTAGCTTGCAGCTGCTGGTACTCCATTGTTTGCAATGCTTTCCTTCTTTCTTCCTCCAATTCAGTCAATTTAGCATATCTTAGGCTTAGAGGATCATCACTCCCAAACAATAATAATTGATCAGCCAACTCAAGTGAAGGAAACTCAGTGGAAATAGGTAACCTTGCCTATTTTCCATAGACTAGAACACAGGGAGAATTACCAAGAATTTTCTTGGGGGTAATTCTATCCAGCCATAAGGCTGATCTCAGCTTTGCATGCCAATCCTGCTTGTTCTCTTCCAATGTTCTTTTGATAATTCACAATAGATTCTTATTAGTACTTTAAGCTAAACCATTACCCTGAGGGTAATAATTTGATGAAGTGTTCAGGTAAATGCCATTTCTCAAAGCCCATTCCGCTATTCTAGCCCCCACAAATGCTAAGGCATTATCAAAGATAATTGATTCAGGAACACCAAACCGTGTGACCAATTCATCATAGAAACTTAGAATAGAATTTTCACTTGCTTCCCTTAGTGCAATAGCCTCTGTCCAGCGAGTGAAGTAATCCATGGCAATTAGGATCCATTTGTGACAAGCACTGGAATGAGGATTTATAGGTCCCACAAAATCGATTCCCCACCTCATGAATGGTTGTTCAACCAAAATGGGCTGCAAAGGCATGGCAGCCAATCTTTCTTTTCCTGCAAACAATGCACATTGCTTGCATTTTCTTGCCCAGGAATGGGCATCCTTAAACAAATTGGGCCAGAAATACCCAGCCCTCATGATCTTGTAGGCTGTTGTCTTAGGTGAAAAGTGACCCCCTGCTTCATGAAACTGCTCTAAAAACTTGTTGGTTTGATTATTATCAATACATCTGAGTAGAACGCCATTCAAGTCTTTTCTGAACAATACATCATCAATTAAAACATAGGGTATAGACTATAACCTGAAATATCTTCACTTGGCTCTGTCAAGCAATGGAGGAGACTCTCCTGTTTGTAAAAAAATGGACCATTTCCTACAACCAGCTAGCTGTTTGTTCTTCTGCAGCATTCTTATTACCATTAAACAATAAATTTTCATCATAAACAACTAAAGCATTATTTACCAATAAATTTTCTCCTTCTTTTCCTGAATTTTCCGATAAGTAATCTGTCATATGCTTACACAACCCTTTCTCTCTCACTAGTTTAGTTATTTTGATGTCAACATCATATTCCATTACCTTAGTTATCCATCCAGCACGGTTTTCATTAACATCTCTACTAAGAAAAAACTCTTTGACACTAGGATGTGAGACCATAAAGTGTATCTTGTTGTTTGACAACAAATGTCTAAAATTTTTGAGACTTTTAATGACTGCAAATGCATGTTTCTCCACAAAACTATAACACTGCTCATAACCTTCAAGCCCTTTACTATAGAAAGCAATAGGCTATTCATATCCTTCATCATTTTTCTATACTAGAACAGTTGAAATAGAATCAATAGATCCATATGCATATAAAATGAAGTCCTTAGAAAAAATAGGATTAACTAAGGTTGGAGCTGATGAAAGAGCTTCTTTTAACAACTAAAAACTTTGTTTACCCTCTTTGGTCCAAGAGAAAACTGCATTCTTTTTAAGCATTGCTGTGAGAGGCTTAAGTAAAGCAGCAATGTCAGGCATGAATCTTCTTACAAAGTTGATTCTTCCAATGAAACTTTGCAAACCTTTCTTATGGTTGGGTAGGGGTAAATCCAGAATTGCTTTAACTCTTTCTGCATCAATTCTGATGCCATCCTTTGAAACAATATGGCCCAAAAGCTTTCCTTCATATACTGAAAAAATACACTTCTTGGGATTAAGTGAAATCGCAAACTGTCTGCACCTTTAAAAAACCTGCCTTAGATGATCAAAATGTAAATTAGCAGTCTTAGAAAAAATAGTAATGTCATCTAGATACACAAGAACCATTTTATACAAAAACCCCTTAAAAGACATATCCATTGCTGTTTGAAATGTGGCACCAGCATTTGATAGGCCAAATGGCATTCTTTTGTAAGCCATTGTGCCCCATTTTGTAGTAAAGGTTGTCTTATATTGATCCTCATCTTTAACCAGCACCTGGTTATATCTTGAAAAACCATCTAGAAGTGAAAATCTCTCAGAACCAGCAACTACTTGTAAAATTTGTTCCATAGAGGGAAGCAGATAGTGATCTTTTAAAGAGGCTCTATTAAGATCCCTAAAATATACACATAACCTAATCTCCCCATTCTTCTTCCTAACAGGAATAACATTAGAAACCTAGCTGGTGTGTTTAATTTCATATATAATACCACCCTCAATAAGCTTGGTTAGTTCTTTAAACATCAAAGGTTCTAGCTTTGGATTAAGAGGTCTCTATTTTTGCTTTACAGGCTTGGCATTAGGAAGCAATTCAATTGTATGTTGGGCTAAATTTGGGTCAAAACCCTTCAAATCTGAATATTCCCAAGCAAAAATATCAGGAAACTCCTTATATAGTTCAATAAATTCAGATTTTTCTTGTTGTGTACAGACCTTACCGAGTTTAAGGAACTTGCCATCAGCCACTTCAAGGTTCTCATAATGATCCTCCTTGACCTGCATACCAGCTTTGTTTCTTCTTAACTCATCATCTCTGCTAAAAATAGATTCCAAAGTAACCAAACCTTTGGGAAGCTTGTTTGACTTAAGCTGAATTATCTGATCATCATAATGATGTTTCAGTTTGTCCTGATTTGAAACAAAAAATACATCTTCCTCAAATAGAAAATTGAGAATTTGCTCATCATTTTCAAAAACTTGCCAATTAGTGTGATTATTAGGGATAGAAGGTCTTACTACAATCTTGACATACTGCTGGATATTCTCCTTACTGATTTCTATAGGTATGTTAAACTGAGCACCCACAGCTACTAATCTATTTGCATGCTGATTTTGACTTCTTGGAATAGAGACAATATTGAAAGCAGAAAACTCTTCAATAATATCCCATATTCAATTTTTATACAGCTTCAAAGTATCATTCTTTGCTGCATTCAAACCTCTAACTTGGTTCACAATCAATTCACTATCTCCATACACCTTTATACATTCAATACCTCTTTTCTTTGCCCATTCCAGCCCTTGAATCAACCTTTCATATTCTGCAACATTATTAGAGCATGCAAAAGAGAAATGAAAAGCAGAAAAATATTTATCACCATGAGGTGACACTAACATAGCACCACCACCAGCACCATTTTTACTTTTAGATCCATTGAAAAATATCTCCCATAGCTGATTCTATTCCTCTTCAACTAGATTTTCTGACTTGACTAAGTTTGGAATGACTGCATCTTGCTCATGAATAACATAGTTACCTAAACTAGCATGATGAAAATCTGAATGATGATTTTCAGCAGCATGACTTATTTCCCATTCATCAAGGAGGACATCTGGAATGTCATCCAGACAGGTTTTATCCTCAAAATCACTAACATGGTCTTCTTTATCAAAGGAAACTAAGTTTGCATTTATAGCACTAGGTACATAAGGCTCTATGTGATCTTTTGCAAGCAATTCTGACTTAATTATCACCTTAGTTTCATATGTAGTCCTAAACAACATATGGGACCAATCAGATGATAGATACCCCCCAATCTTAGCTGTTAGGATTAACAAGGCAGAAATAACAATTATGTGCAAATATAACTAATATCAGAAAATAATAAACCACACAAAATAGAACACAAGACATAGATTTAACATCGTTCACCCAATCCCTGGGCTACGTCCACCAACAGCGAGTCCAATATTATTATTATCCAGTGATTACAACCTGATTACAATCCGTAATCCCTTACAGCCCAATTCTGCCGCAAGTACTAAAATCATACATCATGAAAATCCCTAACCCTAAGCCATATTATACAATATTTTTCCACTTTAGGGTTGGAATGAGTTATAAGTAGTCGGCCCAAATAATCGAAAAGTAGTCAGCCTCAAAAAAAATTTCCTCGGGGGCTGCGCCCCCGAACCCCTGCTCTTGGGGGCTACCGCCCCCAAACCCCCGCTCGAGGCCCGGCCCGGCCCCGAACCCCAGTGAGGTCGGGAAGAAAAGTGTACAGTACTTTCTTGATTAGTCACCACAAGCTAACAATCTCCCACTTGGTGACTGATCAGTATCCACACTATACTAAAAAACCTCCCACTTGGAGACTGATCCTGTAGCAATACTACTACCCACATGAGGCCCCCACTGAATTGAACCACCTTGGACTCATCTGTTCCTTTATTTTGTTCAGTCTAGAAGACCAACTGAAGCTGAACATGAGTTCAACTTCTCCCTTGTTACTACCTTTGTAAACATATCTGCTGGATTATCATCAATATGAATCTTTTCCAGCCTTAACTGTCCATCATCCAAAATTGATCGAATGAAATGGTACCGCAACTGTATGTATTTTGTCTTTGAGTGCAAAGCAAAATTCTTTGCAAGATGAATGGCACTTTGGCTATCTATATGTAGAAAATTATCCTTTTGTGGATGTCCCAATTCTTCCATGAAGAATTGAAGCCATATCATCTCCTTGGCTACCTCTGTAGCAGCAACATACTCTACCTCTGTAGTGGATAAAGCAACCACCTTTTGTAGTCTAGAAATCCAACTCACTGCTGTCCCACCAATAGTAAATATATAACCTGTAGTACTCCACCTGCTATCTATATCTCCTGCCAAATCTGAGTCAACATAGCCTTGTACAGTAGTAGTAGAACCCCCAAAGTGTAAACACTTACTGGATGTGCCTCTCAAATATCTGAGAATCCATTTGACTGCATTCCAATGCTCAATACCAGGGTTACTCATATAACGGCTAATGACTCCCACTGCGTGTGCAATATCTGGCCTAGTACATACCATAGCATACATTAAGCTCCCTACAGCTGAAGCATAAGGTACCTTAGACATTTTAGTCTCTTCTTCTAGTGTCTTGGGACACATATCCTTAGTCAATTTCAAATGACTAGGCAAAGGTGTGCTGACAGCTTTGGCATTTTCCATAGAGAAACGTTGCAACACCTTCTCAATATAATCAGCCTGAGATAGAGATAATTTCTTATTTTTCCTATCTCTACAAATTTTCATACCAAGGATTTGTTTTGCTACCCCCAAATCCTTCATAGAAAAATATTTTGCTAACTATTGTTTCAACCTCTTAATGTGATCCATGTTAGACCCAGCTACAAGCATATCATCAACATATAAACATAAAATAATGTAGCTGTCATCATCCAACCTCTTAAAATAAACACAATGGTCAGAATGACACTGACTATATCCATGCCTATTCATAAAAGTGTCAAATTTAATATACCATTGCCGAGGTGCTTGCTTCAAGCCATATAAACTTTTCTGCAATCTGCACACCAAATTCTCCTTACCCTTGACCTCAAATCCTTGTGGCTGAACCATATATATTTCTTCATCCAAATCACCATGAAGAAAGGCTATTTTAACATCAAGCTGCTCTAAATGCAAATCTTCAGTAGCCACAATACTTAAAATAGTACGAATAGAAGTCATTTTAACAACTGGAGAAAATATCTCATCAAAATCAATACCATGTTTCTGTGCAAATCCTTTTACGACTAATCTGGCTTTAAATCTTTTCGTACCTCCATCCTCTTCTTTGATCCTATAAACCCATTTATTCTATAAAGCCCTTTTACCTACAGGTAACTTACATAAATCCCATGTCTGATTTTTCAGCAAAGAGTCCATTTCATCTGTCATTGCAGACTCCCACTGAAGCTTTGTATCCACCTGCACAGCTTCATTATAACATTCAGGTTCACCAGCATCTGTTAACAGAATAGAATACAAAGATGGAGAAAATCTTTCTGGAGGTCTACTTAGCCTTGTTGACCGTCTAACACTCACTGGGGTGTGTGGTATTTGTTGTTGCTGTTGTTGTGGAGCATAAGGAACTACTGGAACATGAACTTGTGGAGTATCATCCAGTACTACATAGTCATTTTCTTTCTTCTCATGCTGCAGCAACAAATCTTTGTACAATACTTTCTCATTGAATATGACATCCCTGCTTCTTACAATTTTATGATTTTCAAAATCCCAAAGCCTATAACCAAATTCATCAATGCCATACCCAACAAATACACATTTCTTTGACTTAGCTTCCAGCTTGGTTCTATTTTCAGAATCTATAAGTGCAAAAGCTTCACAACCAAAGGTTTTGAGAAAAGAATAACTCACCTTCTTACCACTCTATGCTTCCTCTGGAATACCACAGTCCAAAGGAGTAGAGGGGCCTCTATTGATTAAATAAACAGTAGTGTTCACTACCTCTGCCCACATATTTTTGGGCAGCCTAGCATGCAACCTCATACTCCTTGCACGCTCCATTATTGTCCTATTCATGCGTTCAGCCACTCCATTTTCTTGTGGAGTCCTTGGTATAGTTTTCTGCCTACGAATACCATTAGAGGAACAATATTCTTCAAATTCTATGCTGCAATACTCACCACCATTATCAGATCTGAGACATTTTAACTTTTTACCAGTCTCATTCTCAACCAAGCATTTCCATTTCTTAAAAGTTTGAAATACATCAAATTTCTGTCTAAGGAAATAAATCCATACTTTTCTTGTTGCATCATCTATAAATGTAACATAATATAGAGAGCCACCAAGGGAAGATACCTGAGCTGGTCCCCATACATCTGTATGCACAAGCTCTAATCTCTCATTTTTCTTTTCCTTCCCACTCTTCACAAAACTAACTCTCTTTTGTTTTCCATAAACACAACTTTCACAGAAATCCATATTGACACATTTCAGACCAGGTAAAAATTTCTTTGAATGAAGTAATTTCATACCTTTTTCACTCATGTGCCCAAGTCTGTTGTGCCACAGTACTGTGTCAGGATCTACAGCAACAGTTTGATGTTCTTCCTGCTCAACTGCAGCCACTGTTCCTGAACATTCATTATCTTCTGAAACAATTAAAGTAGAAGGAACAGTATGACCTGTACAAAGATATAAGGGGCCTACTTTCACACCTTTTGCTACTATTAAGGAACCTTTTGAAACCTTCCAATTTTTATCATTAAAAGTAACTGTGCAACCCTCATCACCCAGTTGCCCTGCTGAAATTAAATTCCTACTCAGCCTTGGAACATGTCTTACCTCTTGTAGTAGCCAATGATTCCCATTCTACAACTTAATCTTAATTTTTCCCTTTCCAACAATCTAACAGGGTTTATTATCTCCCAAATAAACTAGCCCAAAATCCCCTTGGACATAATCAATAAAATAAATTCTATGGGGTGTAGCATGAAATGAAGCCCCAGAATCTAAAACCCATGAATCATCAATACTTTCTAAGGACAAGAGCAAAGCATCCTCCTCGGATTTGTTACTTACCACATTTGCCTCCTTGTTTGTCTCCTTGATCTTTCTTCTAGGACCAACAATCTTTCTTCTTATGACCTAGTTTTCCACAGTACCAGCAATCATTTGGCCTTTTAGATTCGGACCTCTTTCCCTTTGATTTTCCTCTTGATTTCTCACTATTTCCAGAGTTATTTCCTCTATCTCTTGTTCTACCTCTGCTTTCTGTGTTCAATACACTACCCGATGTGGATGCCCCTGAGATTTTCCTACGAATTTCCTCACTCAATATAACACCAATAACATCATCATACTTTAGGGTATTAGAACCAGAAATAGAATTACTAACAGCCATTACCAAGCCATTCTAGCTTTCTGGCAAAGAACACGAAATCAAGAGAGCCCTAACCTCTTCATCAAAAGTAATTTTAACTGAGGTTAATTGACTTGTAACTGTATTAAACTCATTCAAATGATCAGTAACTGATCCACCTTCTACCATTTTCATATTAAATAAATGCTTCATAAGAAATACCTTGTTTGAAGCTGAAGGCTTTTCATACAACTTCGCTAGGGTTTCCATTAGATCTTTAGCTGTCTTTGCTTCAGTAATATTGAATGCCACCGATTGTGCCAGGCATAGACGAATACTCCCCAGTGCCTTCCTATCCAAAATATCCCAATCCTCCTGAGACATTGATTGCTCTTTCTTAGCTACTCCCTCTAATGGCCGCCATAGATCCTTCTGATAGAGATAATCCTCCATTTGCATCTTCCATAACTGGAAGTTCTGCCCATTAAACTTATCGACCTTCAGCCTACCCTCATCTGCCATTTCTCCCACTTAACCAAGAGACTCTCCCACTAACTCGTGAGACCTGCTTCAGAGAATAGATGAAAGAACGAATGAAATAACCTCGCTCTGATACCACTTGTTAGGATTAACAAGGCAGAAATAACAATTATGTGCAAATATAACTAATATCAGAAAATAATAAACCACACAAAATAGAACACAAGACACACAGATTTAACGTGGTTCACCCAATCCCTGGGCTACGTCCACCAACAGCGAGTCCAATATTATTATTATCCAGTGATTACAACCTGATTACAATCTGTAATCCCTTACAGCCCAATTCTGTCGCAAGTACTAAAATCATACATCATGAAAATCCCTAACCCTACGCCATATTATACAATATTTTTCCGCTTTAGGGTTGGAATGAGTTATAAGTAGTCAGCCCAAATAACCGAAAAGTAGTCGGCCTCAAAAAAAATTTCCTTGGGGGCTGTGCCCCGAAACCCCTGCTCTTGGGGGCTGCCGCCCCCAAACCCGCGCTCGGGGCTCCGCCCGGCCCCGAACCCCGGCGAGGTCGGGAAGAAAAGTGTACAGTACTTTCCTAGATAGTACTTTCCTGATTAGTCACCACAAGCTAACATTAGCAGTAAAATCTCTAGATAGGAAAATGGTGAAGTACGGAGGTAAATCTATCACATAAATATCCTGCTGAATGGCAAAATTAGGACAGGTATGAAGGGTAAGGCTTGGATCCTTAATAAAACCCATAGTACTAATAGATGTTCCATCAAGCTGAACAACTCCCTTCTCAAGAGGCTGATAGTTAAGACCTAACTGATCTGCAACCTTTTTAGGCATGACCGAGCTTGTAGCTCCACTATCAACTAAACAGTTATGAACTAGCTTATCACCAATAATTAATGAAAGATAGAAAGGAGGAGGCTTAACACTCTTACTTGATTTACTATTGACCTCCTTGGTACTATCTCATTTCTCATTACTATGATCAGCATTTGTCAGCAGAGCTTCATGAGATTTGTTACCCATCACTTTAGGAAACACTTCATCAGACAAAGCCTGCCTTAGAAGATCAGTCTGCCCCAGAATTGCCAAAGTATCCCACATGGACATAGTTATGTTCATCCTCTTCATATTGTCCACTATGTTGAAAGGTACAATAGCATGTGATTTTTGATGTATTTTACCAACAACAGGCTCAACTTTCTTGTGAATAGTATCTTTTGTAGCAAAGGCAGGAGTAGCACCCATAGCATTTGCAGTAAATGATGGTTCAGCAGCAACAGGTACTTTATTTTTTCTTGACATTTGCTCCATCTCTAGAGCCCTCTTTTTTTCTTTAGTATTAGCTGATACTGGTGTATCATCATGTAGTGCACAAAACTCCTCTCTTTGCTAATTAAGAAGACCAATTTCAGGAGCATGTATATCATGTTGCTGCTCGGATACGTTAGTATTGACATTCTGTTGTCCTGTTGTGGTATTTTGTACCATCAAAGCTTGATTAATCATCCCATTTATACAAGTGGATTGATTATGTGGTTCATTGTAGGGGTAACACCATTCAAAATTTGTAACCATGTTATTTTGCACAGGAACAATATCCCTCACTGTATTAGCAGCATTAAGTGGTGTTGGGTTATAAGGCCGAAAAGGTCTCTGATTGATATTTTCCCTATAACCAGCAGCATTAGCTTGATATGGCTGCCTATTTGATTGAAATTGGCCTTGATTCTGCTATTGGAATGACTAATTAGAAGCTTGATTCTGTTGTTGAAATGGCTGCCTAGCTTGAAATTATTATTTTTTCAAGTTCACCAGCTCATTACTAAAGGTTTGCATTAAATTTTCAATCTTGAGCTGGCTACTCTTAATCTCCTGTAGCTCTTGTGAAGGGCCTGCTACAACTATTTCATGACTAGGGACAATAGGCAAAGCATTTAGAGGTGGAGCTATCAAAGGCATATTTGACTGAATGTCTGGAAAAATGGGCATTGGGGGTCTAGGGGCTATTTTGCCTACTTGAATAAGACTATTCTCAGCTCTAACAGTGGTATCATATGCTTGAGGTAGTGAAACACCTCCCATGGATTGGATCATTACAGAAATATCACTATTTAAACTTTTTAAGTAATATAGAAATGCATGATCTGCTGAGGGTCTTACCGAAATAGGTATTCTTGTCCAAGTCCTTTGGAATCTATTGTTGAAATCCATCATTTGTTCCTGAGGAGCACGCTTTATAGTTGTGAGCTACTCAACCATAGACAAATGATCAGATTTGTCTTCAAAATGTTTTGTCAATGCATCTCCAAGAACATCCCATGAATTAATAGAGCCAACGGCTAAACTTCTGAAACACTGAAGCGCTTTTCCTTTGAAAGAAGCTGCAAGCAACTTGACTGCAACATCTTCCTCTGTGACATGATGAACATTACATAATGTTGCCACATCTCTTATGTGTTCAAAGGGTAGAAGCAAAAAGTTGGGTGCCAATTCTGTGGAAGTCCGTGGCTTGAAAATTTGCGCCGCTTGAAACGGGCACCCGTTTTTTAAAAACGGGTGCCCGTTTTAGGCTCGGACATCCGATTCAAAATTCAAAAAGTGGGTACCCATTTTTTCAGAAACGGGCACCCATTTTTTTTAAAAATGGGTACCCGTTTTTAAAAAAAATTTAAATTTTTTTTTTAATTTAAAATATTTTTTTAAACACATATTTTTAAATTTATGAAACGGGTGCCCATTTTTTGAATTTAAATAACGGGTGCCCGTTTCTTAAAATATGCATGCGGGAGTTTTCACTCTGCCTCAGTTTTTGGTTTGGGATAGGTTTGGTGAGACCAAGCCTATGTCTTAGCCTCCAAAATTTTGGCTAAAGCATTGAAATAAAAATTTTAAGGCTTATCGTAATTTTTTGAAGCCCTTCTGGATCGATTTTTTTGACAAAACAAAAACTCATTAAAAATCTCACTATCACGATTCTAAAAATATAAATTTCATAATAATATGGTTATTTTTACTATTTTTACATTATTTATTAGTTGATAGTGGTACATAAACGTAAAATAGTGAGACTCACTAAAACTTTAATAACTTTTTAATTTTTAAGTATTTTTAAAAATAAATTATATGTCATCAATCTAGATTCAATTCTTTTGAATTTAAAAAAAAGAATTTTTGAAAAAAAGAAAAATTATATTAAATTATGGTGGCCGTACATGAGAGGTTTGAAAAATAAGCTTTATTGTTAATTAAAAATTAATAAAAAATAAGTTACAAAACAAAAAAATAAGAAAAAATATTCTCATCAATATTCTATGTCTTAGGTATCTTCCCTAAAAAGGATTTAAAAAAATTTATTTATTTGTGTCAAAATATGGTGGCCGTACACGGATGTGGTATGGTCCTGAAATAGGCATTTTGAAAAAGTGGTTTTCAAATATGCCTATCAAAATATAATTTACACCATGTGGGTGTTAAAATAAATTATATATTTGAAAAGTAGACTCCAAGCACTACAATTTCTATTAGTGAATTTTTCTGAGATTCAATCTCTAAGTGCCTCAAATTTTGAGATCAATTCATATAAATTTTGAAAAATAGGAAAAACACTTCCACTTTTTGGAAAAAATTGGCACCCAACTTCTTGCAGCCACTCCAAATGTTGTAGTTTGAGTTTCACCAGTGAATTCTGGTAAACTTTTTAAAGCGGCGAAGGGAATGTCATGGTGTTGTGCAAAGTTCAAGGGACTCCCTTGATTATATGACACAAACATAAAAGCTCTTGGCGCAGCCATTTGTTGCTGCTGTGCTGGATTTGTATTTACTGTTGTCACAATAAAAACAATAGAATCTTCAAGTGCAAAATGCTCTGTTCTGCAAGTTGGACTTGCTGTATGCTTGGTATTTCTTTTACTTGACTGGTTTCTTCTTTTGTAAACTTGAATATCAGGAACTGAAAATTATGTCCTTTTGGCTGGCTTTGTCTTGGTAAGAGTTCTACCACGCCTTTTTGGAGTCTCCAATTGTAAATATTCAAAAGAATTGGAACTCCTAGTTTGAACTTTTATCATAAACTTTGATTATACTGGTCTTTTGATAATAGAGTCACCAGATACACAAAAACTGCTTTCTCAACTATTGACACTTTGCTGTTTGTGTATCAGAACAACAGCAACTTCTAAAACTGATAAAATGGGTCCCACCGTGCGTGCCAAAACTGTTAAGTCCAGAATTTGCACCCTAAAACTTAAGCACCTAAACACTTAGAAATTATGGATAACATGGGAACAATCACAAGTTTGTGGGTGAACTATGAAAGTGATTGAACCTCCGGATTCTAGGCCGGTTCCTATTTGATATTATGTGATGCTCCACCTAAACTACTGAAAACTGCAAACTTGTGAGGAAAAGGTAGGAAGTACTTAAAATGAAGATTATTTAAACCTAAAAGGTGATGCACCATAATAAGATAAAGGATTTGATACTCAACAACACAATGATGGGAAATACTATCAATTATAAGATACTACTTTTGATGAAAATCTTTGCATAACAGTGTTTCAAAAGAAGGCTCAAATGAACAATATCAAAAAGATATAAATCACAATCAATATTAGTCCATAAAGATGCACAACTTATGACCTATGCATAACAATTTTACTAACTCAATAGGTGCAGAAATGAGACATAAATTTGAAGGTTTTTTTTGTTTAAGAAAACATAGGAAATAAACATCAATCACTAGTTTTGCACACTGAAAATGAGCCCCAAAGTAGATCAAATTTGTTGTATTATTCCTTCAAAGGCCAAAGGCATCAGCTCCCAATGATACAATCCAGAAAATGATAAGGCAGAGGACAAAAATGTCACAATAGCTATTCCTTTCTCAAAAACTGAACCTCTGCAATGACAAATGAAATCCAATATAAAGGGAAAAATCTCACCTAAAACCCTTGAAAAGCAGGGGTCGGATGTGAGAAAACTCCCTCCAAAAAAGGCCTCAAAATTGCCACCCAAGAAGACTAGATAGACAAAAGACCTGTCTGTCTAATGACTTCAAGTGACAACTCTAGTTTGATCATAACAACCCCTAAAAAGACTCAGGTGACTCATAAAAGAGCCCTGCTTTGCAATCAACATCCAAAACATGTCAAAAAGAGACATCATCTTCATACACCTAGTCATGCATTGACTTTTCAAACCCTTTTTCTTTTAAATCCAAAAATGGACAATTTGCATAATTTAATAATAATAAATTGGTTTATAAGACACCAATTTAATTATTACTAATTACAACATAGCAAATTTTATAAAATAAAGATAACTCGCTTAATAGATAACAAATATTAAGTTATGTAATAATATATTACTTAATATAAGTAATACATTTACTATATCACTTAACATTTGTTATAAGATAATTCATGAGCTATTTTATTTAATATAAGGATTTCAAAAAGAACCCAATATGAGAAAGTCGATCAGACTTCAAAGCAAATATAAAATGCTTAATTTATAAGCTTAACCCTAAAAGAATAGCATCGCATTTTTCATTTGTTATTTGCATTTGATATCTTTAAGGAAACTGGGTAGCCGCTTTAGGGGTTTCAAAACCCTTAGAAAGTTGCAGAAAAATGTATGAATCTGTTGCTTAAGCCACCAATCTTGGAGAAAATAGCTGCATTTTCATGAATGTGAGGCACCATATATAGCTTGTCTTGTTGTTTTGAACCTCTCTTTAGCATTCAAAGGAGGACTTCTTCTTTCAAAAGCTGACACCTGGTAAAAAAAATGATTCATGCCATCCTTCACTGCATTATTGATGTCATTTGAAAGCAATATTATGTGCATTCTCTGTTATTGCTATTGTTACATCTCCATTACGCACTTGAAGGAATTCTTTCCTCCCCCTTTTTTGTTTGTTATGAATAAGGGTTTGTTGCTGCTATTGTATCATTTCAAAAATTACATGCGTTCTCTGCTTTGAAAAAATAAACACAAGGGTTTTAATTCTCTGCTGGAATACTTTATGCTAGCATCAATGTTTTACCTCTGCTACTTCTTTTCTGTGTATATTTGATTGTAGCTTAGATAGCCACCGTTTGAATACTTATCTTTTCTTCTGTAAATGCGGCCTGCATATGTGTTTCTCTTTGCTGAAAAAGAGATTAACGGTTTTGAAACACTATAAAAGTATCTGCAAAGCTGGTCTTGGAGCCACCATAGCACATAACACTTTCCTTTGAGACTTTGATGAAAACTCTCAAAATTTTGGTGTATTCTCTATTGCATTATGAAATTCTAAAAAAAGGGTTTTGCTATTATAAGAGAAATTTGGTTTTAATGCCAACACCCCTTGAATATTTTATGTTGCATTTTGTTGGAATTCTTTGCAAAAATGAATATAATCTCTACAAAAAATTGGCTTTGACCACGATGCTTCTCTTTTTCCCTTTCTGTTCTGAGGCAAGCTGCTCCTGTGCATTTTGTTGCTGGCTTTTTGTCACTTGGCTTTGGGCTAATCATGTCAATTTTGTATTTCAAAATACACCTTCAGAATTTCAATTTGAAAGCTCACTGCTAATTTCTATAGCTATTGCTGCAATGTTAGAACATTGTTACTGGGAATATCTGAAAATAGATGACTTTATCTATGCTAGAGCAAGTACAGGTGACCCTAAGAATGAGGTCACCTGCACTTTCTTTAGCACAGATCAAGTGCATTTTACAAAGTAGTTCTAAAATTGATCATGATTACCGCATTCTACCAATTCTTGAAAGGTTGTCATATTATTCTGAGATGATAACAGATCCATTTGAAAATTGGTTTTCAATTTTAACTTAATGCTGCAAACATCTCAATGAAACTTATCTGACGATTAGTTTCATTGAGATTTTTGCAGCACAAAGTATGAAACTAAAAGCATCATGAAACTCTCTAGCTGGAAAATACTACAAAATCATCTGGTAATGTGAGATAAAAGGTTCCAAGTATCAAACTGTCCCTTTTAACACCTCATGTTGATTTATCACACACTTCAACTGGCTCTATTACAAAAGGTTTTAATGCTAAGAAAAGCACGTCCCTTTAATGCTTCATATCAGAAATACTTGCAATATCTACAGCATTGATTACTATGTACCTCCCTTTTATTTCCCTGTTCTATCAATAGAAGTTTGTTTACAAGGTTCGAGCACAGGCTCGTGACGCCTATAAACAAACTTCTATTGACTTTGAAAAGCTCACTGCAAAATAACTTTCAGCTTAATAGTGAATATTGTTTACTTTCTTTTGATTTGAAATACATCAACAGATAACATATGTAGTGGTGGCTTAGGATATTCAGTCATTGTTTAGATCCTTCAGGATCTAACATCACCTTTCTTTCATATTTGCAGATGCTAAATAACTCAGAGGCTAGGAGCTGGATGAAGAATAATGCTGCGGGATACATAACCAATCAAAGCATCAAAAGGCAATGACTGGTTATCTCTAACCTCATTTCTTTTCCTTAAAACATATTCTATTTGTTTATCTATTTCTTTCTGCAAATGAAAGTTAGTAAGCTATACTCATGGCTTGTGTGAGATCTTTTCCTTCAGCATTTTAAATCATTTCACCAGATGTAGAATGAAAATTGTACATATCAATTATGATCTATACAATGAACTTTGTCTTATTTTGCTCAAAATAAAAATGATTTGAAATGAAATAAAATAGAAACAAATGCATGATCAGTTTTATACAATGCTACAATAAACTTGAATTTCAACATGTGTAGAAATTTAGTAACACTTTTTGGCGACCTTTGCTGATTGTTTGCTTGCTAGACATTAGCGACCAGTTTGCCTTTGTTTATTCATTGGGTAACAGAGTCTAAAAATTGCTACCTAAAACCTAAAACTGACTCAAACTTAAAACCTAAAACTGAGTCCATTCACCTATGCATCCATCTAGCAAACAGATTTATGCATGTATGATCAACATACATAGATATTTGGTAACTCAAACTCAACTCCTAAAGTTGTTGTTTAGGCCTGATCATGCACATAAATCTATTCATTTAGTGTTATAGGAGTCTATGCTCATTTACATGCAGATCAAGACTAACCAGCAATTTTAGGTTTTAAGTTTGAGTCAGTTTTAGGTTTTAGGTTGCAATTTTTAGACTCTATTACCCAATGAATAAACAAAGGCAAACTGGTCTCTAATGTCTAGCAAGTAGACAATTAGCAAAGGTCACCAAAAAGTGTTACTAAATTTCTACACATGTTGAAATTTAGGTTTATTGTAGCATTGTATAAAACTGATCATGCATTTGTTTCTATTTTATTTCATTTCAAATCATTTTTATTGTAAGCAAAATAAGACAAAGTTCATTGTATAGATCATAATTGATATGTACAATTTTCATTCTACATCTGGTGAAATGATTTGAAATGCTAAAGGAAAAGATCTCACACAAGCCGTGAGTATAGCTTACTAACTTTCATTTGCAGAAAGAAATAGATAAACAGATAGAATATGTTTTAAGGAAAAGAAATGAGGTTAGAGATAACTAGTCATTGCCTTTTATGCTTTGACTAGTTATGTATCCCGTAGCATTGTTCTTCATCCAGCTCCTAGCCTCTGAGTTCTTTAGCATCTACAAATATGAAAGAAAGGTGATGTTAGATCCTGAAGGATCTAAACAATGATTGAATATCCTAAGCCACCACTACATATGCTATTTGTTGATGTATTTCAAATCAAAATAAAGTAAGCAATATTCACTATTAAGCTGAAAGTTATTTTGCAGTGAGCTTTTCAAAGTCAATAGAAGTTTATTTGTAGGCGTCATGAGCCCATGCTCGAACCTTGTAAACAAACTTTTATTGATAGAATAGGGAAATAAAAGGGAGGTACACAGTAATCAATGCTGTAGATATTGCAAGTATTTTTGATATGAAGCATTAAAGAGACGTGCTTTTCTTAGCATTAAAACCTTTTGTAATAGAGCCAATTGCAGTGTGTGATAAATCAGCATGATGTGTTAAAAGGGACAGTTTGATAATTGGAACCTTTTATCTCACATTACCAGATGATTTTGTAGTATTTTCCAACCAGAGAGTTTCATGATGCTTTTAGTTTCATACTTTGTGCTGCAAAAATCTCAATGAAACTAATCGTCAGATAAGTTTCATTGAGATGTTTGCAGCATTAAGTTAAAATTGAAAACCAATTTTCAAATGGATCCATTATCATCTCAGAATAATATGACAGCCTTTCAAGAATTGGTAGAATACAGTAATCATGATCAATTTTAGAACTAATTTGTAAAATGCACTTGATCTGTGCTAAAGAAAGTGCAGGTGACCTCATTCTTAGGGTCACTTGTACTTGCTCTAGCACAGATCAAGTCATCTATTTTTAGATATTCCTAGTAATAATGTTCTAACATTGCAGCAACAGCTATAGAAATTAGCAGTGAGCTTTCAAATTGAAATTCTGAAGGTGTATTTTGAAATACAAAATTGACATGATCAGCCCAAAGCCAAGTGACAGAAAACCTACAACAAAATGCACAGGAGCAGCTTGCCTCAGAACAGAAAGGGAAAAAGAGAAGCATGGTGGTCAAAGCCAATTTTTTGTAGAGATTATATTCATTTTTGCAAAGAATTCCAACAAAATGCAATAGAAAATATTCAGGGGGTGTTGGCATTAAAACCAGATTTCTCTTATAACAGCAAAACCCTTTTTTAGAATTTCATAATGCAACAGAGAATACACCAAAATTTTGAGAGTTTTCATCAAAGCCTCAGAGGAAAGTGTTATGTGCTATGGTGGCTCCAAGACCAGCTTTGCAGATACTTTTATAGTGTTTCAAAACCCTTAATCTCTTTTTCAGCAAAGAGAAACACATATGCAGGCTGCATTTACAGAAGAAAAGAGAAGTGTTCAAACGACAGCTATCTAAGCTACAATCAAATATACATAGAAAAGAAGCAGCAGAGGTAAAACATTGATGCTAGCATACAATATTCCAGCAGAGAATTAAAACCCTTGTGTTTATTTTTTCAAAGCAGAGAACGCATGTAATTTTTGAAATGATACAATAGCAGCAACAAACCCTTGTTCATATCAAACAAAAAAGGGGGAGGAAAGAATTCCTTCAAGTGTGTAATGGAGATGTAACAATAGCAGTAACAGAAAATGCACATAATATTGCTTTCAAATGACATCAATAATGCAGTGAAGGATGGCATGAATCATTTTTTTACCAGGCGTCGACTTTTGAAAGAAGAAGTCCTCCTTTGAATGCTGAAGAAAGGTTCAAAACAACAAGACAAGCTATAGATGGCACCTCACATTCATGAAAATGCAGCTATTTCCTCCAAGATTGGCGGCTTAAGCAACAAATTCATCACATTTTTCTGCAACTTTCTAAGGGTTTTGAAACCCCTAAAGCGGCTGTCGAGTTTCCTTAAAGATATCAAATGCAAATAACAAATGAAAAATGTGATGCTATCTTTTAGGGTTAAGCTTATAAATTAAGCATTTTATATTTTCTTTGAAGTCCGATTGGCTTTCTCATATCGGGTTCTTTTTGAAATCCTTATATTAAATAAAATAGCTCATGAATTATCTTATAACAAATGTTAAGTGATATAGTAAATGTATTACTTATATTAAGTAATATATTATTACATTACTTAATATTTGTTGTCTATTAAGGGAGTTATCTTTATTTTATAAAATTTGCTATGTTGTAATTAGTAATAATTAAATTGGTGTCTTATAAACCAATTTATTATTATTAAATTATGCAAATTGTCCATTTTCGGATTTAAAAGAAAAAGGGTTTGAAAAGTCAATGAATGACTAGGTGTATGAAGATGATGTGTCTTTTTGACATGTTTTGGATGTTGATTGCAAAGCAGGGCTCTTTTATGAGTCACCTGAGTCTTTTTAGGGGCTGTTATGATCAAACTGGAGTTGTCACTTGAAGTCATTAGACAGACAGGTCTTTTGACTATCTAGGCTTCTTGGGTGGCAATTTTGAGGCCTTTTTTGGAGGGATTTTTCTCACATCCGACCCCTGCTTTTCAGGGGTTTTAGGTGAGAGTTTTCCCTTATATTGGATTTCATTTGTCATTGTAGAGGTTCAGTTTTTGAGAAAGGAATAGCTATTGTGACATTTTTGTCCTCTGCCTTATCATTTTCTGGATTGTATCATTGGGAGCTGATGCCTTTAGCCTTTGAAGGAATAATACAACAAATTTGATCTACTTTGGGGCTCATTTTCAGTGTGCAAAACTGGTGATTGATGTTTATTTCCTGTGTTTTCTTTAAAAAAAAAAACTTTCAAATTTATGTCTCATTTCTGCACCTATTGAGTTAGTAAAATTGTTATGCATAGGTCATAAGTTGTGCATCTTTATGGACTAATATTGATTATGATTTATATCTTTTTGATATTGTTCATTTGAGCCTTCTTCTGAAACACTGTTATGCAGAGATTTTCATCAAAAGTAGTATCTTATAATTGATAGTATTTCCCATCATTGTGTTGTTGAGTATCAAATCCTTTATCTTATTCTGGTGCATCACCTTTTAGGTTTAAATAATCTTCATTTTAAGTACTTCCTACCTTTTCCTCACAAGTTTGCAATTTTTAGTAGTTTAGGTGGAGAATCACATAATATCAAATAGGAATCGGCCTAGAATTTGGAGGTTCAATCACTTTCATAGTTCACCCACAAACTTGTGATTGTTCCCATGTTATCCAGAATTTCTAAGTGTTTAGGTGCTTAAGTTTTAGGGTGCAAATTCTGGTCTCAACACTTACCAATCATGGATTGGTACAGTGTTTGATTTACCTCAGTAGTTTCATCCTCCTTTGTTAGTTTTCATCTAGTAGCCATCGGTGTTCCCAGAGGTTTAGATTGTGTGATGAATATGCCATCACTCTACTAAATCACTTGTAGTCCAAGAAAGAACTTAATCTCTCCAAACATAGACATTTCAATTTCCTTTTGCACTTCATCAACAAATGCCTTGCAGACAAGATCCGAGCCTCCAAAGATTATATCATCAAAAAATATTTCAGCAATGATAATAGTATCATCAGTATCACCTTTCACATACAGATTGCTATTTTCACTTGTTCTAACAAATCCAATACTTAACAAATAAGTATGTAGTCTTTCATACCATGCTCTCGGTGGTTTCTTTAGACTATATAAAGCTTTATGTAATCTACATACCATGTTTTTATTGTCAGGATCAACAAATTCTTTAGGTTGTTCAATGTAGACCTCTTCTTCAAGTATACCATTCAAAAATGCTGAGTTCACATCCATTTGATAGACTTTGAATTTCTTGTGTGCAGCATATGCAAGTAGCATTCTAACTCCTAATCTAGCAACAGGTGTAGATGTTTCACCATAGTCAATTCCTTCTTCCTATGCATATCCCTTGCATACCAATCTAGCTTTATTTCTTGTGACTTCACCATTTTCATTCAATTTGCTCCTGTATATCCACTTAGTACCAAGAACATTCTTATCTTTTGGTTGGGGTACTAAGGACTAGGTTTTGTTTTTCTCTATTTTCTCTATTTCCTCCTTCATTGCATTAACCCATTCTTCATTCTCTAATGCAACTTTCATAGTTTTAGGTTCAAATTCACAAATTAGACATGTACCTTATCTTGTTTTGCTTCTAGTTTGCATTCCAGCATGTCTGTCTCTAATGATTTGTGTTTCAGGATGGTGTCTTCTGACAAAACTAGCTAAAACTCAATTTCTTCTTTCTTGCTCATCCTGTTCAAGGTCATTTTATTTCTCGAAAACTTCTTCATGTTCATCGGTTTGTGGTGCCTATTGTACTACATTATTTCCCTGCTGATCAGTTGTCACTGCTTGTGGTGTCGGTAGATACTTTGTATGTTCAATGTAAGTGAATCTACCATAGTCTTCTGGTTCCTTTGTACATTCCTCTATGTACTTGTCATCAAACTCATCAACATGAACATTAGTACTTTCAACTATCTTATTTGTAGCCTTAATAAAACATTTATATGCTTTACTTGTAGTGGAATATCCCAAAAATATTCTTTCATCTCCTTTAGAATCAAATTTCCCATTTCTCTCATCTTTCAAAATAAAGCATTTAATTCCAAAAATTTTGAAATAACTTATAGTAGGTTTGTGTCCAAACCACAGTTCATAAGGTGTTCGGTTGGAGTCCTTCAGTTGTACTCGATTAAGAACATATACAGCTGTGCCGACAGCTTCCCTCCAATATGTCTGAGCAACATTCTTCTATATCATCAATGTTCTAGCACAGTCAATTATAAACCTGTTCCTCCTTTCAGCAATGCCATTTTTCTGAGGTGTCCTCAGTGCAGATACCTGCCTTTTGATTCCATGATCATTACAAAAGTTAGTAAATTCATCAGAGATAAATTCACCTCCTTTGTTACATCTTAAGCATTTTATTTCTTTTCCAATTTCTTTCTCTACCTTAGCTTTATACCACTTAAACATTTTGAAGGCTTCAGATTTCTCTTTCAAGAACATAACAGTCATCAGTCTAGTGTAATCATAAAAAAAAAGAATAAAATATCTATAACCATAATAACGATGAGTTCTCATAGCACCACATAGATCGGTATGAACCAACTCAAGTATCTTCTTTTTTGAGTAGTCTTTGCTTTTAAAACTATACTTAGTCATCTTAGCTCTTTGACATTCATGGCACATGGCATTATTAGGTTTTGTCAAGTTAGGTAATCCTCTAACTCTTTTCTTTCTACTAATCTTGATCATGTTGCAAAGTTCACATGGAATAACCTTTGGTGCCACAACCAAGCATCTTCATCCTTTATTAGCAAACAAGAAGACTGATCCATATCAAGATAGAATAGATTACCTCTAGATTGTGTACTAGTTCTGACAAGTCTTCCTCCATCATCATAGATCTTCACTTTTTTGCTCTCAAAAGCCAGTTGGTGGCCTAATTTGTTCAGCTGAGCCACACTTAACATATTATAGTTTAGTCCATCTACCCAGTATGCATTTTCACATTGTAGTCTATCATTGATCACCAGTGAGCCTTTACCTCTTACCATACAAGGTGCATCATTTCCCATTCTTACAGATCCTCCATTATATTCAACAAGATGATCAAACTTCT
Organism: Chamaecyparis obtusa; assembly: GCA_027943335.1. Taxonomy (NCBI): domain Eukaryota; kingdom Viridiplantae; phylum Streptophyta; class Pinopsida; order Cupressales; family Cupressaceae; genus Chamaecyparis; species Chamaecyparis obtusa. The sequence continues at coordinate 199,541 of BSBK01005055.1, read as the reverse complement.
CTACATCACCAGTCATATGATGTGTGCAGCCACTGTCTATGATCCATGTATCATTTCTTCTTACTTTAGAGATCAGTGCTATCTCTTCATGTTTCTCTTCCTCTTCTAAGTCATCTTTCATAGAAACAAATACAACTTTTATGTCATCATCAGAATCAGATTCAGTTTCAATATCTTCGGCTATGTAACATACCTTTTTTCCTTTTTCATCTCAGTTGTCTCTATTGTTGTGTTAGTAACCTCTGCTAACTCTTCTCCCATAGCTTCCTTCAGATTGGTCTTTGGATCTATCATCATCTTTCTTCTAAGGACATCTAGCAGTGATGTGACCGACTTCTTTAAAATTAAAGCATACTAAAGGTAGCTTGCCTCTATACCTTCCTTTTTCTTTGGGCAATCTTCTAGCCATAAGTACTTCAAGCTCATCAAGTTCATCATCGGTATTATCATTACTATCACAGTTCTTACCATTCCTGCTAGACTTCCCAATCTTCAAAGAAGACATGAAAGCGGATTCAAAAGAAGGAACAACACTATTATCAAAGTTGTTTAGTTCAAATGTTGTAAGTTTACCAATCAGAGTGTCAAGAGTAAGGTTGGATATAGCTCTTGTTTCATGAATTGCAAAAATCCTGATTGCATAAACTGGTAGCAAAGTTCTGAGAATCTTGCTTATCACTGTTTCATCATCAATTACTCCATTAGATGCTCTAATAGCATGTACCACCTCTTTGAGTCTATTTGAATATTGGACAATGTTCTCACCTTCTTTCATTCTCATATCATCAGATCTGCCTCTCAGACTTTCAACTTGAGCTCTTTTGACATTTAGATCTCCACTGTAGATTTGTGTTAATTTATCCCACATTCCTTTGGCAGTAATGTAAGTCTTGATATCTTCAAATTCAGCATCGGTACAGGTAGCAGCAAGTTCCATCATAGTAACATTGTGTTCATGCTTGTCCTTCAGTTGATCAATAGTTAAGGGACTAGTGGGCAGTTGTATGTAGCCATTTTCCATTAGATCTAGTGCTGAGTTCCCAATTCCAGATATGTGCAGCTTCATTCTGCTTAACCATACTGTGAAGTTCTTTTTGTTCAGTTTTGACACTTCCCTCTTATACATCTTGAGATATTTATGCTTAAGTCCTTAAAACTTTGTTTGAAGCAACCAAAACTCTGATACCAATTGTTAGAATAATTGAGAGGGGGGTGAATCAGTTATCCTATGTCTCAAAACAATATGTATAATTCAAAAACTATTTCTTCAACTTTTTCTCATCAGTAAACAATAATAACTATCACTATCTATGCTTTTACCGATTACCAATCTAATACTGTAACAGATTATTGATCAAATCTAACATGTAATATGCAAAGTATGATAATAAACAAATATCAAAATCAACAGATAACACAAGAGATTTAACGTGGAAACCCTATAAAGGTAAAAAAACACCTGGGACTAGCAACCCAAAATTGTTCACTCTTCTGAAGTGAGGTTAGTTAAGACCCAACCCTGTTAAAGGTTACAAACACACTGTTAGGTGTGACCTTGTTAGAGGATTTTAGACTACAAGTTATCATCCAACCAACATTCACTATGAGGTTGACAAGATAACAATGTTCATTCTATGAATGATACATCATAAGACTTTCAGAGTCCACTCGGTTAAGAGATTTTGACTGTATACAATGGTTAAATATGTAATAGTAAATGACCTACCTTAATACAACTTCAATTGCAGATTACAGATCAATATTTAGTCCATACAAATCCTTCTGATCAATATTTCACTTCAAATTTAATACTATATCAACTTACTATCCATCAGTAATAGCTCTCTATAGCTTGGTAATTGTTCTGTAGCTCAGTTCTTACTAACCAGTATGATCAGAATGCATGAAAGCTTGTTCACGCAAAATTCCTGCAGCTTCTTCTTCCGACATCTCTTCATAAATAAATTTTAGTCTCTTATATAGACAAGTAAATTGTTTTCTTCTTCACCATCAGATTTTTCCACTTAACCACATTCATAGATTTTGCCACTTCAAACTTTCTCGGTACTTGTGATAATAATATTTTTCAACCTAGTCTATTAGATCTTCCCCGAATTTTGTCAGTCGTTGATCTATGTAACAAACTTTATCTGTTACCTCGATGTTATACTCTTGCCAGCTCATCAATCTTATCAGCTAAACAAATTATTTAATTCATTCTATCCTACTCGGTTAACAAAAAATAAGTTGGTGAACACTACTTAGTTAATACTGCAGTTGGTATACACTACACTCTGTCGGTGTATACTAGAAATGCTTCATTTACCGACAACACTACTTTGCATCTTTCAGCTTTGTATTTCATTATAGATGAATGCAACATAATAAAGTCAATATCATCAAGTCATAGACTCATCGATAAGTTACTTAATGTGTTCCTTATCCTCATCTGTCATGTACATCTTTCCTCATGTAGATTTCTCTATTCTTTGTCTCTTTTTCACCTTTCTTCAGATGTCTCAGTATAGTAACTTACAAGATAAGTGTTGTCAAACTAGTTGACATCAATGACAACATAATACTAATTTAATCATATTACATATCTAATCAGAAACTCCTCATTGATCTTTAATCATAGATTCTTCAATCAGATTCCAAATCTGTTGTAGTTCAATAGGTGAGTAATCTTGGGCTAATCCAAGTTAGTCCACTAGGATCAATCCTTGCACCAAGAAGCTAAGCAGCAAAATAAAGTGGCTTCTATCTATGGTTCTTAGTAAGGGCTTCCATTCATAATACCCCTCTTGCTCCCCAAAGGGACTCCTTACCTTAAGGCCACAAGATTACGTTAAGCATTCTTGCTCAACATTTTACTCATGGTCACAATCCCACAAGTACTCACATTAAGAGAAGACAAGTACTATTTCTACCAAGGTTTTATGTCCTTGATAGCCTTGAGTTTATAGTGGGTCAAAATAGCTAGCAAAAATCTTGTCCCCACTTGAGTCATTCCTCTTGATTGCTCAAGAGCAGGCCCGCTAAAGGATTCTAAAAACTAAACAAAGAGTGGATCAACCTTTGAGTTTCAGGATTTTTGTTTCACCTCAAGGGTGAAGAGAATATTCTCCTAGCTCAATAATCTCTCCCAAACACACCAAGCAAAGGTTCAATTACCCTCTTGTTTTCAAAATCCAAAGATGGGTCAAGATTTTTGTTTCACCACAAGGGTGAAGAGCATACTCTCCTATCACCCAAATATTCCTACAACAAGATATTAAGTGCCTATGAAAAGAAACAATTAGTATATGCCGCACTAAAAAACAAATCAATTAAACAAGCAGTTGATTGGTTTTTATGCTTTGGGCAGCCCTGCAAAAACTATTAGTAGCCCTTGTGCATTTGGAGCTTTGACATGCATTGTTTTAAGAAAATATTTAGGCAACAAGAGTACCTATAAGCACAACTTGTTATCCCTACAAGGGTTAGCACATCAAAAATAAATGAAATCTACAAATAAACCTCTGTTCTACCACAGTAAATTAGAAATCTGAATCAAATATATCAAATTTTGCAAAGAAATGTCAAAAATTACTCACTACTAGGCTTGGGTGATATTTCTATCAGAGAAAGAGTCGTGCAATACTTCTCTGTATACTGCTGTGATATTTTATCCCTGTGTGATAGTTTCTGATACCTGCATGCGACAAAGAACAAAACAACAGTGTGATAGAGTCTACAAATGCGCGTGATACTTTGACTGGTAAAGTATCGCACTGATATATAAGAAACTATCATACGATACTAGAAAACTGTCACATGATAATTCTGTCAGAAAAATAGAGAGCCAAAACAACAAGCTAAAATGATGATGAAAAATTGATGAAAATGCATAAAGAGAAGGACAAAACAAGAGTGTTCTAGCCCACGGTGGGCACAAAAAATGTACACACTAAATAGTGCACTTCTCTAAGTCATTACTTCCAAGGGAATCCATGAATGAGAAACCTTGAGAAAGTGACCTAGAGCTCCCTAGGCATGGAGTCACAAGGATGTTGATGGTGCTCTTAGCTAGAGCTATTGAAGCATGCAACCTTGCTAGTAAACCAAAGAATGGGATATTCAAAGAGACAAGGGCAAGAATGCTAATATCCTCAAGAATCAACAATAGAAATGCAATGAAACTATGCTAAGAATGAAGATGCAAGCATGTAAACTAAGCTATGAAAGTATTATAAATCCTTGCTAATTAAGCTATGTGAGCTAATCTAGAGCATAAAAGAAACTAGGCTAGATGCCATGAAAGCTATGATGCAAGAATGAAACTAAAATGCAAGAATGATCTCCAAAGCTTCAAAGTCTCCAAGAAATCTTACAACATAAGATTAGTATTCAAAGTTGGGGGTTTTAGAATGAGAAAAGAGCTCTCCTTTTAAAGGAATTGAAAAGGAATGGACCATGGAGATTAAGAGGCAAAAGATTTAATCAAGGGTGGAGCTTGAAAGAGGAGCAATCCATGTGCACAAATATCCTCCAATGAGAAAATACGAGTTGACTTTTGTGTCCATATGAGACAAAAGGCCTTTTCTCCTTTTTATAAAATAAGAATAATATTTTATTTGTGCAACTTAGGATAAGAAGAAAGGTGGGGGCTTTTATTTAATAAAAGGGGAGGGAATTCCTTTTAAATAAATAAATACTTAGGATAAAATGGTTAGCCCATAGAAAATAATGGAAAATGATAAAAATAGGATTTGATCAAGGAAATTAATATACTTGAAAAATGTTGATTTTTGAAAATATTGATTCAGAGATTTGATAAATTGCTGAATGGGGGCCCAAAGTCTAGGCGACCATTTTAGGGTGCATACACTAGGTTCCCTCACCAATACTATAGTCCTTTTGAATCTTAGGATGACATCTCAATTGGGAAAGGAAAACCAAAACCTTTCATAGACCAATAACAACCAAGGCATGTGGGTGCTCTTCTATTGTATAGTTATTCTCATAAAATATATGTATAGTTATAAAATTTCATGCCTTGAAATTTTATAACATAGTTCCTCTTCTTCAAAATAGAATAGAAGTGGTGATTCAATCCATCTACCCACATTCTATGTGCTTTGAGCCAATGAAATTTTTATCATCATGATGAAGTAATAATGCATTAAATGTTGGACACCCATTTGGTTATAAACCAAAAAAAAGAAAAAAGAAAGTGTCATTTGTAATTTGTGAATTCAAAGAGCTTCCACGAAGATGGCACTAAAATTTTGCATAGCACAAAGAGGGCATTTGAGTTTGGCATGCGTGAAGAGGCTGACACCGTGTGGGAAGAGGGCACTGGCACTTGAGGTAGGCATTCGAGCTTTGTCTATTTGATCATAAACGGGGAGTGCCACATCAAATAGGGACATCAGTAATATTATTACCATTTCACTCAAATTTACATGACATTAAAGCCAAGCCCAAAATGTATACATACATGTAAGTATAGGAGAAGTTGGATTCTACAACTATTGAAAAAAAACAAAAATTATACCAATAGCACCTTACGAGAAACTATACTTGTGCTTACCACACCATACCTCAGCATCATAATGCTTATCATTTTCAAGCTTCAGCAAGGCTTCGTACCACGCAGCATCTATAGATTTGTATGCAACATTGATTTAGGTTGGAGGTAAACTACATGTGTCATGTAAACAACATGGTTGAATTCAATCTCTTTTGCACATTTTCGAGAGTTTCCCCACCAATAGAAGCATAAATAATGCATTGAACGTAATCTACGAACATTGTGTGGTATGAATCTTGCTAAAGCTTGAAATATATCACTCATGTTATTGTCAAAATTAAATTCAAATATTTCTCAAAACATTAATTTTTGTAAAATTAAGATATCTTTATCTCAATAATAAAATAATCTTGCATAATAGCTTTTGAATCACATTAACACACACACATGTTCTATAGCATAGTTCATTTTAGAAGTTTATGGCTTGAATATGCACATGCCTAATTGTAGATGATGATCAGTAATAGGGTGCCAGACATTGCTTAGATCCTTTTAATCTAACCCCATCTTTTCCTTCCTTGCAGGTTTTGGATCATACAAGAGCATACTGGCTTGAACCCCACTCAACACTTCATTACATCAGGCAATGTCTGGTACCTTGATTATTTATGTTCATCCACTTATGTATGTTTTCATTCATTCATATTCTTCTGAAAGATGGCTATTAGCTACTATATATGACGATTCTTGATGTTTTTGGGTCATTTGATGAAAAGATGTAAAAGTTTCTTAAAAGTTTATATTTTTATTTCAATTTTTAAAATCATAAAATGAATAAAATTTAAAGATAACAAATTAAGATAATCTTTGTCTTCACTTAAAAAAAATATAAAGCTCATAAAGCATGGTAAAAGAGGGCCCTAACAGTGGTAAAATGAGAAAGTTGCCACCTTGCACTACTCTTCATATGGCAACTACTAAAGAATTATGTTATAAAATTTCAAGGCATGAAATTTCATACTTTTGACATCATAATTTTTTCTCCTTACCATTGAGTTTACAATGTGGGGGAGTCGAAAAAAAAATATGTACAGTTATAAAATTTCATGCCTTGAAATTTGGCATGAAATTTTATAACATAGTTCCTTAGCATTTGATCTTTATATGGCAGCCAGGACTTGAGGTAGGCATTTGAGATTTGTCTTCTCATTAACTCAATTTCATTTTGATGGCATTTGTTGATTTAATGGAAAAATATGAATGTCAATACTGGCATTATTTACATCTTTTCATTTGGAATGCTCGATGACCCGCGAGCTTTGAGAGCTAAGCCATTGTTGCTATTACCTTCAAGGCATTGTGTGAAGTGTTTGATCTCTCTTTGTTTATTTTTTTGTTGATATTCACTATGTGGTACTCCGGATTTATGATCATTTCATGAGGAAATATCTTGATGGCTTGCAGGCTGCAAGCCATGGCATCGTCCATTGTTCATGAGCTCACTGTTTAATACTGGCATTGTTTACATCTTTTCATTTGGAATGGTCGATGACCTGTGAGCTTTGAGAGCTAGGGCATCATTTCTATTACCTTCAAGACATTATGTGAAGTGTTTGATCTCTCTTTATTTGTTTTACTATTGATATTCACTATGTGGTACTCCCTATTTATGATCATTTCATAAGGAAATGTCTTGATGGCTCATGGGCTGCAAGCTAGGGCATCATACATTGTTTATGAGCTCACTGTTTAATACTGGCATTGTTTACATCTTTTCATTTGGAATGCTTGATGACTCATGAGGTTTGAGAGCTAGGGCATCATTGCTATTACCTTCAAGGCATTGTGTGTAGTGTTTGATCTCTCTTTATTTGTTTTGTTGCTGATATTCACTATGTGGTACTCCCTATTTATGATCATCTTATGAGGAAATACCTTGATGGCTCATGGGCTGCAAGCTAGGGCATCATACATTGTTTATGAGCTCACTATTTAATACTGACATTATTTACATCTTTTCATTTGGAATGTTTGATGACCCACGAGCTTTGAGAGCTAGTGCATTGTTGCTATTACCTTCAAGGCATTGTGTGAAGTGTTTGATCTCTCTCTATTTGTTTTGTTGTTGATATTCACTATGTGGTACTTGGGCTGTTTATGATCATTTCATGAGGAAATATCTTGATGGCACGCAGGCTGCAAGCTAGGGCATCATACATTTTTTATGAGCTCACTGTTTAATACTGGCATTGTTTACATCTTTTCATTTGGAATTCTTGAGGACCCACAAGCTTTGAGAGCTTGGGCATCATTGCTATTACCTTCAAGGCATTGTGTGAAGTGTTTGATCTCTCTCTATTTGTTTTTTTGTTGATATTCACTATACGGTACTCCCTGTTTATGATCATTTCATGAGGAAATGTCTTGATGGCTCACGGGCTACAAGCTAAGGCATCATACATTTTTCATGAGCTCACTGTTTAATACTGGCATTATTTACATCTTTTTATTTGGAAGGTAGGCATTCGAGCTTTGTCTTTATTATACACTAAGTTTGCACACTTGTTTCAAGATCTCGTAGTCTTGATAACCTACTATAATATGGGAATCATCTCCAGGTTGTGGGACCTATGCTAACTGAGATGAGACCTCCAAGTTCTAGGCTAGTTCCTCTTGGATAATCACCCTAATTTGCTTCTAGACATGAAAAGTAAATCTTTTGAGGGAAAGGGATAGAAGGAATGCTTGAAAATGAAAAGACTTGAAAGCAAACGACCTACTAGGTGATACACCAAAATTGGGGTTTAGATCTTAGTATAGAGGATGAAATTAATGAACAACTTAGGTCTAGGAGGTCACAACTCACTGAATAGGCTTTCATAATTGTTTCATAGAAGGGTCTGCAATAGAAAGAGGCTATTCAAGGAAAAAGAGGATTTCATAAACAATAGAATTATTGAGGATTTAGACACAATTTATGACTTGCAAACAAACATTCACTTCTACAACTTGGCATAGGAATGAGACAAGATTGTTAGGGGGTTGAAGTATACCCACAAAAGCATTCACATCCAATCATCCACAATAACACACAATAGTTACAGAAAGAGAGAGGGATCAGGAACCCTAAGATATCACTAAAAACATCATATACTTTAATCCAATAAGAGATAATTTAGACAAGGAAGCATAGGGACATGAAGAATTGTCACAAAATACCTTTGCAATATTTGAATTATTAATGAAAGATTTATAACTGTATAAGCCAGAGGGTAGAAATGATACCATAGATGACCCTTAAGAAAAGTGAAATTCTTTTACAATTGTCCAACTCTTTTCTCAAAAGCTCTAAAAATACAATATATACATCCCCTCTTGTAGGTAGTCAAGAGTCAAAACCTAACTAGTGTTACAAAATTAAACAATGATACCAAACCCTAGGGTACTGATCATCTATTATAAAAATCTCTGAGAGCGTCGGTGATCAAATCATATCTTTCTTCACGAGCATCCATCCGGTACTAAGCTCACCTGCAGACACAACAACCTTGACCTACCAACCCACCTGCAACTCCACTAAGCCATGAAGGCTCCAAATCTGATCATATTTCCCTGGGAGCAATACTGCTTGAATGATGGCACCAACTCTTTCTAGCACCTCCCATCATGACAAAGGACCCTACAATGCTGCCCAACAGTCATCTCCATCATCCTCACAACCACCACCATCCTGAGAAATCAATTCTTGAGCTGCCCGACGTCATGCATGGCTGAAAGAACGCAAAACCCTTGCAGAGACTTTTAAATTTTGAAATATAACAGCTAGCGGCAAATTTTAAAACATAACCATCAATGAGAAACCCTTCCCCGTAGATGAACAACTATGATGCACTTGAAAATAGATTGAAAGCCTATGCCTGATAGGTCAACTACCACCTGAAAGTCAGCAACCAATGAAACACGAGAAAATTAGCACATCTGATAGATTTGGACCCACGACCTACAAAAAGAGCATCAGATAGTTGTTGCAAGATCGCAAGGGCTTGGAAGATCCCTTGCGATCAAGCAACAACCATAGATCTTCAGTCTACTGACATCCCTATAGATACTCTGACACAGTCCTACCAATAGAGCCCAGCTGTCATCTAACTGACCAATGAAGAACGAGCATGTCAGAAATCATGGACCCACCTGACAAAGCCCAGAGGTAAAGTAAGATCAATGGCGGGTGCATGATCTCATGTGTTAGAAATGCTCCTTTAGATCATGCACTAGCCATTAGATCTTCAATCAACTGACAACCCACTGGGCCTGTGCTGACATGGCACCACATCACCAACCCTGACCAATCACAAATGCATAGCTCAAACTATGTGGCAGGATCCACTGACAAATGAACCCACTTCAACACCAGTCACCACTACGTGGACCAATCAAACATGATTACATCAGCAAGAAAGGACCCACTTGAGAGAGCCTCAATAATAAAGAAAGATTGATGGTCAGCACATAATCTCATGTGTCAGAGAAACCCCATGAGATTATACGTGAGTCATTGATCTAAAAAGGACACAGTCTGCCGAGCCCGCTCTGAAAATCAGACAAGTCACCACCTCTTGACAAATAGAAAGCCTCCGCACAGGACAATGTGGCAGTGGACCCACTTGACTTTGAAGTGTTGCAGGGAAAGGAAATCTATGGTCATTGCAAGATCACAAGCCTCTAATAGACCCTTTGCAAACTTACGACGACCGTCGATCTTGCTAAACTGGGACCCCACAAGTCGAGACCGCCAAACATTTAAGTGAGTACATGACCAAAGGAAGAAAATACCACCCACTGAGTCGCTAACCACTGAGGACTTAACTATGAAACATTGGGGTATTATGCGAATGAGGCATTCGCTGAATCACCAGAAGGAAAAGGTAACCACTGACTAACTTGGAGAACTAGCGACTAGCCAATGAGAAATTAGCGCACATGGGTATTTGAAACTTAAGTGACTGAGATAAAGTAACATGAAAATAGAAATTGGCTTAGGGTTACTTAGGGTTTTTTGGCACAATGGCTACATTTTCAAATATTTTGACTTACAGACTAGGGAATGCAACAAATTGCAGAGACCAGAAGGAAGGACATAAACCAATGAAATTTTCAGGGATGCTTGGCAAGGTGAACATAGAGATTTTGGAATAGGTTTTAGCCAAATTTTTATGTACATGGAAATTGGGGTAACATTTTGGTGATTTCTACTAGATGTCAGCCTGCTAGACATGGATCAGTGGCCTTAATATTAACTCATTGGGCATGGAGTCATACTAAGTGCAAAACATTGATAGGGAGACAAAACTGGAACCAGAGAGACAAACTTGTGCACAGGCAGTTCTTGAAAAGTAGGAAACTAACCTAGAAAATAGGGAAAGAAGGTAGGAAAACATATTTACAAGAATTTACAAAGAGGGATTAACCTCAAGAAGGGCTTCAAGTGGAATCCATTGAATCAGATTAGCAAGGCAACTCCTTCAAGATTTGATAGCCTGAAAACATTAGATCCCTTGCCGTCTATTATAACAAATGGTTTACCCCAAAATGAATCAAATTTTGTATGTCTGCCAAGCTTGGATTTGAACTCATCCCACTTGAGGACTACATCCCCAACCTTGAAATTTCTAGCCTTGGCTATCTTGTCAAAACTTTTCTTTGTCTGAATCTGATGGAACTCCATATTTTTCATAGATTTGTCTCTGAGTTCTTCCAAATCCATGAGTTGAGCATGTCTGATTTGTAAGGGATCTCCTTCTTCAAATAGAGCATACTAAGTAGCCAAGTCTAGAGCTGGTAATTCAGTTGAAATGGACAACCTGGCCTCTCTGCCATACACTAGCACATAAGGAGAATTCCCAATGATCTTCTTTGGAGCAATTCTGTCTAACCATAATGCAGACCTGAGTTTGGTATGCCAATCCCTCTGATTTTCTTGAAGAGTCTTCTTGATTATCCTAATCAAGTTCTTATTTGTTGACTCTGCTAAGCAATTTCCCTGAGGGTAATAATTTGAACTGGTATTCAGATAAATGCCATTCCTGATTGCCCACTCTGAGACTTTGAGGCCTGTGAATGCTAATGCATTATCTGATATTATGGAATGTGGAGTGCCAAATCTATGAATTAAATCATCATAAAAACTTAATACAACACTCTCATTGGCTTCTTTTAATGCAATTGCTTCCATCCATCTGGTGAAGTAATCAGTTGCAATGATTATCCATTTATGGCCTACACTAGATGGAGGATTAATCATGCCAATGAAGTCTATGCCCCACTTCATGAAGGGTTGCTCTATTTTGACTGGCTGTAGGGGCAAGGATGCAAGCCTTTCTTTCCCTACAAACATGGCACACTTGATGCATTTTCTCACATACTCATGACTATCCTTAAAGATAGATGGCCAATAGTATCCATCCCTCATGATTTTAAAAGCAGTAGTCCTAGATGAAAAGTGACCTCCAGAGGGTCCATCATGAAACTCAAATAGGATGTCTACTACCTTTTCTAAATCAATGCATCTTAAGAGGACACCACTATGATCCTTTCTGAAAAGGACTTCATCTATCAACACAAAAGGAACAGATTGTAATCTATAATACCTCCTTTTTGCTAAATCTAGATCTGCCTAGGACATTGTCATGTGTTCAAGTAATTGATCATATTAGGCAACCAGCTTGTTGCCTTGGCTTGTTCTTCTATAGAATGCACCACCAGAGATGCATCTAATTTCTCTACTTTCTTTGAACTTTCATCCTCTGCCAAATGTTCACAGATACGTCTTCCTCTAACCAGCTTGGTAGTTTGAATATCTATGTCATACTCCATCACCTTGGTGACCCAACCAGCTCTTTTCTCATTTAGGTCTTTGCAAAGTAGAAATTCTTTGACACTTGGATGAGTAACCTTCAAGTGTACTTTCTTATGGGTCAAAAAATATCTGAACTTTTTAAGGCTCTTTACCACAACAAGTACATGTTTCTCTACAAAGGAGTATCTTTGTTCATACTCTTCTAAACCTTTGCTAAAGAAAGCAATAGGCTGCTCTAATCCATCTAAATTTTCTTGGGTCAGCATTGCAGATATAGCATCATGACCTCCATAAGCATAAAGGATAAAATCCTTACTAAAATTTGGGTTTAGGAGAGTAGGGGCTTCTGTTAAGGCCTCTTTGATAGCTCAGAAATTGACTCTCCCCTCTTTGGTCTAGCTAAAAGTTGAATTCTTCTTTAGCATGGCTGTCAAAGGCCTTAGTAAATCTGCAATGTTAGGCAAGAACCTCCTAACAAAGTTAATCTTTCCTATGAAAGATTGGAGACCTTTCTTATGATGTGGAAATGGTAGCTCTAGGATAGCTGCAGTTCTCTCAGGATCTACTATGATCCCTTCTTTGGATACTACATATCCCAACAATTTTCCTTCATGAACTTCAAACACACACTTCTTGGGATTAAGAGATATCCAAAATTCTTGACACCTTTCAAAAATCTCCCTCAAATGTTTGATGTGATCTACTGCATGCTTTGAATAGATAGTTATGTCATCTAAGTAGACTAGTACAAATTTGTACATGAGGCTTTGAAAGGCCATATCCATTGCCTTTTGAAATGTAGCACCTACATTTGACAAACCAAAGGGAATCTTTTGATAAGCCATGGTTCCCCACTTGGTTTTAAATGTAGTCTTGTATTGATTCTCTTCATTAACCAGGATCTGATTGTATCCTGAATAGCCATCCAATAATGAAAATCTCCCAGACCCAGAGACACATTGTAAGATTTTCTCCATGGAGGGTAATGGATGGCAGTCTTTTAAAGAAGCTCTGTTAAGATCCCTGAAGTCAACACATAACCTCAACTCCCCATTTTTCTTCTTGACAGGAACAAGGTTGGAAACCCAACTAGTATGCTTGATGGGGTAGATGATACCACTTTCTATTATTTTGAGTACTTATTTATGCATGAGTGCCTCCAGCTTGGGATTAACAGGCCTTTTCTTTTGCATCACTGCTTTGGCATTTGGTTCTAACTCAATAGTGTGCTAAGCAAGAGCAGGATCAAAACCCTTGAGGTCTTCATATTGCCATGCAAAAACATCACTGAATTCTTTGAATAATTGGGTATAAGCTTGCTTTTCCAATTCAGTGTTCACTTTTCCAAATTGTAAGCTCTTACCTGGTTCCAACTCTAATTCAACACAATGTTCTTGTTGAACTACCAAGACAACTTTGTTCTTCTTAACTTCATCATCCTTGTTGAAGACAGTCTCTAAGGTGACAAGACCTTTAGGCATCTTATTAGACTTAAGTTGTATCACTTCATCACCATAGTTTTGTGATAGCCTATCTTGATTGTACTATGAAAAAACATCTTCTTCAAACAAGAATTGCAGAATTTGTTCATCATTTTCAAACACTTGCCAATTGACATCATTATCAGGAATAGAGGGTCTAACAATCACTTTGATATGTTGTTGATCTACCTCTTTTGAATTGCTATTTGGAATGTCATACTGAGATCCAACAACAACTAATCTATCTGCATTTTGATTTAATTTTATAGGGATGACAATAATATTAAAAGCACAAAAATCTTCAATTACATCCCAAACTCTATGTTTGTATGCTCTCAAGGTGTCATTCTTGGTTGCACTTATCCCTCTTACTTGGCTGACAACCAACTCACTGTCACCATAAACTTTTAAGGCCTTAAGCCCTCTTTTTCTAGCCCACTCTAGTCCATTCACTAGACTTTCATATTCTACAGTATTGCTAGTGCAGGAGAAACTGAATCTAAAGGCAGTATAATACCTTTCTCCTTTTGGGGACACTAGCATAGCACCACCACTAGAACCATGTCTACTTCTAGCTCCATCAAAAAATAATTCCCAAACCTGATTGCTCTGATCCTCTGAATCAGTGTCTTCTTTGAGAAGGCTTGTCTCTATGGATCCACTTTCTTGTATCAAATAACTTCCCAAACCAAAATCCCAAAAAAGGCTTTCCTAGGCCTCTGAAGTTCTTTCATCTAGTAAAATATCAGGGATACTTCTTATCTTTGTGCTTGCTTCACTAGTAGTTTGGAAGTCACTGTCATCAAATATAGGGCAGTTTACATTGATGATATTAGACACATATGGTTCTATATGGTGTGGTGCTAATGGTTCTGACTTGATGGTGACTTTGGTCCCATATCTTGTATGGAAAAGCATGTGAGACCAGTCAAAAGATAGGTAGGCTCCTATCTTAGCTGTGAACTCCCTTGAAAGACATATAGCAAATAATGCAAGGAGATCTATGATATATATATCAAGGAGGATGGCAAAATTAGGACTACCATGTAGGATTAGACTAGTATCCTTGGCCACACCTATAGTATTGACTGAGGATCCATCAAGTTGTGTGACCTTCTTTTGGAAGGGATCATATTTTAGTCCTAATTGGTCAGCCACCTTCTTGGGCATTACAGTGCTAGTAGCTCCACTATCTACCATACAATTATGCACTAAATATTTTCTAATAATTAAAGATACATAAAAGGGAGGTGGCTTTGAGTTCCTACCTTGTTTGGCATTGTCTTTGGAGTTGCTACTTGGAGCCTCCTTTTCTTGATCAGTGTTAACCAATACTGGATTTGCAACTTGTTTTGTAGATTGGGGAGTTGCTACCTCTGTCATGGCCTTCTTCAAAATTTCAGGTTGTCCTAGAAGAGCCAAAGAGTCCCACATGGACATGGTGACATTCACCTTCTTCATGTTGTCTACAATATTGAAAGGTGTCACTATGTGTACTCTCTGTTGTCCCTTTACTATGATGGGCTCGACTTCCTTGAGAGTTTGGCTCCCCTTGCTTGTGATGATAGGAACCTCCTTAGGTGTGATGGGAGTAGCTTGCTGTAGTGCCTCTACAGAGGTAGTGGCTTTGGCATTGGAATCTTCTCTTTCCATGTCTTGAGCCCTCCTTTTTGCTCTTGTATAGGAAACCAAAGCAACCTCATCATTGACTCTATTGAAGTCTGATTGTTCCCAATTAAAGAGAGTAGTCTCATGCTCTTGTGATTCTTGTTGAGGCACTAACCCACTGGATGAAGCCTCTAATTGAGCTTGTGAGGCATTCTGAACCATTAGAGCTTGGTTCATCCATCCATTTGAACATGTAGCCTGATTCAAAATGCCTGCACCTCTAAATTTTGCAAATCCATAGCCATATTATTTTGACTAGGAACTATATCCCTCATTGGATTTGTAGAATTTAGAGGTGCAGGGTTATTTGGTTGGAATGGTCTCTGATTAAAATTTTGTCTTTGTCCTTGATACCCTCCTTGGTATGGTGGCCTATTTTTTTGGTAAGGCTATCCCTGATTTTGATATTGTTGATTAGGACCTTGGCCTTGTGGCTGAAATGGTGGTCTGATTCCTTGACCTTGCTTCTTTAGATTTGTGACCTCTTTAGTCAAGGTCTACAACAAGTTTCTCATTTCTTGTTGACTACTTTGTTTGCTATTCTTTATCTCTTGCAGCTCTTGAGAGAAACTTACTATTAGCTCTTGAACACTGGTACTGGCCTGAGGTGCTAATATGGTGGGAATAGGGGTAAATGGGGGTACTTGTGCAAGTGTAGTGGGTTGAAGGCTAGAAAAGATGGGCATTGGAGGCCTTCTAGCAATCATGCTTGCTTGGATTAAACAATTTTCAACCCTGACAGCTATGTCAAAATCTTGGGGTAAAGAAGTACCGCCCATAGACTAGATCATGACAAAAATTTGACCATTCAGACTTTGCAAGTAGTATAGAAAAGCATGGTCAGCTGATGGTCTCACAAAGACTGGAATTCTATTCCATGTTTTGAGGAAACTACTATTGTAATCGGTCATTTTCTCTTGAGGGTCTCTCTTAATGGTTGTTAACTATTCAACTAGAGACAAGTTATTTGATTTATCCTCAAAATGCTTACTTAATGCATCCCCTAACTCATCCCATGAAGTAATAGAACTAACAGTTAGAGTTCTAAACCATTCAAGAGCCTTACCTTTTAGAGAGGCTGCTAATAATTTGGTGGCCACATCCTCTTGAGTTATGTTGTGTATGTTGCAGATGGTGGTCACATCTCTTATGTGCTCAAAAGTAGTTGTCTGCCCTTCACCTGTGAAATTAGGTATACTCTTTAGTGCCACCAAGGGCACATCATGATGTTGAGAAAAGGCTAATGGAATCCCTTGGTTGAATGGTACAAAGGAAAACTATCTAGCCATTGTAGGAGTTGGAATATGAAGATTAACAACTATATGAGTTGTATTTGCTGCTGGGTTTGAATCCTCTTCTAGATCTCTGGTTAGAGATCTGCCTCTCCTTCTAGAATGAAAAGGAAAAGGTCTCCTTTCTGAGGTATTAGGAGGCATTGATTGAACTCTCCTTGTAGGGAATGTTCTTTGAGTTGACCTACCTTTGTGACTTCCTTTTGAGGGTAACTCTAAAAATTGAGTAGGCTTTGAGCTCCTAGTCTCAATCTTTCTCATAAACCTTGAACAAGGTTGGCCTGGATCTTTGAAATCAATGGAGTCACTAGATATACTTGATAGAAAAACTTCTAAAAGCCTATATTATGAAATCTGTATATCAGAGATAACATAACCTTCAAAAAATGAACTTCTTGTGTAGTCCCACCGGGCGTGCCAAAATTTTTATACACTGGCACCAAGGTGGGGAATCCTTGAGCTTAAGCCTATATTGATATTACTTGTGTATTGAACTTCTTTGATCCTTTTGCAGATGAACCAATAGGAACACCTTTGAACATTAATCTAATCTTTTACTGTACCACCGGGCATGCCAGAATTATTATACACTAAGTTTGCACCCTTGTTTCAAGCTCTCGTAGTCTTCATAACCTAGTATAACATGAGAATCATCTCCAGGTTGTGGGACCTATGCTAACTAAGATGAGAACTCCAAGTTCTAGGTTGGTTCCTCTTGGATAATCACCCTAATTTTCTTGTAGACATGAAAACTAAATCTTTTGAGGGAAAGGGATAGAAGGAATGCTTGAAAAGGAAAAGACTTGAAAGAAAACTACCTACTAGGTGATACACCGAAATTAGGGTTTGGATCTTAGTATAGAGGATGAAATTAATGAACAACTTAGGTCTAGGAGGTCACAACTCACTGAATAGGCTTGCATAAGTGTTTCATAGAAGGGTCTACAATAGAAAGAGGCTATTTAGGGAAAAAAAGGATTTCATAAACAATAGCATTATTAAGGATTTAGACACAATTTATGACCTGCAAACAAACATTCACTTCTACAACTTGACATAGGAATGAGACAAGATTGTTAGAGGATTGAAGTATACCCACAAAAGCATTCACATCTAATAATCCACAATAACACACAATAGTTGTAGAAAGAGAGAGGGATCAGGAACCCTAAGATATCATTAGAAACATCATATACTTTAATCCAATAAGAGATAATTTAGACAAGGAAGCATAGGGACATAAAGAATTGTCACAAAATACCTCTGCAATATTTGAATTATCAAAGAGAGATTTACAACTTTATAAGCCAGAGGGTAGAAATGATACCATAGATGACCCTTAAGAAAAGTGGAATTCTTTTAGAATTGTCCAACTCTCTGCTCAAAAGCTCTAAAAATATAATATATACATCCCCTCTTGCACATAGGCAAGAGTCAAAACCTAACTAGGGTTACAAAATTAAACAATGATACCAAACCCTAGGGTACTGATCACCTATTATGAAAATTTTTGAGAATGTCAGTGATCAAATCATATCTTTCTTCATGGGCATCCATTTAGTACTAAGCTCACCTCTAGACACAACAACCTTGACCTACCAACCCACCTGAAACTCCACTAAGCAATGAAGGCTCCAAATCTGATCATATTTCCCTGGGAGCGGTACTGCTTGAATGATGGTGCCAACTCTTTCTAGCACCTCCTGTCACAACAAAGGACCCTACAACATTGACCAATAGTCATCTCCATCATCCTCACAACCACCACCATCCTAAGAAATCAATTCTCGAGCTACCCAACATCATGCATGGCCAAAAGAACGCAAAACCCTTGTAGAGACTTTTAAATTTTGAAATATAACGGCTAGCCAAAAATTTTAAAACATAACTGTCGATGAGAAACCCTTCCCAATAGATGAATGGCCATGATGCACTTGAAAACAGCTTGAAAACCTATCTCTGATAGGAAAACTACCACCTGGAAGTAAGCAACCAATGAAATGCAAGAAAATCAACACATCTGACAGACTTTGACCCACGACCTATAGAAAGAGCATTAGATGGTTATCACAAGATTGCAAGGGCTTGGAAGATCCCTTGCAATCAAGCATCAATCATAGATGTTCAGTCTACTAAAATCCCTACAGATACTCTGACATGGTCCTACTAATAGAGCCCAACTGTCATCTAACCAACCAATGAAGAACGAGCACATCAGAAACTATGGACCCACCTAATAGAGTCTAGAGGTAAAGTAAGATCAAAGGTGGGTGCATGATCCTATTTGTCAGAAAAGCTCCTTCAGATCATGTGCCAGCTATTAGATCTTCAGTTGACAGACAACCCGTCGGGCCCGCGTTGACATGGTACTACATCACCAACCCTGACCAATCATAAATGCATAGCTCAGACTACATGGCAGGACCTATTGACAAACAGACCCACTGCAACACCAGTCACCACTACATGGACCAATCAAACATGAGCACATCAACAAGAAAGGATCCACCTGATAGAGCCTCAAAAATAAAGAAAGATCGACGGTCGGTGCATAATCTCATGTCAAAGAAACCCCATGAGATTATATGCCAACCGTTGATCTAAAAGGGAGATAGTCTGCCAGGCCCGCTCTGAAAATTGGACAAGTCACCACCTATTGACCAATAGGAAGCCTCCATGTAGGACAATGTGGCAGTGGACCCACTTGACTTTGAAGCACTGTAGGGAAAGGAAATCTACGGTCATCACAAGATCGCAAGCCTCTAACAGACCCTTCATGAACTTATGATGACCGTCGATCTTGCTAAACTGGGACCCCACAAGCTGAGACCACCAAACATTTAAGTGACTACATGACCAAAGGAAGAAAAGACCGCCCAGTGAGTCACTAACCACTGAGGACTTAACCGTGAAACATTGGGGTATTATGTGAATGAGGCATTCGCTGAATCGTCAGAAGGAAAAGGTAACCACCGACTGACTTGGAGAACTAGTGACCAGCCAATGAGAAATTAGTGCACATGGGAATTTTATACTTAAGTGGCTGAGATAAAGTAACATGAAAATAGAAACTGGCTTAGGGTTACTTAGGGTTTTTTGGCACAACGGCTACATTTTCAAATATTTTGACTTACAGACCAGGGAATGAAACAAATTGTAGAAACCAGAAGGAAGGACATAAACCAATGAAATTTTTAGGGATGCTTGGCAAGGTGAAAACAAATATTTTGGAATAGGTTTTAGCCAAATTTGCATGTACATGGAAATTGGGGTAACGGTCTTCTCATTAAATCAATTTCAATGGCATTATTTACATCTTAGCATTGTTAATATTGACATTGTTTACATCTTAGGATTTGGATGCTTGATGTCCTGTGAGCTTTAAGAGCTAGGGCATCATTTTTATTACATTCAAGGCATTGTGTGAAGTGTTTGATCTCTCTTTTTTTGTTTTGTTGTTGATATTCACTATGTGATACTCCCCGTTTATGATCATTTCATGAGGAAATGTCTTGATGGCTCGCGGGCTGCAAGCTAGGGCATCATACATTGTTCATGAGCTCATTGTTTAATACTAGCATTGTTCATGAGCTCACTATTTAATATCTGGCATCATGCAAACATACATTAATACACTTTCTATTTTGAATTTGAGCTCGGGCATCATCCAATGTTATTGCTATCATTGCATGCTTGCTGTTGTTGTACACCATATATTGTTTTATACACTATTTATTTCAGTGAGACCTCAAGCTTGGCATTTTTAATATATTTTCTATTATTGGATCAATGCTACCATGTTTTTGAGTCTATGTAAGACTTGCAAGGTTTTACCCCAAAATTTAGCAGTAATAAAATAGGGACCTCAAATAGGGACATCGGTAATAAAATAATACACTTACTATTTTGAATTTGAGCTCAGGCATCATGCAATGTTATTGTTGTCATTGCATGCTTGTTGCTATTGTGCACCATAACAACAACAAGATTGCAATGTTATGAAATTTTGGGATTAAATTGGTGAGTTTGTATATTTTCTCCATTTTAAACTAACCTATGACTTCAAAGGAGGAATTATGAAATATAGTTGTACTTGGTTATCTCTTCTATAATGATGGAATATTTTATGTCTCACTGAAGCTTGAAATATATCACTCCTCATGTTATTGTCAAAACTATATTCAAATATTTCTCAAAACATTTATTTTTGTAGAATTAAGATATCCTTATCTCAATAAATAAAACCATCTTGCATAATAGCTTTTGAATCACATTAACACACACCCATGTTCTGTAGCATAGTTCATTTTAGAAGTATATGGCTTGATTATGCACATGCATAATTGTAGATGAGGATTAGTAATAGGGTGTTAGGCATTGCTTAGATCCTTTGGTTCTAACCCCATCTTTTCCTTCCTTGCAGGTTTTGGATCATACAAGAGCATACTGGATTGAACCTTGGGTCAACACTTCATTACTTCAGGTAATGTTTGGTACCTTCATTATTTATGTTCATCCACTTATGTATGTTTGCAATCATTCATATTCTTCTAAAAGTTGGCTATTAGTGACCATATAGGAACATTCTTGATGTTTTTGGGTCATTTGATGAAAAAATGTAAATAGGGACATCAGTAATAAAATTTATTTTGTTGTGCATATACCTTCTCCGATCAAATCTAATATGCATAGGTGATGAACATTCATATTTTCCTAAGCAACGCTATGAGCTTTCCTTCCAACACATGTACTATTGTGAAAATCATCACAAGTCCATTGTTGCAGGAAAGCTCACAGTACACATGTTTGGATGTTTGCATGTTTTTCACCTATTCATATACCAAATGATGAATGTTCAATTGTTGTAATGACAAAGCATTAGAACCTTCCATATAGGACCTTCATTATTTATGTTCATCCACTTATGTATATTTGCATTCATTTATATTCTTCTAAAAGTTGGCTATTAGTGACCATCTAGGACCATTCTTGATGTTTTTGGTCATTTGATGAAAAAATCTAAATAGGGACACCAGTAATAAAATATGGATTGTTGGCATTGCATGCTTGCTGCTATTGTGTACCATATATTGTTTTATACACTATTTATTTCATTGAGGCTGTGAGCTTGGTTTTTCTTTAAGAAGTGTATGGCTTGACTATGCACATGCATAATTGTAGATGAGGATCAATAATAGGATTTCATTCATTGCTTAGATATTTTTTATCTAACCCCCATCTCTCTTTTCTTTGCAGGTTTTGGATCACACAGGGGCACACTAGATTCATATGCAGGTCAAAAATTCATCTCTTCAGGCAATGCCTGGCACCCTTATTATTTATGTTTATCCTCTTATGTGTGCATGCACTCTTGCATTTTCTTCTAAAATTTATTTTCCTTGTATAGTTTATACAAGTTATTTTTCATATATATATATGTAATCTTTAGATGCAAAAATTTCTTTTCTTTTACATGTATCTTTGCATGAAATGAACAAAAATTAAACAAGATCATCTAATAATGAAAACTAGGGTACAATAGTCAATCAACTAGTAATTAGTTCCCCAAACCATTACTAAGGATTGAACATAAGTCTAAGTCCCCAAATCTATTGTTCTATGTGTATAAAACAATATATGGTGCACACCAACAACAATCATGCAATGAAAAAATAACATTACATGATGCCTGAGCTCAAATTCAAAATAGTAAGTGTATTAATGTATGATCTAATAGTAGAAATCTCATTAATTACTAAGCCAAAGGGGTTTTCTGATTCGAAAGACTTAGCAGCCTCCAAGGTCATTTTCTTTTCTGTTGCATTATCAGGAAGTCTGCTAGAAACATTATGACTGTGCATCCCTTTGCTCATCTCTTCATTTTTTTTTTCATAGATTTCATCGTCTGACGTTCCTTTTCGGTAAGAGATGGTTATGAAAAAGATATTTCTATTTTTCATTCTGAGAAGATCCAGAGTGATTTTGAGTCACAAAGGAAATGCCCTGATCCTTCCACAAGTGCTATTCTGATGAGTTCTAATCACTTGATGAATAGAAAATTATCTATTGAGTTGAAAAGAAAATCAACAAAAGATGCTGAAAATGAAGTGAAAAAACCTAAGGTTTCTTCTCAACGTAAGTAAAATCCTTTCCCTCAATGAAAGATTGAAGTCTTTCCAAACTCGTTTCTCCCAAATTATGGGAAAATTTGAACTTACCATTTGAATAACCACAAGTTTTTATTTGTATGTAGGCCATTTTTTGAGAGTCATGAACATTTCCATCCATCTCTTATAGAAAATGAATGTCAGATGGTGAAATCTATGAAAACAAAAACTGAAGAGATGAGCAGAGAGATGCTCAGTCATAAATGTAGATATCACAACAGCTAAGAAACATAAATGTAGATATCCAAAAAATTGTGACCATGATGCCTAAATTTATTTTTTTCAGTTGTTGTGTCCCAGGACCCCTTATTTGATTAGCCAGTGCTCTGTTTGTTATATTGATGCTATTAGATAAAATAGTGACACCAATAATAAAATAATACACTTACTATTTTGAATTTGAGCTTTGGCATCATACAATGTTATTGTTGTCAAAACAATATGTGTATTAATATATGATCTAATAGAAGCAACCTCATTGATCATTACCTTTGACTCCTCCATCATTATAGAAGAGATAACTACCTACAACTATATTTCATAATTCCTCCTTTGAAGTAATAGGTTAGTTTAACTATTGGACATTGAGCTGATAGGAGTTTCGAATAGATTTGAATAAAAACTAAGAGTATTGAATTTTATCATGCAATGTTATTTCTATCATTGCATGCTTGCTATTGTTGTGCACCATATATTGTTTTATACACTATTTATTTCATTGAGACTGTGAGCTATTGTAGTTGACTGTATTCTTTTGGGGTCTGATCTATTGTAGTTGTTTCTTTTTTCTTTGAATCATTATTTACAATTACTTTTGATGCAATATTTGTGTGAAGAACAAGAACAAAATGGTGAATGAATGTATTTGACAAAGATAAACATGATAGATTTTGTTGGGTTGATTGGGTTGGCCTGGTACCATTTACATGGCCTGGCCAGATATTAAATAGTGAGCTCATGAACAATCATCCTACTACTTACACTACAATTTTTATGCCCACTTATAATAATAAATTATAGAGTTTCACTACAATTTCTATGTCCATTTCCATTAAAATATATCACTCCTATTATATAGGCATAATAAAACAATGTTGCATAATAGCTTTTGAATCATATTAACACACACCCATGTTCTGTAGCATAGTTCATTTTAGAAGTGTATGGCTTGACTATGCACATGCATAATTGTAGATGAGGATCAGTAATAGGGTGCCAGACATTTCTTAGATCCTTTGGATCTAACCTCATTTTTTCCTTCCTTGCAAGTTTTGGATCATACAAGAGCATACTAGAATGAAGCCTGGGTCAACACTTCATTACTTCAGGCAATATTTTGTACCTTCATTATTTATGTTCATCCACTTATGTATGTTTGCATTCATTCATATTCTTCTGAAAGTTAATCTTTATGAGCTCAAATTCAAAATAGTAAGTGCATTATTTTATTACTGATGTCCCTATATATTGTGTGAAGTGTTTGATCTCTCTCAGTAATAGGATGCCATTCATTGCTTAGATATTTTTCTAACCCCCATCTCTCTTTTCTTTGCAAGTTCTGGATCACACAGGGGCACACTAGATTCATACCCGGGTCAAGAATTCATCACTTCAGGCAATGTCTGGCACTGTTATTATTTATGTTCATCCTCTTATGTATGCTTGTATTCTTGTATTTTCTTTTGAAAGCTATTTTCTTTTTTATAGTATATACAAGTTATATATATATATATATATATATATATATATATATATATATATATATATATATATATATATATATATATATATATATATATATATATATATATATATATATATATATATATATATATATATATATATATATATATATATATATATATATATATATATATATATATATATATATATATAATCTTTGGATGCAAAAATTTCTTTTCCTTTACATGTATCTTTGCATGAAATGAACACAAATTAAACAAGATCATCTAATAATGCAAACTAGGGTACTGTAGTCACTCATCTAGTAATTAGTTCCCCAAACCATTACTAAGGATTGAACATAAGTCTAAGTCCCCAAATCTATTGTTCTGTGTATAAAACAATATATGGTTCACAACAACAGGAAACATGCAATGACAACAATAACATTGCATGATGCCTGAGCTCAAATTCAAAATAGTAAGTGTATTAATGTATGATCTAATAGCAACAACCTCATTGATCATTACCTTTCACTACTGATGACGATGATGCTACTACTGATGTAGTGGGCATGACAAGAATCAAATCACTTGAAAGACACCAGTATTTAGACATGCACAAATTAGTGACATGACTAAGAAAATTACCTTTCTTTACAATTGCATGGTTGTCTTTGGTTTGTCATTTTGTTTTGAGTGTCTAGTGATTTAAACCAAAGACTTCGACTGAACCAAAAATGTGCAAGTCTACATTAGTATGTTTCATTTTATCATAATTATAATTAGTACGAATGAACAAAATAATGACTATGCAATATTTGTGATAATGCAATATTTGTCAAAATAGCATCGATGACTTCAATCAATGTGCCTGTGTCAATGTGGTGTTGGCCCATGCATGTTGAAGATGTCATGCACAATAAGTAATCCTGGGAGTCAATTTTGGGTTTTCCCAAATAGGAAAAGGGTCTGGATACATAATTATATTTTATGTTTTAAAATAATGTGACAACTAATCATTTTATGAAGAACTGATGTACATTTGGTATTGTCACAAAAATAGTCAATGTTAATACTTGCAGTGGGTCGATCAAACCACATTTACATCTACCACATTTCATTATCTCATAAGTCACATCAAACAATCCACTTTCTGTAATCTAAGTCTCTCAGCTCAGTTCACCAAGAAGAAGACTTCTCCCAAGTCATCACGGACACCATAGTGATCTACGAATCTCCAATGTGCAAGTTTTGCACATCACTCTCTCGACATCACATCTAACTCATTCAAAACTATGGTAAAAATGGTACACAATCCCAGTGATCCATCACAACCCAATCTCAACAACAATGCAAAGAGTAGCTTGATTCCCTCTTCAAGCCGATCAATGCACAGTCTAATCAAAATCCAAGTCAAGTCACTGCTACACTCCATAGGAACAAAGCACATCAAATTTAGACCAAAGAAGTCAAGAAGCCACTTGAATCAGATATGAATGCAATCAGGTCCGCATATATCCCATGAACACATTAGGAAGAATGCATCTCTATTCACTGCACTAGCTTCTTGTGCTGGAGCTGTCACTGTCACAAGTATTGATTTGGTAGGATCCATTTGAAATCCAAGTCTCTAGACTTGACTCAATAATCCACGACCCGCTACCGAATCTACTATAAAGTTATCTCTGAATGATCTAGAACCAAATCACGAGCAGGAACCAGATCTGTAAGAACACCATTTTGAATCGACAAATATATATAATATATATATATATATATATATATATATATATATATATATATATATATATATATATATATATATATATATATATATATTTAAAAATTGATTGTCATCGTAACTATGACAACATTACAATAGTGACAGCTATCCGTCGCAAACATCCGGCATACAGCCGTCACATTAATAACATCGTTGTTAAAAAAAATCATAAATGACGAATGTCCATTGTAAATGTCCAACGAATGTCTATCGTATGTACAACATAGTCATCGTTACAAACCATAAATGACGCACATCTATCATAAAATTGCAATGGAAATCCATTGCACTAATAGCATTTATGTTAGTAAACAGGTTACTAATGATGACTACCCATCAGAATATTCTAACGGGTCACCGTCATTTGTATTTGTTGAGATAGTTAGGTGTCGCAATGTCAATGACCACAAATAGGTGCGATGACATGTTCACTTTGTTGGCACTCTCTTTTTGGGATGACTAAGGGTGTCATAATTACGACGCCTAATAGAACTATCAATTTTTCTAACTGCAAAAGTGTGACACTAGGTAGTGTCGCTCAATCAACAATATACTATCTAAATTTGGACGTTTGACTGTCAGAAAAGGGTCTCAAATGTACTAGTGTGTCTTTGCAATGCACACTTGTCCAATGAACTGTGAACTTTGAACTCTCGTGGTTCAAGATTCAAAGTTTAATGGATGTTATCCTTTTGCAAGAGGCTTTTCTTTTGTTTGTCGATCTTCCTTGTCACTATTTGTTTTTGCTTTATTTAATTACATCATGCCAAAGGGTAGTCCTTCTACCTTCTTGTTGAAATTGAACCATGAAATCTTATAATTCAAGGTTTGAGGTTCAACATGTGTTTGTAATTTGCAAAAGTGAAAGTGGTGATTTGACACAAAGGATAGCTGGCAATTGATTATGAGATCTGTGCATGGCATGGATATCATAATTAATAGAGATGACACTTAAGTGTCACTTCACTCTTGGGAAAGTACAATAATCAATGTTTAAAGTGGTGCGAGTTCCCTGTGATCATTAATTGAGCCTCATGAGACATTATTCACCATTTATTGTGAATCTCCCATGATTTGTGAACTATTTTATGATAAATTGAAGAGCCTAGCCATTTTTGTTCATAGTGGCACAGATATCTCAAGTGACTGGTGCAGAAGAAGGTATGTTTTCCTTCTCTTAGAGCTTAGTGTGTCACATAAGAAAGTAGGTGAATCTCTCTTCTGGCCTCCTTGTTTTAGTTAAAAGCTTGTTACTTTGTCAAATTCAAACTCCTTTAAGGCTACAGTATCTCCTTGATCATTCCTAGTTTGTGAGTCCAAAATGAAGAACCCAGTGCCAAATTTTGGAAATACTTCTCCTTTAATTTTTTGTCTTCTCGATTGTGAAGATACCTTGATCAAAATTGGAGCCTTAGAGGAAATTATAAGCCATGTCAAAGAGCCCATCCCAGGTTCGATGCTAGAAAAAGCTATTCAAAGTGGTTTGACTGATGTAGCAAATTTCCCTGTAGTGGCCCCCTATCGAAAGATAGTTCTTGAGTGTGCAAAAAGATATAGTTTTGAGAAGTGTATTAAAAAGGTTGACAAGAGTCTACTGGTATATATAAATAAAGATGTCATCTTGAAGGCAATATGAATCCCTGAAAGAGACCCATATGAAGGGTGGAATATTCCCTCATCCCAGTCAGTTTTAGACATGAAGAGATAAATCTATAGGAATGAGATAGCTCAGTACTAGTTGCTGAAAGCTCAAAAAGGAGGTTCCAGGCTCCCAAAACTGCTCACCGTAAATCATTTCAAGCCTGAGGTAGCTGAACTGGTTATTTTTCTCAATAGATTAAAAGGAAACCAACACACATATTATTGGCATGACTGGATGTATTTCTATATCCAGGTCACTCTTAGAGGGGAAAAATATATTGAATGGGATGAAACCATTGCCGATGAACTCAATCATCAGTTAGCAAACTTTCTTGCTGGCAGTAGGTTTCACATGTCTTCCTACCTGTTTTAGATCCTAGCCTATACCAAAGAGTGGAAAGGTCTATTTCATGAATAGCCCCTCCCAAATATGAAGGTCTATGATTACTACCCTCATCTGCAAAAGGAATATCATGTTGACACCTTTCTAAAACTGAATGGGGTTTTCTTTGGGAGGTTAACCTATGAACTTCAAGGGAATACTAAGCAGAGAAGGTCTGAAGAAGCTAAAACCTCTGTTAATAATTATGGAAGTTTCTTCATCTAGTTTAGAAGGTTCACATATCTTAGGATTGGTAGTTTTGAAGGGGAACCATTCAAGTTGCCCAGATATGCTTTTGATAGCTTGATTATTGCAGAAGTGGCTCATCAACTGGCATATGTTCATAAAGGAGTTAAGGAAAGAAAGGGTAGAGAAAAGTCCACCTTTCTAGTTGAGTTAGGGTATTATACCTATAAAACCTCTTCAGATGCCCTAAATCTAGAGCATGAATTAAGGAAGCTTAATCTAAAGACGTTTGAACTCAGAAAGGACTTTGATAGTAGAGGATATGCTGCTCAACATTTAAATTTACCTTCCGAGTTTCAACATATTCCCCAAATAGAGGTTTATTGGGAGGGTTGTGATAATGATTTTGAAGTAAAAGAAGAACATGGTCAAGGTTTACCTTAGGACAAATTGCTACCCTAAATATTTAGATTGATATCATAGCAGTAGATGAGGATGATGGTGCAGAGGTAATTGATGATCAGTTCAAAACCAGAGTTAGGGGTACACCACTACCTGATATAGACTGGGGTATTGATTAGAGAGAGAGCATAATAATCAAGACCCTCAGTGTGATTAAAAGAACCGAGAAATGGATCAAGACCAAGTAGCCTCCCCCTCTAAGGAGACACAATACAAGGAGGAAAACACACATTGATGCAGTAACCAAGCCTATTGATTTTGCTAAAAAAAATGCTTCTCTTGTAGGTAGATCCAAAGCTAAAAATAAAATAAATTCTAAATTAGTCCTGGTGAAACAAGCCTCTCCTCCCTCTTCACCAGTAATAAGAACCTCCAGAAATAAAGAAAGTAAGGAAAGTGATAAGATGATCAATGAAAAGGAGGTGATTGATATTGATGTGATGGATACTCATGTCAAAGCAGGCTGATTCAGATAACTTGGGTAAAGATACCTCGACTCCAAAGGGAAATCAACAAGATTCTGGAAACCCCTCAATAGCTGTGGTGAGCGATAATTTTCAAACTCCTCCTCCCATTCTTAGCTAGCTAGAGAACTCTATCAGTAAGAAGTGGAATTTTCTACCAATAACTCTACCAGTTGAAGACATGGTCAGTAAATGCTTAGGAGCTTCTATCAAACATAAAAGAATTAGGATGGAGTCAATGATAGAGGTTGAAGAGAAGACTGGGAAATGGACAACAAAATGTGCATTACCAAAGTCTGATAAAAATGTTTCTAAAGCCTCTATTGAAGATTTTATTATTGAGAAGATAGACTTGGGAGTTGCCAGCAGGGTAGCAGATGCAAACCATCTTGAATCTTCTACACGAAAAATATTGCATAGGATTTTCAAAGATGAAAGAGATAAAAAAGAGTTGAAGGCTACCATACAGAGGCTAGCAGAATTCATCCAAGCTGTTCAAGAGCCTAGCCTGCTTCCACTTACCCAAGTACCTCATATGTTCTATCCTCACTCACTAGAAGTCCACAAAACCCTAGACCAAATTCAAAGGAATAAACTTGTAGTGGAGGTTTTCAATAAATGCGTTGCAGGGATGATTCAATGAGGAAGTGATTATATTACTCTGCTGATTGAAACTCATGGGGTTGTGACTCAAACCATCTTAGAAATGTTAATTGAATTAACTAAATGGAGAAAGGAGAGGAAGAAATGGATGGGTATATCTGATCAGTTGTAAAAAATTGATCATTATGGAGTGCCCAAGTTCATTATGGAAAAACTAGTTCCTGGCCTGAATGAGGAAGCTCTTTATGTCTGTGTGAAAAGCATTGAATGGAGAAATTCAATCATTAAAGATGGATGTGAAGGAGTGACCTTCTTTCTTAATGACCTTAAAGGTCTGATAGATACAATGCAAAAAGACCTTAAGTGCCTAAATATCATTCTAATGGATGAGAGTACCCAAGATATTGAAAAGGTAGAGAAAATGACTCAGGACTTTGAAGTATGTGTAGCAGTGATCAAAGATAGTAAAGATCTTACAACTGAAGATCTCACTTCTATAGCTAATACTGAGGCTATGTTAGTGGTTTGTGTAGATCACCTGGAGTCTCATAAATCAAGGTTGAGTTAGATATGAAAATATAAGAAATTTCTCAGATAGAGAATCACTCTCATCAGCCTACCATATCATGCCACAGTCATCAATGCATCACTTGCTCATGAAGAGTGGAGGTAGGCACATGCATCTGGATCTTCTCAACACTGAACCAAAGGCATCCAACTCAGCCATGACCAGTGATCATGATCCACTTATTTTGAGTCGTTGTTTTTTAGTTTTCCATTATTTTATGTTTTTAGCATATTTTGGTTATCTTAAGTAGTTCCGAGCCGAAACTCTAGGAGTTTTGATAAACGTTACTATTTTTGATAAATTGTAACTGATCGCTATATAAAGCTAGGAGAAAACTATTGAAAGGGATGTTAGTAGTTTTTTTGCTTAATAGTAGAATATTTTACGTTTAATATTTTGTTGAAAGACTTGAATTAACGTTTCTAAATTAGTGAATGAAAAAGACTTATTGATATAAATCTATTGGTTTATATTTGTGGGTGGATCTCTTTTGGGATATCTTACATTGAGCATAATTTCTTGGTTGAATGTCTTTATCTTTCTTCAAATTCTAGTTAAAGTTGTACCTTAGATTAGTGTAATATTTTCTTATTAAAGTCTATGAGCTTCAGATCTGTTAGTTATTTCCAATTACCAGTAATTATGTCATATTGATGAAAGTTACTGCTTATGCCTTATCAACTTTCTGGCCAAAAGTTTAATGATTGCAGAAATGCATTATTCTTTTTCATAAAAATTCATTGAAGATTTTACTAGGAGCTATACCATAATTCAGAGGGTTAAATAGTTTATGTTTAATCCAGTTGTTAGTAAAGATTTAATGTTTCTTGGTGGGTTATAGAGTATAGAAATAAATCTAAAAAAGAGACAAATTCATTTACTAATAGTTTTTGGCGACTCTACTGGGGAGCTAAACTAGTAAACTAGTGTCTTTGCT
This sequence comes from Chamaecyparis obtusa, assembly GCA_027943335.1. Taxonomy (NCBI): domain Eukaryota; kingdom Viridiplantae; phylum Streptophyta; class Pinopsida; order Cupressales; family Cupressaceae; genus Chamaecyparis; species Chamaecyparis obtusa. Next base: position 167,851 of record BSBK01005055.1, on the reverse strand, counting down.
TGGTTTAATGTGTAAGCATGGTGTTACCTGCTGATGTAATACCTGGTCAAGCTGAAGTTCCCCTAGTCCTACAACTTGGTCTGCAATTTCATGACACTCAAGAGGATATTATTACAAATCTAAATAACTTGGCTTGGAAAGTAAAAAAAAGTAATGAACAGTATCAACAAGTTCAATTAGTGTTAGTAGAAGAGGAAGAGATTGGTGAATGGTTGAGGGGTCTCCCCGTAGCTCGAGAAGATGTAGTAGTTGATAGAGCAATTCAAAGACCATAGAACTACCAAGTTGGAGTCTAGACCTTACACCAGGTCTCAATGAGAGGCGGGTATTTTTTACAGTATTTTTGAAGAATTGAGAATTCTTGAAACCACAAGAGTGAGCCCCTCTAAGAAAAAGGCCTAGAGCATACCTTATTCTCCTCCTAAAGAATCTTTTCATTCATCTACTAAAACCTATGATGGGTAAGGCTTGACTTTATCAGGGATTCAAGCCCCTCCTCTTTTAACTATCTTTCCAATAGTTATCATGGCTCAACCATGGGGTAATACAGTAGGCCCTTTAGCTCTAAGCGCTCATCATGCTCTTCCTAAAGGAGCCAAAGATATTCTTCCAAGGTTCTTTGGGGATGGAAAAGTAGCTGTAGAAGAGCATTTCAATTTTTTTAATGTAGTCACTAGCATTTTAGGGGTGCAACTTGAAGATGTAGTAGTTAGACTCTTTGTTCAAACCCTCACAAAAGGAGCAGTGGAGTAGTTTGGACATCTTCCCACGGGATCCATAACTGGCTGGAATTCCATGAAAACCACATTAGAAGGCTGTTTCAAAAGTGCAGACGATGAGCATTCTCTGTTAGCTCAACTTACATAGATGAAAAAGGAGATCCGTGAGCCTATGAGAGATTATGTAGCCCAATATAAAAAATTCATTCATAGGATTCCTACTACAAAAAGGCCCACCCCTGAAAACTAGCAATGTTTCTTTGTAAATTCTATGCCTTCGGACATCAATTTTCATCTTAGAAGGAATAGACCAGTAGACTTGGCAACTCCTCAAAGCCATGTTGTTGAGCTAGAAGATGATTTGATCACCACAGGAAAGTGGAGAAAAGATGTCCAAGTACCCAATGCACACAATAAATCTTCTTCTAATCCTATGCTGCAAAGATTAGTAAATGATGTGATTACACTCAAGAGGTAGCTTCCTAAAAGTAATACCAATCCTCCTCCTTTGTATCGAGATATTCCTAGAGGAATACCTGAACAAGCTGGACCTAGTCACAGATCTCAAAATTATCCTCCATTTGATAAGAATTTATTGGAAGCTCCTCCTAGAAGAGCTAATATGTGTACCTTCCACTTTACAGATGATCATGATGGTACCTCCTATCCAAAAATGATCTAATCAATGCAGATGCATGTGAACCAAGAATTGACAGAAGAATCACGTGATGATGCAGTGAGTCCTTAGTTGCCTGGCAGCTCTGAAAATTATTACATAGAATATGAGTCCAACTCTGAGTGAGGAGGAAGTATTCTAGAAACTTTACAGGACCCTGCATGTACCATGCTAACCAGAAGTTACCACAATTCTCAAGCCAATGACACACCATCAACATCACAATGGTGGGACAAAGGTAAAGACTTTTCTCAAAAATCATCAACCTTTAAAAGCTCTTTTTCTAAAGAAGATGAATGATTGAAGAAAAACAATTCTAGTACTTCTTTTGATATAGTTGATTTATGTGAAAGTTCTAAGATTCAAGTTTCCCCTGCTAAATATCTTAGAATGAATCCAAAAGAGTTAGAAAGACTTGTCGAACATGTTAAATCAGGTCAACCTCCTGTAGATAAAACTACTAATGCTACTTTCTCAAAACAAGCTTCTGTAGAAACTCAAACTACCGAAGAAAAGAATCCTCCACAAGAAAAGAGTCCTCCTATAGGATTAAAACTAGAGCCTTTGTATTTGTCCTTATTTATTCATGGCTTTAAGTTGAATAATTGCATTATAGATTTAGGGCATCTAATAATATCATGCCTGCTTCAGTAGCCAAAGCTCTGGATCTTCCCTCACTGCGACCTTTGGTCAATGCTACGCCCTAGATGAAAAAAAGTCCCCTTAGTTGGACAAATCAAGGATGCTCAAGTAGCCCTTGCAGCATACCCCAGTAAAAAGATTAAACTAACTATACTTGTAGCTGATATTCCATCAAGCTATGGTATGCTTCTAAGTAGGACTTTCTGTCGGGATCTTGGAGGAGAGATCAAACTTGACTGGTCTCAAGAAATTATTATAGTGGGAGATAAAAGGATTGTCTTACAACCACAGGGAAAATCAAAATACACAGTATTCCCATATGAAGATCCAGAGTCTCAGATACTCTACCAGGAATCTAAGTTTGGAAATTATATGATCTCATCCACACCAAACATGAATGAAGAAGTGAGAACTGGTAAGTCTGATGGCCTTTGGACTTTCGAGTTTGATGGCAACTGTGCCTTTGTTGGTTACGGAGTAGGGGTTGTATTCATATCACCAAAAGGAGACCTTTTTCCATGGGCTTTTAAGATGGATTTTGATAATACGAACAACACTGCCAAATACGAGTCTCTTTTGCTTGGCATTGAAGAGGCGAAGAAAATGGGTATCAAGGTACTCCAAGCCAGAGTAGATGTAGAACTTGTTGTGAGACAAGTAAGAGGAATGTATTCAACAAAAAATGAAAGACTCAAACATTATAGAAATTATGTTTGGGATGAGATTGAAGAGTTCAAATCTTTCTCCATAGAAGATGTTCCCAAAGAACTAAATAGCAGAGCTGATTCCCTAGCAGTTTCTTCTTCCCTGTTGTTGCCACATTCAGATTTTAAGAAAAGTTCCTACAAAATTGAAATGGTGTATAGACCAAAAGCTCCAGATAATGCTAAGCATTGGCATGTCTTTCAAGATGATAAACATATTAATAAATTCTTGTAGTTGGGAGAAGTTTTTAGTATTACCTTCTTTAAAGGATCTTCATCAACCTATGATGAGTTTTGTCTAGATGGTGTAACAAATGAAGGGATCTTTCAATTATAAGGGAATTGTATTCCTAAAGAGCTTGTCTCTCTTGAAAGCCAATTTGATAGATGTGATGCTCTAAAATCACCTCCTCCACCTCAAGAAAACACAAATCAAGGTGACTATGAGAAGGTAAACATAGGGGAGGAAGAAGAACCTAGATGTATAAATCTGGACAAATGTTGCACTTTAGATGAGAAGCAGAGATTTGTTAATTTGCTAAAGGAATATTGAGATACCTTTGCTTGGTCCTACCATGATTTAAAAAACTTCAAAGGAGGAAAATTCTAGCACCAAATTCCTCTCAAACTGGGTACTTCACCTTTTAGGTAGAAATTAAGAAACTCTAACCCAAAAATTTTTGAGGTAATTCACAAAGAGGTAGAAAAAATGCTACAGGCCCATATCATTTATCGTATTTGTCATTCTACCTAGATTGCGAATATAGTTCCTTTCAGAAAGAAAAATGGCAAGATAAGAATCTGCATAGATTTCAAGAACTTGAGCCAGTGTAGCCTCAAAGATAACTATGGACTCCCTATCATGGACCATATTCTGTAGACTATGGCAAGTTTGGAGATGATGTCAATGCTAGATGATTTTTCTAGTTACAACCAGATCAAGGTGGCTATCTAGGGTCAGCATAAAATAGCTTTTACTACCCCATGTGGCACATATGCTTATAACACAATGCCTTTTGGCTTGATTAATGTAGGTGCCACTTTCCAACGTGCAATGAATTCTTCTTTTAGCCATCTCCTTAATAAGGTAATAGTTATTTATCTTGATGATCTGACTGCATTTTCCAAGAGGCATAGAAACCATCTAAGGGATTTAAGATCAGTTCTACAGAGATGCAGGGAACATGGCATTTCATTAAATTCAAAGAAGTCCATCTTTGCAGTTACAGAGGGTAAATTTTTGGGCCACATCGTGTCATAGAAGGGATCAAGATTGATCCAAAAAGAGTTAAAGAAATCTAGCAGCTTGGTTTACCTTCGAATAGGACTGGTGTTAAGTCTTTCTTTGGGCAAACCAATTTCATAAGAAGGTTTGTTTCAGAATTTACGAAAACTACTAAGCATATGGTGAGCCTCTTGAGTGAGAAGAACCCATTTAAATAGAGCACAGAGGCTGTCAAAGCATTTGATGACATTGAGAAAGCTATAGTAGATGCTCCCACTTTAATAAATATAGATTACAAGAAAGACTTCATAATACACTATTATGCCTCAAAACATACAATGTCTGGAATATTTTTGCAAAGGAATGATAAAGATGAAGAGGTACCCATTGCTTTCATGACATACCTCTCAAAAAGAATGAGTTAAATTATCCATTGGTCCAGAAGCAAGCATATGCGCTGGTAAAAGTGGTGAAGGCTTTCAGGTTCTACATTCTACATTCTCACTCAATTGTTTTTGCTCCTACCTCTACTGTCAAAGATGTCCTAACTCAACAAGAGATAGGGATGAACAACTGAACCATGTGGATTTTTAGGATTCAAGAATTTGACCTAGAAATTTGTCCTACCAAGCTGGTTTGAGGTCAAGGATTATGTAAACTTATGTCTGAGCAAGACCCTGATAGCAGTATGCCCTCAGTTCTTTTTGTCAATTGTTGTGATTCTTGGCTTTTAGATGTAGCATTTTACCTTACTTATGGAGATTGTCCCCCTCATCTAAACCCAAAAGAAAGAAGAAATCTCACATTAAAGGCCATGAAGTATGTTATTGTGGATGACATACTATATAAAAAGGGTTTGGATGGAGCTTTCTTGAGGTGTGTTGACAAAGACCAGCAAGAAATATTACTTAGGAAGTTTCATAGTGAGGCATGTGGTGGTCATTTCTCTTCCATAGTAACCACTTTTAAAATTATTAGGAATTGTTATTACTAGATAGGAATGTTTGGTGATGTTTATAAGTGGGTTGCAAATTGTGAAAAATGTAAATTGTTCAGTGGAAAGCCACAGTTGGCAGCTCTCCCATTGAGGCCGGTGGTCATAGAAGAACCTTTTGAGCAATGGGGTTAGACTTCATCAAACCAATCAACCCTCCTTCAAGTGCTAGAGACACCCAAATTCTCACTGCAACATACTATTTCATGAAATGGGTAGAGGTGGTCCCTGTTAAGAAGACCACATCTGAAGTGGTGTGTGAGTTTGTAAAGAATTACATTCTAGTAAGGTTTGGCATTCCAACCAAGATGGTTACAGACAATGCTACAAATTACTCTTCTCATGAGTTGAAATTAGTTTTTTATGACCACGACATCTACCTCTCCCATGCATCTAACTATTATCTACAGGGAAATGGACAGGCATAATCAAGTAATAAGAACTTGATCAGGATAATGAGGAAGCTAGTATGTGACAACACTAAGGATTGGCATAAGAAACTATTTGAAGCTCTTTGGGTTGATCAAAATTCTCCAAAAAGAGTAATTGGCATGTCACCCTTTGAATTGGTTTATGCTGTTGAAATGTAGCTTTCACTACCACTAGAGCTAGCTACCATGAAACTACAAAAAACAATTGAAGATCAGGTTTACCAAGATGCTCTTGAGAAATGGATTTTGTATCTCAACAAAATAAAGGAGGAAAGAGAAGAAATGGTAAGTCATGTTGGCTCTTTTCCTTGTAGGACCAAGCTTGAATCAAATAGTTGGGCTTAGACTCATAGATTAGGCACTCAAGCTTGACAAGAAAAACAAACCAATTGATGAGGACAAAGAGAAATCCTCCTTCTTCTTTGAGCTCCACATTCACTCAGGTGGGTATTACCTTGTCTACACATTCTAGACACCTCATGACAAACCAAAGGCCTACAGATAGATTAATGTGGAATGGTTCTCAAACTCCTAGGTATCATGTACCTCAATGAAGCTAATATCTCATGAAATAGCCCTATTTGCATGGAGTGAGTATGAAACCAGAAACCTATCCTAACAACATAAAGGGAAAGGGTGGGACTGAAATGAATTGATTTTAAATGGATATTAAAGGGACCCCTGAGATACCCTAAGTCTCTAATAGACCAGTGCCTTGTCCAATGGGCCACAGAGTCAAATACCCTACTACAAGAGATAGCTATAAAACAAGAACACAACACACTCACCCTAACTAGATCATACATTACCAAACCACCAGTGCACACAGATATGCTATCACCTATCCAAAGAAAGACCTAGGAATAGGTAATACATTCACCAGCATCCACTGGAAGACAAGCATGATGCATCTTTGATACCTCAGCTCATACATATCTAAACACCAACCCTGAACCAGTTACCTCTGCGAAGACAACTCCACTTGTAAACACTTAGGCAATACAAGCAGAAAAACCAAACACCCTTGATGTATGATTAATGCATTTAGAATTCAAATGGAGATAATCTGATATAAGAGTAAGTATGCTAAAATCTCATACATAAGACAAATCTGTTACAATATGTATTGTATTCTCAGAACCAACAATGGAAAGAAGAACACCCTATATGCAGAGAGAAGGAGAAAATCCGCAGAACAGAACCCCTCACTGGAACTGACAAAATTTAGAACCCTTGCTAAGTCAAAAATTTGACTACATATACCCCTAGCTACCTTAGAATTCTTAGAGAGAATGCAACAAGCTACGGACAGCTAGGGCATAGGATTTCACCCACCCAACCTACTAGAAATGGTCACAGAAATTACTGTAGGGGTAGGAAATACAAGCAACCTGGAGAAAGAGATCTCAAACAGATCTTACAATTATGACAATCAGTACAAGACACCAGGTAGAACCATGAAAACCAATATAAATCAGGCACCTACAAACACTTATCGAGCACAAAATAGTCCTTCATACGGCACAAAAGTCTCCATGCAATCAAGTAACATGCCTCTGGACCACCTTGCAATCACTAGCACCACCAAACCAATCAAAATCTGCCGAAGAAGCCATAAAGTCTGGTACTTCCTGTCACTACAAACCCTTCAGAAAATTTGAATTCAAATCCAACAGTCACATCCTCTCTTGGTGCCTACAGAGAAACAACAGCCCACATTCAAACCATCACCAACTTTATATTGGCGTCGTCGATCTCTTTATCTTTCCCATGATTGGTAACTTAACACTCAACTTTAGTGGTGTAGTCACGCTATCATATCTCTCACCACCATAGGAAATAGGTCTCAAATAATGCTTGGTCGCATGGTCACAAGGCACCAAACTAACCTTTGCGATCATGCGACCGCAGTCTTCAAACCACAGCCAACGGTCAGAAACCTCACAGGAAAAGTCCCTAGCAACATTACCACCATAACTTCACAACTGCGATGGACACATGGCACCCTATCGCATGATCACATAGCCTCAAGATGGGCTATGTGATCATGTAGCAACCCACAGATCTCAATCCTACCGCAACCACCACCGCTAAGTCCTCACACAAATGTCTGTTGCATGATCGCATAGCCTTGAAAAAGGCTATGCGAACATGCGACTAACCATTAGCATTCACTGTCGAATGCAGCCCCACTCTACCGAGTCATCGCAAATACAGACCCCACATATTTGGCATACTAGCGACCAAAGATCTTCCACTAGTTCACTGAATACTTCCTGCCTCTGCACAAGAATCTAGCAATCTCGCGACCACCATTCGTCAAGACGCCAAATGAAATGGGGAACCGCCAAACCATCTCACAAATACACTACAAGACAACACTTTATCGGCACCCCCAACTTCTTTTTGGTTTGGATCACCAAAATCAAGACCCCACTTGGGCTTGCCATATGCCACATGTCACAACACTTTTCGCCAAATCCCGCCCAGTCACCAACACCGAACCCACACCCATGACCCTTTGAAAATGAATGGCTGGTGTAAGATCTCATGGCTCTGACAAATCCCATTAGAACTTACGCCAGTCGTAGGATCCATCCTCACCACAGACCCCATCGACAATGGCCCCACCACTAACTTTGCAACTGTGATGCCACCTCAGTGCCTGTCGGCCAATGAAAATCAAGCACATCACTCCACCTGGCAAATGGAATAAAATCTGATGGATGGCACATGATCGCAAAGGCTGAGAATATTCCTTGAGATCATATGCCAACCATATATTTGCAATCTCTGACACCGGGCAATGAAAAGAGTTGGGACCCACAAACCAATTGCCAAACATTCAGTGACTACGCGACTAACCACCAGCCAAGGCCCTGGAGGTTAGCAGATAACCACCAACCTGTCAAAGATCACACGACTATAGTTGCTGAGTTACTGGATGTCAGCCACCTAACCACTAGAAATAGGATATCAATAGATAACTACTAGTCGCCAGGTCGCTGAATGAAGAATAAATTGTTAGATAGCTGAACCAAGAAAAGAGCCGGGACCACACAGATAGGTGGTAGGTGTTCACATGATCACATGTCAGAAAAGTCTGACATGCGGCCATGTGACAGCCAACTAGGAGGAGCCACTTGTCATGCCCACACAAAAAAAACCAACGGACGCCACAAAAGTGCAAAGGCTAAACATCTTGCATCTTTTCCATGCGAACATATGACAACCGTTGATCCTCCCCAAACTTTAACAGTGCAGAAGCAAAACAAAGACTACCACATGACTATCAGGCATTCAGCAACAACGTGACAAACCACCCACGTGACCATGAGATGTTAGCAGATAACCGCCAGATATTTAGAGATCACATGACCAAAGAGAAAAAGATCACCCGCCATGTCACTGGAGGTTAAGCACCAACCGCCAAGCACGAAGAGATAACATGACAACATAGTCATCAAGTCACTGAAAAGGAGATGTAACTGCTAGAAAACCCAAACAATCAGTGACATAGAGCCTACAAGAACTAGGCCCCACCAAACATCGCACCTACGTAGTTAAGGAAACATAGCAAACAGGAGATAATGCAAGGTTGAAAACACATAATATTTTCGATGGAAGAGGGCTAAAAACACACAGAGTTTTCACACAAATCAAAAACACATAGGAATTTCTGACAGACCAAAAGGCAAACAAGGGAGCCGAAAACAACATGAGTTTTCGATGGAAAAAGATAAGCGAACCAAATAGGAAGCACAAGGTCAAAAACAACATAGGTAAAAAACACACAGACTGAAAACATCATGCACTTTTTGAAAATATTGTGGGTTTTTGACACTGAGGCAGATTTTGAAAACACTGCTTCCCGCGGACCTTAACTTGAATAACTTTCAGGATTTTTCAATTTAGGAGGTGCAATTCAGGCCAAAGCAAGGTGACAACATGGAGAACATAGGGCAGAAGGCAATGAAGAACTCTTGCAAGGAAAATAGTCCATTTTCATAAAAATTTTGCTATGACAGAAAATCGGCCTAACAGTGGCTCTGTTTGGGGATGATGGGTAACTTGTGCCCATGCGAGAATTAGGATTTCTGGGAGAGCAGACCATCAACTGGACAAAAAAGCAAGGACCACAAAAAATGTAGGGAATAGGAAATCACACAACAAGAAGGGGAAAGACATATTTACAAGAATGTACATTTTATACAGAAACCTGCAGCAACAAACAAGAGTTAGTTCTTGCCTCTGTCAAAAACTTGATTTTCATTCCTTCCTTCATGTTGCACATCAGACATTTTTCCTTCATTTGTCTCCACAGGTCTGTCAACATGTTCAACCAGCAAATCAGGAAAAACAAAGAAGCTTTCTTCATGGTGCATGTAAATTTTTTTGGCATTCTCTCCATTCTGCTCACTATGAAAGAAAGATTCAGCATGCCAATGGCCAGCACCTCTATACTAAAATTGATCTTTACCTATTGACTCATGCATGCTATCAACTGGAAACACAAAAGCTTCATACTCTTCCTGCAGAAAGACCTCATCTAGATCTTGACTTTGCATTTCCACAGGTGTAACCAGCTAGACCTCAAAAGAATAGTCAGATTGATATCCACAAATGAAGAATGAACACCCTGAATCAACTGGATCTAAAACCTCCACATGCACCTCAAACAAAGGATTGACAACTCCATGCAATAAATCTTGTTGAACATCATGACAAAAGATGGTTTGATAGTCAAACTCTTCATCATATAAAGGATTGGAAAACACCTTAAAATTAGCACCCATCTCAACCTCATAGAGACTCACAGCACATGAAGAAAAATCAGAGCCATATGAAGACTCACAATCATCACATTCAATTATTTCTTCTTTATCTTCACACCCTAAGGATGAATCATCCTCAGCATCTTCACTATCTAAAGAATATTCACTTCCATCATCACTTTCCTCTTCCCATGTTGCATCTGACTCATATGAAGACACCACACCCTCAATGTCTTCATCACTCTCAGCATCAGCACTTAAGGACATGACCCTAAGTGCCTCTTCAAGCTCAAGGCTGCCATCACCAAGTATCCAATCCCTGACACATATGTAATGTTCTTCCCAAAAAGCATCTGACCAACTGGTTGACTTAGGAAAACAGAGCTCCAAGAATAAACCAATGAACTCAGATTCAGGAAACTCAACATCCTCAGGAAGCTCATCATACATCTCATAAAATCTATCATAAAATAGAGATATGGATAGATCCTTTCTGTATCCTACATTTAATCATACTAATCTCATATAATCTCTAAGGATGCCTTGTTCTAATAATGCAATCTCATTATTGATCCTATCCATTACAACCAATGCAATACTTCCATAAAATTCTACCAAACTGTAGCTGAAAACTTGAAGTATGCTAACCTCTAATCACACCTTACTTCTTTGTGCTTGATCACTTAATTAGGAGACATTTAAAACTTAAAAAATACCTAGGAAGATCTTGCAGTAGAAGACCTTGTTGACTAGAAGCAGGGCAGATCTAGAGCTCACCTTGAAGCTTCATCAGATTCATTGTCATGCAGAGCCGCCACCTCCTTGAGAGGAAAATGATATTCTTTATTTCTTCTTCCAGCCAACACAAAACTACACCAAGTAACATGCACTGTCTATCAGGAAACACACTGATCAAACAAAAAACTTAGAGTCGCCACTCAGCACGCAGTGAGAAGATTTAGTCAATGACTTTTGTTTATCTGACTCTGTTCTAGACTCTCCCTAGCAGAGTCATCATTTTTTTGACTCTTTTCCTTGCAGGACCAAGCTTAAATCAAATAGTTGGGCTTAGAGTCATAGATTAGGCACTCAAGCTTGACAAGAAAAACAAACCAATTGATGAGGACAAAGAGAAATTCTCCTTCTTTGAGCTCCACATTCACTTAGGCAGGTATTGCCTTGTCTGCACATTCTAGACACCTCATGACAAACCAAAGGCCTACAGACAGATTAATGTGGAATGGTTCTCAAACTTCTAGGTATCTTGTACCTCAATGAAGCTAACATCTCATGCAATAGCCCTATTTGCATGGAGTGAGTATGAAAACCAGAAACCTATCCTAACAACATAAAGGGAAAGGGTTGGACTAAAATGAAATGATTTTAAGTGGAGATTGAAGGGACCTCTGAGATACCCTAAGTCTCTGATAGACCAGTGCCTTGTGCAATGGGCCATAGAGTCAAATACCCTACTGCAAGAGACAACTATGAAACAAGAACACAACACACTCACCCTGACCAGATCATACATTACCAAACCACCTGTGCACCCAGATATGCTATCACCTATCCAAAGAAAGACCTAGGAATAGGTAATACATTCACTAGCATCCACTGGAAGACAAGCATGATGCATCTTTGATACCTCGGCTCATACATATCTAAACACCAACCCTGAACCAGTTATCTCTACGAAGACAAATCCACTTGCAAACACTTAGGCAATACAAGCAGAAAAACCAGACACCCTTGATGTATGATTAATGCATTCAAAATTTAAATGGAGACAATCTAATACAAGAGTAAGTATGCTGCAATCTCATACATAAGACAAATCTGTTACAATATGTATTGTCTTCTCAGAATCAACAATGGAAAGAAGAACACCCTATATGTAGAGAGAAGAAGAAAATCTACAGAATAGAACCCCTCACTGGAATTGACAAAATTTAGAACCCTGGCTAAGTCAAAAATTTGACTACATATACCACTAGCTGCCTTGGAATTCTCAGAGAGAATGCGACAAGCTACAGACAACTAGGGCATAGGGTTTCACCCACCCAACCTACTAGAAATGGTCATAGAAATTACTGTAGGGGTAGGAAATACAAGCAGCCTGGAGAAAGAGATCTCAAACAAATCTTACAATTATAACAATCAGTACAAGACACCAGGCAGAACCATGAAAACTAATATAAATCAGCCACCTACAAACCCTTATTGAGCACAAAATAGTCCTTCATACGGCACAAAAGTCTCCATGCAATCAAGTAACACACCTCTGGACCACCTTGCAATCACTGGTGCCACCAAACCAATCAAAATTCATCGATGAAACCATAAAGTCTGGTACTTCCTGTCGCTGCAAATCCTTTGGCAAATTTGAATTCAAATCCAACGGTCACCTCCTCTCTTGGCACCTGTAGAGAAACAACAACCCACATTCAAATCATGACCAACTTTATATCCCCACCGTTGATCTCTTTATCTTTCTTAGGCTTGGTAACTTAACACTCAACTTTAGTGGCGCAGTCGTGCTGTCATATCTTTCATCGCCATAGGAAATAGGTCTCAAATAATGCTTGGTCACATGATCGCAAGGCACCAAACTAACCTTTGTGATCATGCGACTATGGTCTTCAAACCACAGCCAACAGTCAGAAACCCTGCAGGAAAAGTCCCTGGCAATATTACTACCATAACTCTGCAACCGTGATGGACACATGGCACCCTGTCACATGATCACATAGCCTCGAGATGGGCTATGTGATCATGCGGCAACCTGCAGATCTCAATCCTGCCGCAACTACCACCGCTAAGTCCTCATGTAAACGTCAGTTGCATGATCGCATAGCCTTGAAAAAGGCTATGCGAACATGTGACTAACCGTTAGCATTCATCACCGAACGCAGCCCCACTCTGCCAAGTCACCACAAATACAGACCCCACATATTTGGTGAACTGGTAACCAAAGAACTTCTGCCAGGTTGCTGAATACTTGTTGCCTCCGCACAAGAATCTAGCGATCCCATGACCGCCATTCGCCAAGTCACCAAATAAAATGGGGAACTACCAAACCATCTCACGTATACAAAATAAGACAACACTTTATCAGCACGGCCAACTTTTTTTTTGTCCAGATTGCCAAAATCAAGACCCCACCTAGGCTTGCCATATGCCACATGTCACAACACTATTCACCAAATCCTGCCCAATCACCAACACCAAACCCACGCCCATGACCCTTTGAAAATGAATGGCTGGCGTAAGATCTCATGGCTTTGACAAATCCCATGAGAACTTACGTCAGCCATAGGATCCATCCTCACTACAAACCTCACCTCCAATGGCCCCACCACTAAGTCCGCAACTACGATGCCACATCCGCGCTTGCCGGCCAATGAAAATCAAACACATCTCTCCACCCTACAAATGGAATAAAATCTGATGGATGGTGCATGATCGCAAAGGCTGAGAATATTCCTTGAGATCATACACCAACCGTATATCTGCAATCTTTGACACCGGGCAATGAAAAGAGCTGGGACCCACAAACCAACTGTTAAACATTCAGTGACTACATGACTAACCACCAGCCAAGGTGCTGGGGGTTAGCAGATAACCACCAACTTGTCAAAGATCAGGTGACTACAGTCGCCTAGTTGCTGGATGTCAACTGCCTAACCACCAGAAATAGGAGATCAATAGATAACTGCCAGTCGCCAGGTCGCTAAATGAAGAATAAACCATTAGATAGTTGAACCAAGCAAAGAGCTGAGACCACACAAATAGGTGGCAGGTGTTCGCATGATTGTCTTACATGCGGCCATGCTATAGCCAGCCAAGAGGAGCCACCTGTCATGCCCACACAAAGAAAACCAATGGACGCCGCAAAATTGCAAAGGCTAAACATCTTGCATCTTTTCCATGCAAACATATGACAACCACCGATTCTCCCCAAAATTTAATCGTGCAGAAGCAAAACAAAGACCGCCACATGACCATCAGGCATTTGGCAACAACATGACAAACCGCTAGCGTGATCGTGAGATGTTAGCAGATAACCGCTAGATATTTGGAGATCACGCGACCAAAGAGAAAAAGACCGCCCACCATGTCGCTGGAGGTTAGGCGCCAACCGCCAAGCATGAAGAGATAATGCAACAACACAGTCGCTAGATCACTGAAAAGGAGATGTAACCGCTAGAAAACCTAGACAATCAGTGACATAGAGCCTGCAAGAACTGGGCCCCACCAAACATCGCACCTGCGCAGTTAAGGAAACACAGCAAATAGGAAATAATGCGAGGTCGAAAACACACAATATTTTTTATGGAAGAGGGCTGAAAACACATAGAGTTTTCAGACAGATAAAAAACACACAAGAATTTCTGACAGACCAAAAGGCAAACAAGGGAGCCTAAAACAACATGGGTTTCCGATGGCAAAAGATAAGCGAACCAAATAGGAAGCACAAGGTCAAAAATAACATAAGTCAAAAACACACAGACCGAAAACATCATGCACTTGTTGAAAACATTGTGGGTTTCCGACACTAAGGCAGATTTTGAAAACACTGCTTCCCGCGGACCTTAACTTGAATAACTTTCAGGATTTTTCAATTTAGGAGGTGCAATTTAGGCCAGAGTAAGGTGACAACATGGAGAACATAGGGTAGGAGGCAATGAAGAACTCTTGCAAGGAAAATAGGCCATTTTCACAAAATTTTTGCTATGACAGAAAATCAGCCTAACAAGTCAAATAGCCACACACCAAGCTTGAGTCAAGAAAATTTTTTATCAGAAGGCCAGTCCTAGGAATTTTCTGGAGGGTGATCAAGTACTATTATGGGACAAAAGGCAGGAACCTAAGGGTGCCCATGGAAAATTTGAATCACTTTGGAAGGGCCAATTCATCATCAACAAATCATTGGGAGGTAATTCCTTCAAACTAGAGCATTTGGATGGTATTGTTTTACCTTTGACCTTTAACGGTCAGGACCTCAAGTTGTATAAGCTTTGAACATGTTTGCCCTATTTTTTTACATATCTTTTTGCTGTGTTATTTTCTATTTTGTCCATTTTACTTGTTGCCTTTCCCTTTCTTTTCTAAGGTTTTCTTGGTTTGCGAAACAAAAACTATAGGTTCATCCTTCACCCTCAAGAGGTCTCATCCCCAGTTAGAGCCATTGTTACCAATAGATTTTTGCTAAAATTATCTCAGGCTCTAATTTTCTAAAAATCACCCCATAATATTTTAAGGTGTGTTTCACCTAAAGTTTCATTTCCTTACATATACACCTTATCGGTTGAACTTGAACCTTGAACTATCGTAGTTCAAGATTCAAGGTTCAATAACACCCTTTGGTATGATTATCCTTCTTTGATTGCAAGCTTAGTGGCATGTTGTCTTTGCAGCATGCACTTGTCCAATGAACTGTGAACTTTGAACTCTCATGGTTCAAGATTCAAAGTTCAATGGATGTTATCCTTTTGCAAGCGGCTTTTCTTTTATTTTCCAATCTTCCTTGTCGCTATTTTTTTTCTTTATTTAATTACATCATGCCAAAGGGTAGTCCTTCTACCTTCTTGTTGAGCTTGAACCGTGAACTCTTGTAATTCAAAGTTTGAGGTTCAACATGTGTCTATAATTTGTAAAAGTGAAAGTGGTGATTTGATGTAAAGGACAACTGGCAATTGATTATGAGATCCACACATGGCATGGATATTGTAATTAATAGAAATGGCACTTAAGTGTCACTTAAATCTTGGGAAAGTACACTAATCAATGTTTAAAGTGGTTCAAGTTCCCTGTGATCATTAATTGAACCTCATGAGACATTATTCACCATTTATTGCGAATCTCCCATGATTTGTGAACTATTTTATGATAAATTGAAGAGCCAAGCCATTTTTGTTTATAGTGGCAGAAATATCTCAGGCAACTGGTGTGGAAGAACATATCTTTTCCTCCTCTCAGGGCTTAGTGTGTCGCATAAGAAAGTAGGTGAGTCTCTCTTTTGGCCTCCTTGTTTCAGTTAAAAGCTCATTACTTTGTCAAATTCAAACTCCTTTAAGGCTAATGTGTCTCCTTGATCATTCCTAGTTTGTGAGTCCAAAATGAAGAACCCAGTCCCAAATTTTGGAAATACTTCTCCTTTAATTTGCTCTCTACCCGATTGTGAAGATACCCTGATCAAAACTAGAGCCTCAATGAAAATTATAAGCCAAGTCAAAAAGCCCATTCCAGGTTCCATGCTAGAAAAAGATATTCAAAGTGGTTTGACTGATGCAGCAGCTTTCCCCATATTGGCCCTGTCGAGAGCTAGTTCTGGGGTGTGCAAAAAGATATATTTTTGAGGAGAAGTGTATTAAAAAGGTTGAAGGGAGTCCACTGGTATATATAAATAGAGATGTTGTCTTGAAGGAAATAGGAATCCTTGAAAGAGACCCATATGAAGGGTAGAATATTCCCTCATCCTAGTCAGTTTTTGCCACCAAGAGACAAATCTACAGGAATGAGATAGCTTAGTACTAGTTGCTGAAAGGTCAAAAAGGAGGTTCTAGGCTCGCAAAACTGCTCACTGTAGATCATTTCAAGCCTGAGGTAGCTGAACTGGTTATTTTTCTCAATAGAATAAAAGGAAACTAGCATGCATATTATTGGCATGACTGGATGTATTTCTATATCCAGGTCACTCTTGGAGGGGAAAAATATATTGACTGGGCTGAAACCATTGCCAATGAACTCAATCATCAGTTAGCAAACTTCCCTGCTAGCAGTAGCTTTCATATGTCTTCCCACCTATTTTACATCCTAGCTTGTACTAGAGAGTGGAAAGGTCTATTTCATGACCAACCCCTCCTAAATATGAAGGTCTATGATTACTACCCTCACCTGCAAAAGGAATATCATGTTGACAGCTTTCTAAAACTGAACGAAGTTTTCTTTGGGAGGTTGACCTATGAACTTCAAGGCAATATAGAGCAGAGAATGTCTAAAGAAGCTAAAACCTTTGTTAATACTTATGGAAGTTTCTTCATCCAGTTTAGAAGGTTCACATATCTCAGGATTGGCAGTTTTGAAGGGGAACCATTCAAGTTGCCTAGATATTCTTTTGATAGCTTGATTATTGCAAAAGTGGCTTATCAACTGGCATATGTTCATAAAGGAGTTAAGGAAAGAAAGGGTAGAGAAAAGTCCATCTTTCCAGTTGAGTTAGGGTATTATACCCGTAAAACCTCTTTAGATGCCCTAAATCTAGAGCATGAATTAAGGAAGCTTAATCTAAAGATGTTTGAACTCAGAAAGGACTTTGATAGTAGAGGATATGCTACTCAACATTTTAATTTACCTTCCGAGATTCAACATATTCCCCAAATAGAGGATTATTAGGAGGGTTGTGCTGATGATTTTGAAGTAAGAAGAAGAACCTTCTCAAGGTTTACCTTAGGACAAATTGTTACCCTAAATATTCAGATTGATATCACAACAGTAGATGAGGATGATGGTGCAGAGGTAATTGACGATCAGTTTGAAACCAAAGTTAGGGTTATTCCACTACTTGAAATAGATTGGGGTATTGATGAGAGAGAGCATAATAATCAATACCCTCAGTGTGATTAAAAGAATTGATAAATGGGTCAAGAGCAAGTAGCCTCCCCCTCGAACAAGACACAATACAAGGAGGAAAACACACATTGTTGCAATAACCAAGCCTATTGATTTTGCTAAAAAAATTGCTTCTCTTGCAAGTACATCCAAAGCTAAAAATAAAAGAAATTCTAAAGTTGTCCCTATGAAACAAGCCTCTCCTCCCTCTTTACCAGTAATAAGAACCTCTTGAAATAAAGCAAGTAAGGAAAGTGATAAGCTGATCGACGAAAAGGAGTTGATTGATCTTGATGTAATGGATACTCATATGTCATAGCAGGCTGATTCAGATAACTTAGGTGAAGATACATTGACTCCAAAGGGAAATCAACAAGATTCTAGAAACCCCTTAATAGTTGTGGTGAGTGATACATTTCAAACTCCTCCTCCCACTCTTAGTTGGCTAGAGAACTCTATCAGTAAGAAGCGGAATGTTGTACCAATAACTCTGCCGGTTGAAGACATGGTCGGTAAATGCCTAGGAGCTTCTGTCAAACCTAAAAGAATTAGGATGGAGTCAACGATAGAGGTTGACAAGAAGACTAGGTGATGGAAAATAGAATGTACATTATTAAAGTCTAATAAAAATATTTTTGAAGCCTCTACTGAATATTTTATTATTGAGAAGATAGACTTGGGAGTTGTAAGTAGGGCAGCAGATGCAAAGTATCTTGAATCTTTTACACAGAAAATATTACATAGGACTTTCAAAGATGAAAGAGATAACGAGTTGAAGGCGACCATACAGAGGCTAGCAGAATTCATCCAGGCTGTTTGAGAGCCTAGTCCACTTCCACTGACCCAATTACCTCATATGTTCAATCCTCGCTCACCAGAAATCCATAAAACCCTAGACCAAATTCAAAGGAATAAACTAGTAGTGGAGGTTTTCAATAAATGGGTTCTAGGGATGATTCACTAGGGAAGTGATTATATTACTCATCTAATTGAAACTCATGGGGTTGTGACTAAACCCATCTCAAAAATGTTAATTGAATTAACTGAATGGAGAAAGGAGAGGAAGAAATCGATGGGTATAGCTGATCAGTTGTCAGAAATTGATCATTATGGAGTGCCCATGTTCCTTATGGAAAATCCGGTTCCTGGCCTGAATGAGGAAGTTCTTCATGTCTTTGTGAAAAGTATTGAATGGTGAAATTCAATCATTAAAGATGGATGTGAAGGAGTGATCTTCTTGCTTAATGACTTTAAAGGTCTGATAGTTACAATGCAAAAAGACCTTAAGTGCCTAAATATCATTCTAATGGATGAGAGTACCGAAGATATTAAAAAGGCAAACAAAATGACTCAGGAATTTGAAGTAGGTGTATTAGTGATCAGAGATAGTAAAGAGCTTACAACTGAAGATCTCACTTCTATAGCTAGTACTGAGGCTATGTTAGTCATTTGTGTAGATCACCTGGAGTCTCACAAATCAAGGTTGAGTTAGATATGCAAAGATAAGAAAGTTCTTGGACAGAGAATCACTCTCATCAGCCTACCATATCATGCCACAGTCATTAGTGCATCACTTGCTCATGAAGAGTGGAGGTAGGCACGTGCATCTAGGTCTTCTAAAAAATGAACCAAAGGCATCCAACTCAGCCACGACTGGCAATCATGCTCCACTTATTTTGGGTCATTGTTTTTCAGTTTTCTCATATTTTTTGTTTTTAGCATATTTTGGTTATCTTAAGTAGTTCCGAGCTAAAACTTTCAGATTTTTGATAAAAATTACTATTTTTGATAAATTGTAACCGATGGCTATATAAATCCAGAAGAAAACTATTGAAAGGGATGTTAGTAGTTTGTTTTCTTAATAGTAGAACAGTTTACGTTTAATAGTTTTTTAAAAGACTTGAATTAAGGTTTCTGAATCAGTGAATGAAAAAGACTTGTTGATATAAATCTATTGGTTTATATTTGTGGGTGGATCTCTGTTGGGATATCTTACATTGAGTAGAATTTCTTGGTTGAATATCTTTATCTTTCTTTGAATTCTAGTTAAAGTTGTGCCTTAGATTAGCGTAATGTTTTCTTATTGAAGTCCGTGAGTTTTAGATCTGTTAGTTGTTTCCAATTGCCAGTAATTATGTCATATTGATGAAAGTTGCCATTTATGCCTTATCAACTTTCTGGTCATTCCACCTCCTAGTCCATCCAAGTTGTCCAGGAGTCTGAGCTGGGTGCTAAATAGGGTAGAACCCACAAAAAATGTGTTAAAAACCCTTTCAATAGGAAGGAGGATCAGGAGGAGTCTCATGTCTTTGATTTTGTGGAGAACAAAGATAGGAGGGAGTTTGACAGTACTCCTACGACTGAACGAAGGCCCAAAAAATGGAGAATGATGGAGAGACAGGTTAATCTGGAGGTGGACTTAAGTGGCTTGGGTCGCCGGAGGTCCAATAGAATTGCCAAGGAATAGTGTAAAATTAGGTTGATGGAAGTGGCCTCTAGAGAGAAATCCCTATTTGAAAAGGACTCTCATACCACTAAGTCCATGAAAGGTTCCTTGAATGATCATATGAGTCCCCTTAGGACTGGTAACACTCCCCTGCCCAACCTCCAGCAAACCATGGAAATCCACAATAACCCTACCCCACCCCTGAGTCTGTTTCATGATCCCCAAGATAAGCCCCCCACCTCTGATTACAATACCGGTGCTCTGGCTAACAAAAATAAATTTAAAGGCACCCTCAAGAGGAGGTTCTCTGATATGGACAAGGAAACTATAGAGATCAAAAAGAATATGCAGGAACTAAAGCACCAATGCATGATGAGCAACAAATTTACCCTGAAGGTCATGCATGCTTCGGCTACGACCCTCTGTAATGTGTAGGAAAAGCTAGCGGGCAGTAGTTTGGAAGTGGATGAGGATAACAAGGATCTTTTCTTGTTCCTGCAGGAGGAGTGGGCTAGGACCCTATTGTCTAAGCATCTGGGTGGGAAGAACTAACTTCTGGTGTCCGTGAGTTGGTTAATTTTAACTGGGCATGGCCCTCAGATCCCCTATTTTGTGTTTGGGGTTAATGTTAGTTTTTATAGCTTTTGGTTGAGCCCTATGTGGCTTATGACTATTAATTTAACTACTACTCTTCATTTTAACTACTCTAGTTTTATCCATTTGATTAGTACTGTGGTTTACATTTTTTATAGGGGCAGATTTAGACTCGGTGATTATGTTGTTAAACTATTTTGTCTACTTTGACTAGTGCCATTAATGTGCTACTAATGTGCTCCTAGTCCCTTTGTTCCATAGGCCAATGCCCTCTTGCTACTTTATCTATAAAAAACTTTTTGGTCAAAAGTTTAATGATTGCAGAAATGCATTATTCTTTTTCATAAAAATTCATTGAAGATTTTACTGGGAGTTGTACCATAATTCAAAGGGTTAAATAGTTTATGTTTAATCAAGTTGTTAGTAAAGATTTAATATTTCTTGGTGGGTTATAGAGTATAGAAATAAATTTAAAAAAGAGACAAATTCATTTACTAAAACATAGGAATAGGATACAACCTACAAATAAAATTACCTTGAACTAGCTATATGTAGTGTATGAAAAGACTAGTAAAGTTAGAAGAAAAAATGTCCATATTAGCTTGTGAAATGTTGAAAGTCTAATTCCACCTCTCTTAAACTCAATGACTAACAAAAAAATCATGCCTCCAAATCAAAACAAAAATAAAATGTCATCGCTTTCTACTAATACCATGAGAGAACTATGTCCAACAACAAAAAAATCAATATCAAATTTGGATCAAATTTAAAATGAAAAATGTACCTATAGATGTGTGTGTGTGTGTGTGTGTGTGTGCGCGCGCGTGTCTACATGTACATCTACATCTAGATATATAGGTAGGTAGAGTGATTGGGTCAAATTGAAAGTTTATCCCATCAATCAATGAGTACTTGGAAACTAAGGTCCACCTATGGAAAATAAATAGAAAGATATGTCTTAGATGAATTTGATAAACTCTCCAAGTCACTGTTTAATCTACTTGAGGGTATTAAAGTCATGTGTAGGATACATGAGATACTTATTAGACTATAAGTGAAATATAGTCTACAACCAAGAAAACCTTTTTACAAAGCAACAGGACCCTGAAAAATAATAAGTTGCCAACTAATTTTAACATATCTATTCTTGTGGGTTGACATGCCAGATTTTTATATATTAACTAGTAAAACACATTCAAATTTTTCATAGGTTTGATATACTTTACATGATGTGTGATTGGTTGAAGAGAATGCTAATTTAGACATGATTTCTACCATTATGGTGAGAATGTGACAATTTTTTTGTTTCCAAGGTTCAAACTCCCATTGCGCTGAATCTATTACAAATAGAAGCTCTCATTAGTATATTGTGCTCACATGTTTTTACATAATTTTGATGTTGTTGGCATTCATGCCAAGTTATATTGTGTCTAATATCTTTGTTTGCCTAGAATACTCACAAGGTTTTCATTCCTATTGCGCTACTCTTCTTGTGGGTTTGGATTATTATGTTAATGTTTTATCTTCATGAAAGAATGAGATCCCCCATTCATGGTCTCACCTAGTACAAGCCAAGCTAAAAAAAACTCCAATTGTATGAAATGAAAGAAATATATAAAATGTTATATTATATTAATATTTTATTATCATAATATAATATATATTTATATTATAGTAATTAAAATATTATATATTAAAATAATGTTTAGTAAGGTCACATTGTTAGTATTTTGTAATGTTATACCTAAATAGTTTTGCAAATTTCAAAATATTGCTCCATTGTCTAGATAATTTCATGTTATTGTTGTCCACTCCTTAACTTGTCTTAGATTCCAAGAGTGTGCTCTTTAACTTTGTTATATTAACATCTTGTTATGACTACTACATGTACCCAATATGTCTCTTAATATTGAATTCTCCAAACTTTTAGTATACAATACATTAAAAGTTTTAACATTTTATTTTTTTATAATTAATTATTTATATGAAGGTTCCAAAATAAGATCAAATTTCTCAATCAATGAAATTGTCAATAATTTATTTTTCAAAAAAATTTAATTAGAAATTTTGTATCTTAGCTTTATAAATAATATATTACTTTACCTAAAAATTTCAAACTATTGATTTGTTGATAGATACAAGTATGAATATGATTTTCAAACAATTTTTGTTATAATAGTATTAAAAATTAAAATTATATAAAAATAATACCAATTTATTAACCTAAATAAAATATTATATTTTTGTTGTTGGTTGAGGGTCTAATTTAATTGACATGAACTTTTTTTTATATTATGAAACACAAGGTCAAAAACTAAGTTATATATTATTATTACATCTATGTAAGCAGCATAAATTATCCTTTTCTTCCTGCACTACAGTCATTATGATCTCAACCTTTTCTTTATTCACTGCAATCATTCTTCTCTTCTTTTTATTTTAACAAACTCACATTTATTCTTCGGAGTGGGGTTTGGTCAAAATTATTTTTTCCTTGCATGCAACCGACTAAAATATGAAGAGCCATTATATTGGAAAAAGCAGGAATTGATGAATTCTACTTTGGATAAATCGTAGCTGAGCATAAGCCATATCACTTTGGGTCATTTCCAAATCACTTATCATTGAAGGAGAGAATAAAGTTAAATAGCTTGAAGAGTATGTATCCTACCCCAAAGATAAGCCAACTGTAGGGATCTTTCTTTTCAAAGTGTCAATAATTTTGGTTACCAAGGCTTAACTACTTTAAGGTAGTGCCCACATTACTTTCCTATAAAAGAATTGATTCCAAGTCAGCAGAGGCGCACAATTGCGTGGGGTATTCATACCGGAATGTTTCATCAATCTGTTTGTATTTATATAGATTAAAACATTAACATTTGAATGCAGGCAATCTCATATCTTGCATTGGTCTTTTAATTACATACTTCTCGTGTTCTATTTGTGTCGAGTTTGGGAGGGCTGAGATTCCAAATGGATTATGATCTGGATGAGTGGAAGATGGAACTTGCTCCATCCGCGCTTCTGAAATGTATTCTATGGGACATTGCAGTGTATGTACTGAGAGAATTTTGATTTCGGTTTCCCTGGTTGTACTGCTTTTATCTTTTTTTGTTTTGATTTTAGCGTTCATTTTGCTGCTGCTGTTCGTCTTCATGTGTTGGCATTTGTCGAACCTGGTATTCGGCAGTCAGTTTGTTCAGCGTCTCTGCAAACTTGATCAGAAGTCCGCTTCATTGGAGGGTGAATTTTCAGAATACAAAACAATACTGGATGGGACGCATATGTCTGGGAAGGACCAACGTACTTTCTGGATGTTGAACAAGAAATCATATGATAGAATGAAGGGTAGGATGGATGAAGCTCATAAAAAGGCACAAAGCGGCACGGTATTGCATTCATTACTGGGAAATAGTGTAGTGGATCAGAATCATCGTCTCTGTAAACCAGATATGAAGGAGATGTGGATAGAAACAGTAGAGCGCATATTCAGTGGTATCGCTAAAGGTTAAGATTGGTGTGAATATGGAGGATGCGTTTGAAGCATACAAGCAGACAAAGGATGTGTTGAAGTTCGTGGACTGTCCAGGCAACATCGTTGTGGATCCCCTCAATTTCTTCGGTGCTTTAAATTTCCCCTGCTTCCTAAAGAATATATTTTTTGAAATATTTCTTTACGTTGAGGGAAAATTGAAGCAGCGCTTGGGCACAACTGTTGAAAAGCGAGAACTGACCTCAGAAGAGCAGGAGAGAGTAGACAGAAATATTGGATACTTTGTGAGCTTCTTTCCAAGAGGGACAGGGTCCAACACTGTCCTAAAAAGACTAGGCGATGGCACTTATAAGAACCTCCAAGAATTAGAGGAAACCATACAGGCGTTTGTGGGTCATGTCATTGTTTCTTGTCTATTAGAAGTTGCCAATCTGATAGTAAAATATGCAAGGAAGTGGGCACAAAGTTTAGATGAGAGCAAGATTGAAGGAGCTATTGAAGTTGCAGGAAAAGTGACAGGACTCTTAGAAAAGCTGGTCGAAGATGGACACATCCATTTAACAGTAGAAGTGCCTAGTGGAAGCGCATCCGAGGGACCAAAATTGTCCATTTCAAATGCACTTCAATTTTTTCGTTCCCTATGGCGACGCAAAGCTTAGGTTTTAATAATTATAAAAACAAATTAAACTCTTCTATTTTTAGTTCTTTTCAAAGCAAGTTATCACGGTGAAATGATTCAGAATTGAGAAGTGAGCATGTTTGAATAGCTGTAACAGCATTTGTGATGAAGGGTGCTTCCCTTAATACCACAAGCACATAACAGAAATAGAGAAACAACAACAATAATATGCAAGAACAGAAAATTGGCTTCTTATTATCTCCACAAATGTGGAATTACAAACTTTCAGAATTACAATATGCAAAGCCACATGGGCATTCCCTTACAATATTCTGTAGGACAAAGCCTCGAATCAATACCCAGATCTACTACCCAGAACTATTCTGAACTGCCTAAGACAATAATACAGACTTCCTTATATAGGCAAATTTCCACCGCCTGGGAAGGTTCTAGAATTTAGCCAATAAGGCTGACCAAACTTAGAATTATTTTATTTTACATTTTATTACATCATAGTCGGCTCAAGATAACCTTTGAAACCCGAACAAAAATTTTGAAGAAAATTATTTTTCACCATTTCAGGTGGCCTAACTTCCGAAGACCATAAGTCATCACCAGTTGACCCGATCGGCTATTATAACCCCATTTCAAAAATGCCACGAAGCGCTCTATAGGCTTGACCAGCGCAAGCGCTTGTTACTCAAATTTTTGACCTCATTCGGGGCCTCTAAAGCTTTCAAAACTGAGTTCAAAGTTTCTGTACCCTGCTACCAATACCGAAAATCTTCAATATCTTCCAATATACACTTGATCTGGCAATGAAACTTTACTGGCAGACTTATATGACCAAAATGAACCTCCAAGAAAGAAATCAGATCATTCTGAGCACATACGAAAATTACCAAAAATAGTAACTTTTCATAAATAGCAGCTCTGCACAAGATAGCCCTTATTGAATACAAAAATAAAAATATTTTTTTTTGGGTGATGCAAGATTGCTCTTACACCCAGGATGCTCCTGCAGCAGACACCCGGGGTAATTTAAGAAGTGACCCTGTCACAACTCCGGTGTGCAAAGGAAAACCAAGATGGCTAACCTCCTCTTTTGTTAGCCATGATGAATCTTTAACAGGTCATCCTTTTCACTTGACCAGATATTCTTCATATGTCCTATTCCTTGTGCTTCTGCCAACATGACTGTCCAGTATATCTTCGATCTCCTTAGTGTCTGAACTAGTTGTTGGAATACTCCACTGTGCTGCTGTGATCTCATCTTCAACACCTCCTTCATGATACTCTGTCAAATCTGAAATGTTAAACACTGGTGAAATATTTAGCTCAGTAGGCAATTCTACCTCATACGCGTTTCCTGAATCATGTTTCTTCAGTATCCTACATGGTCCAAACTTCTTCATTTTCAGCTTGTTATATGTACCAACTGGAAACCGCTCCTTCCGCAAATGAACCATGACTTCATCACCAACCTAAAATTTCTTATACCTCCTTTTCTCATCTGCCTTAGCCTTATACTGTGCATTCATCTTGGTAATATGCTTCCTCACCTCCTCATGGATGTTCTTCAAGTGTTCTTCAAAATCCTCAGCTTCAGCACTACTTATTTCTCCTTTATCTATCTTCCTCAATTCAGATGCATTTCTTGGACTACTTTCATATACAATCTGGAATGGTGATTTACCAGTGCTCCCGTTGACAGAATTATTGTATGCAAATTCTGCCTGTGGTAAAATCAAATTCCATCCTGTTGGCTTATCTCCAACCAAACATCTCAGCAAATTTTTCAAACTCCTATTCACCACCTCTGTCTGTCCATCAGTCTGTGGATGATGTGATGAACTAAACTTCAAATCTATCTTCAACTTCTTCCACAATGTATGCCAGAAATATCCAACAAACTTAGTGTCCCGATCTGAAACTATGGTCTTTGGCAAACCATGAAGTCTCGCTACTTCTCTGAAAAATAATTCTGCTACATGAACAGCATCATTAGTCTTCTTGCAGGGAATAAAATGTGTCATCTTTGAAAATCTGTCAACTACTACAAAAATTGAATCGTGTCCCCGCTGTGTCCTCAGTAAACCAAGAACAAAGTCCATGCTAATATCCTCCCAAAGCTTCTCTAGTACAGGTAATGGCTGATACAACCCTATATTATGCTTCACTCCCTTCATCATCTGACATACTCAGCAACTTTGTACAAACTTTTTCACATCTTGCTGCAACTGTGGCCAATAATAATTCTCACTAACCAAACCAAGGGTTTTATCATGACCAAAATGTCCAGCCAATCCTCCACTATGCTTCTCCTTGATGAGATTCTCCCTCATAGAACTTCGTGGAATGCACAACTAACTCCTTCTGAATAGCATATCATCCTGGATGATGAAATCCAACCATTTCGTCCTGTCTAGAGTAACAGGTTTTTTACAAGCTTTTCAAGCTTCACCAAAATCAAGATCCTCTGGATACAAATTTTTGAGTTCCTTGAACCCAACCACTTCAATCTGCATCTCTGTTAGCAATAGTTGCCTTCTGCTAAGAGCATCTGCAACCTTGTTAGACTTTCCATTTCTGTGTTTCAAAACAAATGTATAACTCTATAAAAACTCAACTCATTTCAAATGCCTTTGATTCAATTTTCCTTGACTATTCAAATATTGCAAAGCTTGATGATCAGTATATAAAACAAACTCCTTAGGAAGCAGATAGTGCCTCCACTTTTTCAATGCCTGAACTATAGCATAAAATTCATGATCATAAATAGAATATTTTCTCTTGGCATCATTTAATTTCTCACTGAAATAAGCAGCAGGTTTACCTTCTTGGCTCATAACAGCTCCTATTGCAGTACCATTAGCATCACAATTTACTTGAAACACCTTATTAAAATCTGGAAGGGCTAAAATAGGTTGTTCTATAACTTTTTGTTTCAACAATTGAAAACTCTTTTCTGCCCCATTAGTCCACTTAAACTCTTTTCTATCCCCTCTCATTGTTTCAGTCAGGGGTCCACAAATACTGCTAAAATTTTTGATAAATTTTCTGTAAAAGCTACCCAAATCATGAAAAGATCTTACCTTAGTAGCACTCCTTGGAGTAGACCATTCAAGGATAGCCTGTACCTTCTTTGGGTCCATTTTTAGACCTTCTGCTGAAACTACAAATCCCAAATACACTAACTCTTTCTTCACAAAACTGCACTTCTTCAAATTAATCAACAATTTCTCATCTCTCAACTTCTCAAACACCATACAAATATGCATCATATGTTCCTCCAATATCTTGCTAAAAATCAAAATATCATCTAGGTAAACAATGACAAACTTACCCAAATTTTTTTTCAAAACCTCGTTCATGAGCCTCATGAAAGTGCTCGATGCATTGGTTAGCCCAAAAGGCATGACTAACCACTCATATAGTCCTTCCTTTATCTTGAAGGCAGTCTTCCATTCATCTCCTTCTCTGATCCGAATCTGATGATATTCACTCTTCATATCTATCTTTGAGAAATACACAGCTCCACTCAAACAGTCCATAATATCATCCATTCGTGGCAATGGAAACCTGTACTTGATTGTGATCTTGTTTATTGCCCTAGAATCTGTACACATCCTCCATTCTCCATTTTTCTTTGGTGCTAATACTGCTGGTACAGCATAGGGACTCAGACTCTCACGGATCAATCCTTTCTGTAACAGTTCATGTACTTGTCTGTTCAACTCTTCACTTTCTGTAGGTGACATTCTGTGTGCTGCCTTATTAGGCAAACTCACTCTTGGGATCAAGTCCATCTAATGACTGATCTTTCTGATTGGTGATAATCCATCAGGCACGTTATCGGATACAATATCCTGAAACTCATTCAACAAATCTGTAACTTCTACAGGAACATTTTCTACTTCTTCTTTACCAGCTTTTAGAATTAAAGTAAAACATACATGCTCATGCCTCATACCATCTATAAAATTTTTTCCATCAACAAAAGTTATCCTTGCATTACCACATACCTTTTCTTCGGTCTCCTTCAATAGTTTTAGCTTATGTCACACTCCATCCTTTGTCAGGGAATAGGTATTCGTACGACCATCATGTACAGCATATCTGTCAAACTGTCATGGTCTATCCAACAACATATGACATGCATCCATAGATATGATATCACACAATACCTCATCTTGGTATCCGCCAACCTTGAACTTTACTAAGCATTGTTCATTGACCATGACCTTTTGGTCATCCTGTACCCAGGCAATCCGATATGGATGTGAGTGTTTCTGTCTCTTGAGCTTCAACTTTGTCACCATCTTTTCTGACACCAAATTGTCAGTGTTTCCACTATCAATGATCACATCACAACATTTACCTTCACACTTGCACCTGGTGTGAAACAGGCTCCTCCTTTGCTCAGGTTCATTCTCACCACTCAACAGGACTCTTCTGTTAATCAACGTTTCTCCTCTTTCAGCATCTTCAGAATTTGATGATCTGACATTTTTATCTACATGTGCAACTCTGGCCTGGCCTTCATTTCTCCTGTCTGTTCTTCCTTGGCGCTGAGGACATTCAAATGCCCTATGACCTTCTTCTCCACAGTGAAAACATGTTCCACGGAAGCCTCCTCTTCCAGATCCTTGTCCTCTTCCTCTTCCTCTCTGATCTTTATTATTCTGATCCTAGAAGCGATTGGAATTATTTCCATGCTGATTCTGACTACTACCGGCCTCATCCTTCTTTTTCAGATCTTCATTTCGGCCACCATATGACTGTCCACCAGATCGTCCACCGCGACCTCTTCCATTTTGTCTACTCTCCAACTTCTTGTTCAGCTTTTCCTCTACTTTTAAGGTAAATTGGTATGCCTCCTCAATACTGTTCATTCAAACCAGCTTCAACTCCTCCTGAATGCTTGGCCTTAACCCATTAAGGTATTGGGCAACTTTCTCCTTATCAGCTTCTGCATGGCCTCTTCTGATGAGGAGTTGATAGAACTCCTCTGTATACTCCTGAACAGATCTTCCTGCTTGCTTCAAACTTTGCATTTTCTTTAGTAGATCAAGCTCATAATCAACAGGAATGAACTGTCGCTTCAATTTATCCACCATCTGATCCCATCTTGTGATTTTATCTTTCCCTCTTTTATTTTGCTCCAATTGAATTTCTTGCCACCAGATCTTCGCATGACCTTTCAGTCTAGCCTTCGCAAATTTGACCTTATCAGGATCCTCAACATCTTCATACTCAAAATATTCCTCACATTCATTGATCCAGTCGATCAATTCTTCTGGGTTAAGATTTTTAGAAAATGTAGGAACCTCAATCTTAGGTCTTTTCCCAATCTTGGAAATCGCCCGAAAAAGTCTTTCTTCCTCCTGGTTCACAATTTCAGCTTCTCCTTCTTGATATTCTTCTTCGGCTTCATCCTCACTTTCGTCTCTGATATTAAGATTCATTCCTCTACAAATCTCTTCTTGTAATGCTCACACTTGTCTCTACAGCTCTCTAACCTCAGGTGTTACAACACTAGCTCTTCCGCCACGTTCCTTTCGTGGAGGCATTTTTGCGATGCGCGCTGAAACCCTAGCCACGGTCCTGGTGCAAACTGCCTCATAGTCGGCAATCTGTTTACACACTCAAGAACTCCTGCTCTGATACCACTTGATGAAGGGTGCTCCCCTTAATACCATAAGCACATAACAGAAATAGAGAAACAACAACAATAATATGCAAGAACAGAAAATTGGCTTCTTATTATCTCCACAAATGTGGAATTACAAACTTTCATAATTACAATATGCAAAGCCACATGGGCATTCCCTTACAATATTCTGTAGGACAAAGCCTCGAATCAATACCCAGATCTACTACCCAGAACTATTCTGAACTGCCTAAGACAATAATACAGCCTTCCTTATATAGGCAAATTTTCACCGCCTGGGAAGGTTCCAGAATTTAGCCAATAAGGCCGACCAAACTTAGAATTATTTTATTTTACATTTTATTACATCATAGTCGGCTCAAGATAACCTTTGAAACCCGAACAAAAATTTTGAAGAAAATTATTTTTCACCATTTCAGGTGGCCCAACTTCTGAATACCATAAGTCATCACCAGTTGACCCGATCGGCTATTATAACCCCATTTCAAAAATGCCACGAAGCGCTCTACAGGCTTGATCGGCGCAAACACCCATCACCTAAATTTTTGACCTCATCCGGGGCCTCTAAAGCTTTCAAAACTGAGTTCAAAGTTTCTATACCCTGCTGCCAATACCAAAAATCTTCAATATCTTCCAATATACACTTGATCTGGCAATGAAACTTTACTGATAGACTTATATGATCAAAATGAACCTCCAAGAAAGAAATCAGATCATTCTGAGCACATACAAAAATTACCAAAAATAGTAACTTTTCATAAATAGCAGCTCTGCACAAGATAGCCCTTATTGAATACAAAAATAGAAATATTTTTTTTTGGGTGATGCAAGATTGCTCTTACACCTAGGATGCTCCTGCATCAATTTGTTTCAAAATTGTAAGTGTTAATTTAGGAACATTATTTATTAGTGAATGAAATGTATTTTTTAGTTCTGAAAAAGTAATTAAATATGTAATGCAAATCAACACACTAATAAATCATGACTTTGATGATAGTTATTTTTAGAAAAAGAAATGTTTAGTATCATAGTTGTAATAAAGAAAAATCAAAGGATATTTTTATTACATATATAGTGGTGGATTGGTGATGATATAAGATAAATATGCATTTTTAGAAGAACCTTGTAAAACTTGTTAAATAGTCTATTACAGAATCAAAGTGAAATCATGACACCTTTTTTCCCTACATTAGCCTTTAGATGAAAGCAATGTAGACCTTAGATCTAGGTTAATTTCAGAAGCATAATGGCATTAAAATTAACTCTATACCCAAGGAAGATAGGGGAGAAAAGCATACAAAGAAAATTGAAAAAAGGTGATATCAATGATATAGGTGATGAAATTGCTCATGTAAATCACATTTTATATATGAATATGTAAATACCCTTTTGTCAATATATAAGTGTATCTTTCAAATATAATTTGTATAATAATTTAATTATATTTTATAGCAATTTTAAGTTCTACTTAAAGTGGCAATTGCCGACAAACTATAAGATTGATTATCAAACTAGAAAAATTTATAAGGCTTATTTAAAATTTGAAATTTGAAATTAATATGATGCACTAAAGAAGGTATTCCATGTTAAGATAATACTTTTTCTACTTTGAATAAATAATTAAAAAAGTGATGTCAATGTTAGAATACTTAAAAAGGATGTCTATTTTAGATATTTTATCCTAAAAGGCATGTTTAAGATTCAAGGAGATGTGAAGGAAATCAATCAAGTTCCAATGTATAGAAGTAGGTGAAACCAAGAGACCAATGTGTAAGTAATCCTTGAGAAATATGCCCCACAAATTGTACAAAATTTCCATCAAAGGAGTCCAATTTCTAAGTTGTTTCATTCGTTTATAACCATCTCGAGCATCATTCCAAAATCTAGCACCAGCAGAATTATGAACTAACAAGAAATATTTCAGTATAACTTCCCTACAAGTTGATATAAAATTTGATTTTCTTTAGCATTTTTGTAACATATCAAGTGTGAAGATCCTCTCTCTTTGGTGTGTATCCAAATATCTAAGACTTCTTAATTTAGACCACCAAACATTAGGAGTGGAATAAAGCCTCCATATCATATTGCCATCTAAAGCCCTCTTTTGCAAATCTCAACTTCTAACTACAACCACCGCTATCTTTTGGAAGGTTAAATTTATCCAATGCAACCAAAGGAATTGGATCTTTTGTATTAAACTTTATAGATCAAAGGTCTATGCGATTAAAGAGAAGGTTAATTTCCTCGGTGAAAAAATAGATTTGGGACATAATACTTTGAACAAAACTCCCACTTTGGAAAGTGTGGATATAAGTCTTTCTCTCATATAGAATCTTACATTTAGGATGTTAAGGAAACGAAGGTGGATCATAAAGACAAAATTAGGAACCTGGAAGAGTCCCTTGACAAGGTGCATGATAATCTGAGAGTTGTGGTGGCTATTTGTAGAACGAATATGAAAAAAGTACTGATGGGATCAAACAACTAAATGATAAGGATCAAGCCCTCTAGGGTCTTTCCAATGGCGATTTCACCTCTACTACACTTTGTGTAAAAATCAAAGGGAAGAATGAGGTGGTGCTACAACATGACATGAGGATGTGTTGTGCTCTTGGTCCTTCTACCAAGATTCGTAGTCATGACAAAGGTAAGAGTGTTCAAGGCAATAGTGTTCAGTGTTCTAAACATTATTTTAAGAAATAGAAAATTGTTCGATCTGATGATCCTTTTCTATTCCCTTTAGGTTTGTATATGGCTAGCAGTTGTTGTGGTTATTATTTATCGAGTCAGTTGGATTCTTTTTTTAAAGGGTTTTAGGGTCCCTTAAAAACTTGTTTTCTCCTAATAAAAAAGCTTTCTAGACCAAAGAATGAATCTCATCCTACCCTATAAATCTTCTAATATGGTTTTGGGGAGTGTGACGAAGTCATGAGACATATAGAGATAACATTTGACATTGATATATAGGAAGTCATGGATGGTAGCATAGGAGAGGAAGCAGGAGCGGGAGCGAGAGGTTGTTTGAATTTGAAGGTAGGCAGGAATCCTTGTCCGCAGGTTGTGGGAACCTCATGTGATGCCCACATTGATGGATACCTTGCAGAATAGGACTCTACAGAACCAGAAAAAAATGATGGGGCCCCATGTGACAAGCAGAAAGACCTGGAAAGAGTGGAGGGGGGGGTGGGGGAAGAGATTCCTAGCATTCCTCCAAGACCTCCCTCTGTCATGAGGACCCAACCACATGATCAGGAAAGGAATGTCATCAATCACCAGTGATCAACTCTTTTGGGGGTTAAACCCACAGGAAAGTCCTCTTTCCCTACTATTAAGGATTTATTAGATAAAGAAAAAGGAAAATACACCATATAGATTCTTGACGAGTTGGGTGATCATAATATTGCAGCTTTGGATCATACTCAAGTTGGTAAATTTGTAGGGCCGAGAGCTAATATAGATATAGTCACTTGGTCTTCACAAAAAAAAAGTGGGTCATGAAGGGTCAAGTCCAAATCACATCTATGGCAAAGGGCTTTCTATCATGTGAGTTCTCCTCTAGAGAGGACCTAGACAAAATCTTATGTACAGGAACTTGGGCCATTGGGAAAGTGATTTTGGTGCTGCAAAAATGGTCTCCCAAGGTTGACCTTAATGACTCTTTCTTTGTCCAAGCCCTAGTGTGGGTAAGACTACCAGAACTCCCCTTGGAGTTATGGTACGATGATGTTTTCGATGGAATAGCCAAATCCTTTGGAACCCTTCTCTCGATCGATCTGATCACGGTGGCAAGGCAATGTCTCACCTATGCAAGGATCTATATAGGGTGGAAGAAGGACAAGACATGTGAGAAACCATAGAGATTCATTCCAAACTGGGTAGATGTGTGTAGAAACTAGACTTTGAAAGTGTGCCTTTCACCTATTTTTATTGTTAGAAAGAAGGACACTATGCCAAATCGTGCCTCATGTTCTAGAGGTTGGAGAAATAAAGGAAAGCTAGGAACACCCAAAAAAAATTAGGAAAGACCATGGACCGGGAATAGGTAGACCCAACAAGGGGTAAAATATAATTAACCCCAGGAGAGTATTGAGTCCAACACCCAAAGGATGTGAAAGAAAAAGGACTCAGCAGTGGTGCTCCCTAAAATCTAGGAAGAGAAGGTAGAAAATAAAAAAATAGACCAAGGGGAGATGTTCTTCCCTTAGAAAGAAAATATAGAGAACATGTGGGAGTTTCTTCCCTTGGATGGCATTGGAAAAATCTTGGAAGTCAACATCCAGCAAGAGATCTTGGAAGAGATCAATATTAAGGAAGATGAAATGGCACAAGGAGGAGATTCTTGTCCAAGGATGGACCACATCTCCTGTTGGAAACTGTAATTGAAGCAATTGTTGTATTGTCATTGATGTCAAGCCTTAACTGGTAAGACTGTTGCTACTTAGGAAAGTACTATATCTATTGTGAGAAGGGAAAGAAAGGATGGTAACAATAGCACCTAGGGAAAGGTTAAGTTATCTTGATACTACAAAGTGTACTTGACTATGTTGTACAATGATGGGACAATGTATTGTTTATCTTAGTAAGATTGAAGACTAAACTGGTAGGCTTAACCGAGCAAAAATGAAGAAATCATGTTTAAGCCGAGTTATGTTAGTGTCGACTGAGTTAGTGTATGCCGAGCAAAAATCTAGTGTCGACCGAGTATCAGTTAATTGTTGAGGAAATAGTTTTAGTAGTGACCGAGCATTTTACATGAAGACCGAGTGGATGATCACAATATTGACCGAGTGTCAACATTTTTATATTCGAAGAGTGTTGGATCTTTTTCTTGCAGGACCAAACTTGAATAAAATATTTGGGCTTAGATCTCGGTTAGACACTCAAGTTTGACAAGGAAACAGTCCAATTGATGAGGATAGAGAACATCCTCCTTCTTTGAGCTCCACAATCACTCAGGCGGGTATTGCCTTATCTGCACATTCAAGACACCTCATGACAAACCAAAGGCCTGCAGACAGATTAATGTGGAATAGCAATCAATCTCCTATAGGTATCTTGTACCCTAATGATGGAAAATCTCATGCAATAGCCCTACTTGCATGGAATGAGACTCAAAGCTAGAAACCTATCCTAACAACAAGAAAGGGAAAGGGTGGAGCTGAAGGGAAATGATTTTAAAATGATTGAAAGGACCCCTGAGATGCCCTAAGTCTCTGATAGACTAGTGCCCTGTCCATTGGGCCACAGAGTCAAATACAATATTGCAAGGGACAACTATGAAACAAGAAAATAATATACCCAATGTGTTGATGCCTGACATCAATCACACACCATGACCAAACCTCAACTTAACACCCACCTGTGCATTCAAGCATGCTATTATCCATCAAAGGATTTTGACCCTCCCCTTAGAAGAGACCTATGAAAGGACAATACATTAACCAGCATCCACTAGAAGACAAGCATGACCTATCCTTGATATCTCAGCTCATACATGCATAAACATTAACCCTGAACTAGTTACCTCTGCGAACATAACTCCACTTGCAAACACGTAGGCAATGAAAATAGACAAATCAAACACCCTTGATATATGATTAATGCATTCAAAATTCAAATGGAGATAGCTTGGTGATAGTAAGAATAAATTGAGTCCTCATACATAAGACAAATCTGCTGCAGCATGCATTGTATTCTCTGAGCCAGCAATGGAAACAGAACACCCTATATGCAGAGAGAAGGGGAAATCTGTAGAACAGACCCTTTCACTGGAGCCAGAAAGGAATTCTAAGCTGGAACCCTTTGAAAATTAGCAAAAACAACATATATACCCATGGTTACCTTGAAATCCCACACAAGTTAGGATGCAACAAGCTAAGGGTAACCATGGTTAGAGTTTTCCATCAATTAGGCATTTCAAAATCTAAAACAAGTCGGAGGGAAAACACTAAGTCCTGAATGCAAGTAACACTTGATCTTCAATCATGAGAAACTCTAAAAAGGCACCGAAGATCAATCAAAATTTGCAAAATTCAAACTGGAAGTGACCCTGCAACTGCTTTTGGTACATTTCATTTACTCCCCTACGGCAAGACACACCTCTTCTGCAATCATCTCACACCCTGGAGCACACTGGAGTGGTGGAGAAGATCAGTTTCACCAACTCTAGCCCTTCCTGTCATCAATTTCAGTCCTTTTTGGTCATAGGAAACATTCATAGAGATTCAAAAATGATGGCAAATGGTCACAATGCACTCATGGGCTTCATGTTTTTTACCATTCAAACACCTCGGGCTAACTTCGCAATGGTGACACCAAACAGTTGTCGCATGATCGCATAGCCCGGAAATGGGCTATGTGAACATGCGACACGCCACTTTCCGTTACCCTCCTCATAACTGCCAACACTACCGCTACCACAAAAGGGGTTTGTCGCATGTTTGCAAGCCAAAAAACTAGCTCATGCAAACATGCGACACGTCACTTCCCATGCACCCTATCGTCTGCCATGTCACCACCGAGATACCCCCACCCAGGCCCGCATTCAAACCCTATCATCTTGCTAGCTTAGACCAATCAGAGACCACCACAACACCACCTACCAATGGGACCACCAAACAACCACAAACGGGCCCCAGTACATGTGGCACCCTATCACATGATCGTATAGCCTGAAAATGGGCTATGCAAACATGCGACAACCTATGAACATTAACTGCCACTGTAACTACCACCGAATGAAGATAACGACAGGGGGCTTGTCGCATGATTGCAAGCTGTGGAAATGGCCCTTGCAATCATGCGACAAGGTCATAAGACTACCACACTGTCACTCGCTGGCCAATAGAACACTACCACTTAGCATCTGAAAGATGCCCCATCACCTGCAAACGGGCCCCAGGAACACATGGGAAGCGGTCACATGATCACATAGCCAAAAACTGGACTATGTGATCATGTCATAGCTAACCCTAGGCTGCCACATCATCACCTCAGACCAACCAAACAACAACCACCAATTGTGAAGAACCGGGACCCATGCGGACAGATGGCAAGCGGTCAAATGATCGCATGTTAGAAAAGTCTGACATGCGGCCATGTGATAGCCAATAAGAACATGCTCGCTACCTCCCCTCTGACATTGGGCCCACTTCACCGAAGAAATGCTTAGAACAAACAAAATCAACAGCAGGCGCATTATCGCATGGGGAAAGAATATTCCATGCGATCACACGCCGACCGTTGATCTCCTCCCTCTACCGCTTTGAAGAAACTAGCCCCACATCGTCGCACTTGCGCACTTAAGACAAAGTAGACCGCCAGGCAGCTGAACAGGACTGGGACCCACACAGCTAGGTGGGAAGCGGTCGCGTGATCACATGTCAGAAAAGTCTGACATGCAGCCATGCGACAACCAATCAGGAAGAGTCTAGACCCACCATCCAGTCGAACTTACACAGTTAAGACTGAGGTCAAAAACACATAGTTTTCAGCACCAAAAGACAAGTGCACAAAGCTGGAAGGCAAAGGTCGAAAACAACGAGGTTTTTCAGAAAAAGATCAAAAACACACAGGAATATCGACAGACCAAAAGATAGAAGGGAAACTGAAAACATCACGGGTTTTCGAAAACACTGTGGGTTTTTGACACTATGGCAGAATTTTAAAAATGTTTCCCGCAGACCTTAGAATTTGAATATCTTTCTAGGTTTTGCGAATCAGCACGTGCAAATTGGACTAGAGCTAGGTGAAACATGAAGAACATAGGGCAGGATATTTGACAAAAAATATTTGTAGGGAGGAGGCCATTTTCAAAGGATTTTGCTATGACAGAAAAATGGCCTAACAAAGAGAATTCATATTTGGAGCCGACATTGTTGAATTCTTGGATTATGTAAAACGTGTTGACTTTATTTATTGATTGTATGGAAGCATTTAATGCTTTGTAAAACATTTTATTGTAAATATTTATGAGATTTGAGATGATTCTAGAAGAGGAGATGAAGAACATGAAGCGGGTAGATATAATGAATCTGACCTAACCCTAAGAGCTACGAAGGAGATTAAGCGGAAAAAGATAAGTTAACCTAACAGAGAAAAGTATTAAGGGAACCTAAACATTAGGTATGAGAATGCATGGGTGAAGTAGATGTTGGAAGAAAAATAAGTTTTATTGACTGTATAAGCGAAAAGGCTGAAGGAGAAGTGTAGTGATTGCTTGAAGAAAAGTTCCGAGCATATTAGAGATGGAGATGGCAAAGTTTCAAAGTTAGTAAACTAGCATTTGTGTACAGAATTGGATCCGATATTTGCAAAGTGAGTTGTATGTTTTTCAGATCAATACTGCTACTACTTTCTAACCATTGTAATAGTCAAAATCCTTTTAACAAAGGTTGACCTAATAGTCATATGTTAAATCCTTTGAACAAGGTTGCATTCTAATGGAGTGTATGTAAGTCCTATAACAAGGCTCACTTTTAATAGGGTGATTGAAATCCTTTAACCGGGTCACACTTGACAGTGTGTATTGTAACCTTTGACAAGGTTGAATTTTAACTGAGCTCACTTCAGAAGAGTGAAAATAATAGTAGCATGTTACAAAGTGGTTTTTCCCATATTGGGTTTTCACTATAAATCTTGGTGTCAATACTTGTGTGAATGTTTTGGTTTGAACATTTATGTGTTTTACAAGTTAGTTACAACTGGGTAGTGGACTATAGTGTTATATGTTTCTATTATTGAATCAGTGATGACCGAGTTTGTTTTGGTTGCTTGATCTGATTTAAGGAAAAAATTTTGAACTTATTTTATACATCAGGACCTAAGAACAATTGATTCACCCCCCTCTCTATTGTTCTAAATCATATTAACAATCTCCTTCATCGTGGACTCCCTTGAAACCCCTTTGGAAGAAGGGTTCTCTATTATGAAGCAGAACCTATAGAGAGGAATCCCTTCACAAGAATCCAATCCTTGTCCTAAGAAATTGGCCTCTAGGCAGGTCTCAAAAATGAAAGAATTTATGGAATCAACCTCCCCAAGGGAGCTCAAAAAAATGGTAAAGCCCTTTGCAAAATACAAAGAAGTAAAGGAGGCTAAATGGACTATGGTCGAGAAGAAGAAGAAATCCAATAGTAGAGATCCCTCACCAGTCTCCCCAACAACAACTAGAAATAGAAATAAAGCTAATGTAGGGGCCAAATAAAAAATTCCAGGGAGAAAGAAAGTAAGTCAGGTCAGGCAAGAAGAAGCCAGCAACAACATAGCAGATGGGACCCAAAAGACCATCTAGGGAGTCTGCACTTCTAATAAGAAATTAAATTCATATCCTGGAATATTCATGGGCTCAATAGCTCACATAAGAAAGATGTTATCAAAAATATGATAAGGGATCATAGACCTAAACTTTTTTTAATCTAGGAAACCAAGATGAAGAAGGAAAAGCTTGAAGGAATCAGATTTTGTAAAGCTATGGAAATAAAAGCTACCAGTTTTGCAGGAGCCTTCGGAGGCCTTGTTGGTTATATTCTTAGTTTTCTGAGTTTTTTGTTCAAATTTTGGTTTAGTCACCCTGCAAGTGTTTTGTCTCATCAAGGATTCTCAAAAATTCATCAAAATTGCTATAACCAAGTTTGAAAACCCTTGCCCTAGGTCTTGTCTTTCACAAAAATCTTGCTCATTTGTATAAACCCTTAAGTTGGCCCTAGTTCTTATGTTTTGTCATTACTTTTTGCCACTTAAGTGATCAGATCATGCATGTGATTATTCCCATTAATCATTCACTGAATTGTGTAAAGTTATTTCATGTCTCTAAGATATTCAGCAAACCCACAAATGTACTAAAACCATGTTATATGTCACCTTAGTCGCCAAGTCTCCAAGTTTCCCAGTGGTTATTTCAAACTTTGCACGAATCAACGAGTATGTGTTGAACCTACAACTGATTTACAACTGATTGGAGAGATTGTTGAAACAATGATTGAAGATCACATGAAAAGTAGTTGTATAGATATACAATATGTTAAATCAGTATTATGTTGTCATTGATGTCAACTAGTTTCTTATTAGTTTGATAGTACTTATCTTGTAAGTTATCATTACCGAGACATCTGAAGAATGGTGAAAGAAGGTCATAGCAGATAAGGATAAGGAATGCATTGGATAACTTACTAATGAGTCTTTGATCTCATTCTATTGACTTTAGTATGTTGTATTCATCTATTATGGAGAAAGGAACTAAAAGACTCAAAGTAGTGTTGGTTGATAAAATAGAACAGTTTAATGTTTATCGAGATCCTCAGTGTAAACACTGACTATAGTATACACCGATGTAGTGTGTTGTATACCAAGCACAAGTTTAACTGATGAAGGTTTACCGACACATTTCTTTGTTAACCGAGGAGAACAGAAAAGCATTTAATGATATTGTCGACTAGACAATTTGATGACAAAATTGATGAGATGGATTCGCATGATTTCAAGGTGAAAAGTCAAAGTTTGTTACAAGGATCTACAGCTAACAAAATTCAAGGAAGATCTAATGAAGGAGATTGAAATGTGTTAATGACACATCAGCCAAGGAAGTTTAAAGCGAAAAAATCAATGGATATGATTAAGCGAAAAAATCTGATGGATGAAAATAAAATGGCTTACATGTTTATTTAAAGAGAAAAAAATTCAAAAGAGTGATAGAAGATATACTGCAAAAGCTGAGCATGAACTAGCATTCATGCATTTTCTGATCAAACAGGTTACTGAACTGAGCTACAAAAACCGAGCTACACAATGAACAAACTGAGCTACATAGAGCACAAAATTGATTGTTTGTAAGTGATATTGATATTAGATCTGAAGTGATATATTGATCAGAAAACATTATTGAGCATAACACTGATCTGCAACTACAAATTTTTTGTATTAAGGTAGATCAACCTACTGTTACTTTCTAATAATTGTAGACAGTGAAAATCTCTTAACCGAGTGGACTTTTAAGTCTTATTTGTGTTTCATTCTGACAAGTGAAACATTATTATCTTGTAAATTAGCACAGTGAGTGATATAAGATTGAAAGATAAATTCTAGTGCAAAATCCTCTAACTAGGTCACACCTAACAATGTTTATTGTAACCTTTAACAGGGTTGGTTCCTCACAGGCCTCACTTCAGAAGAGTGAAATTTTTGGGTTGCTGGTTCCCAGGTGTTTTTCCCCTTAACAGGGTTTCCACATTAAATCATTGTGTTATGTGTTTATTGTGATGATTGTTTATTATCATACTTTACATTTTAGCTATTTGATTTGATCGGTAACTACTAAGGAGTTTTAACTGAAGATCGGTAAAAACACTAACAGTGAATCATAAATATGTTTACTGACTAACAGAAATTAGAGAAACAGTATTTTGGATTACTCATTATTGTTTTGGGACTTGGATAACTGATTCACCCCCCTCTCTATTATTCTAACAATTGGTATCAGAGCAGATTGGTTGCTTGAAATAGAGTTTTAAGGACTTGAGCATAAAGATCACAAAATGAGTAAGAGGGAAGTGCCTAGACTGAACAAAGACAACTTCTCAATATGGCAACATAGAATGAAATTGCATATAGCTGGAATTGGTGGAAGTGCACTACATTTTATGAAAACTGGCTACAACGAGCCAACTGGCCCTCTGATTGTAGAACAATTAAAATACAAGCATGATCACAACGTAGCAATGATGGAACTTGCTACTACCTATACCGACGCTAAATTTGAAGAAATCAAAGGATTGACTACTGCTAAGGCAATGTGGGATAGATTAGAGCAAGTATACAGTGGTAACACATCTATAAAAAGAGCTAGACTAGAAAGCTTAAGAGGTAAATTCAATGAAATGAGAATGAAAGAAGGAGAAAAT
Source organism: Chamaecyparis obtusa (assembly GCA_027943335.1). NCBI lineage: Eukaryota > Viridiplantae > Streptophyta > Pinopsida > Cupressales > Cupressaceae > Chamaecyparis > Chamaecyparis obtusa. The sequence continues at coordinate 125,351 of BSBK01005055.1, read as the reverse complement.
ATTTTTTAATATTCAAACAGAATTAAAGAGGTTGTTTATGCTATACGAGCTTCTGATGGAGTAATTGAAGAAGAGACCATAATTAGAAAAATCCTCAGAACCCTACTACCTGTCTATGTAATCAGAGTATCGACAATGCATGTGAACCGAGACACATCCAATCTTACACTTGATACTTTGGTCGGTAAGCTTACTACTTTTGAGTTGAACAATTTTGATAATAGTGTTGTACCTTCTATTGAGTCTGCTTTCATGTCTTCTTTGAAGATTGGGAAATCTAGCAAGAAAACTAGAAATAATAATGACAGTGATACTGATGATGACCTTGATGAGCTTGAGGCATTAATGGCTAGAAGATTACCGAAAGGTAAAGGGAGATATAGAGGTAAGTTACCCTTGGCATGTTTTAATTGTAAGGAAGTAGGTCATATTGTTGGTAGATGTCCTCAAAAAGGAAATGATGATGATGAATCGAGAGATAAATCTGAAGGAAGTTATGGGAGGAGAGTTAACAGAAGCTATTGACACAGTAATAGAAATGACTAAAAGGACAAAGGTAAAAAGGCTTGTTATATAGCTGAAAATACTCACTCTGAGTCTAATTCTAATGATGAAGAGGTAGTGTTTGTTGCAATGAAGGAAGATTTAGAAGAAGATGAAAACCAAGATGAATCTACCCTGATCTCATGGATGAGCAAGAATGAAACATGGATCATTGACAGTGGCTGCACACATCATATGACAGGTGATGTAGATAAATTTGATGAATTAGTTGAATATAATGGTGGATCTGTAAGAATGGAAAATGATGCCCCATGCACTATGAAAGGTAAAGGTACCCTTGTAATTAATGATAGAATAAAATGTGAGAATGCTTATTGGGTATATGGACTGAATTACAATCTATTGAGTGTGGCATAGCTAAAAAATTCAGGCCACAAACTAGTGTTTGAAAATAAAAAGGTGAAAATCTATGAAAATGATGGAAGACTTGTTGGGACTGGTACTCAAACCAGAGGTAATCTTTTTCAACTTGATATTGATTAGTCTTCTTGCCTACTTATGAAAGATGAAGATGCTTGGCTATGGCACAAGAGATTATGTCATGTAAACTTTGATAATATGATCAAAATCAGTAAAAAGAAGAGAGTTAGAGGTTTACCTCACTTATCTAAGCCTGGTCATACTTTATGCCATGAATGTCAGAAAAGGAAAATGACCAAATCTAGTTTTAAGAGTAAGGACTTGTCAACAAAGAAGATTCTTGAGTTGGTTCATACTGACTTATGTGGACCTATGAGAACTCAAAGCTATTATGGTGATAGATACTTTATTCTCTTTGTTGATGATTACACTAGATTGATGACTATGATGTTTTTGAAGGAAAAGTCTGAAGCTTCCAAATTGTTTAAATGGTATAAGGCTAAAGTTGAAAAGGAAACTGGAAAGGAAATCAAATGTCTTAGATCAAATAGAGGTGGTGAATTTATATCTTGTGAATTTACTAACTTCTGTAATGAGCATGGAATCCAAAGGTAGGTGTCAGCACCGAGAACCCCACAACAGAATGGCATTGCTAAGAGAAGAAATAGATCAATAATTGATTGTGCTAGGACACTAATGATAAAAAAGAATGTCACTCAGAAATTCTGGAGAGAAGCTGTAAGCACTGCAGTCTATGTGCTTAACAGAGTATAATTGAAGAAAGACACCAACCGAACACCATATGAACTTTGGTTTGGAGACAAGCCCAATGTAAGTTACTTTAGAATCTTTGGAAGTAAGAGTTTTATTCTGAAAGATGATAGGAATGGTAAGTTTGATTCCAAAGGAGATGAAGGAATATTTTTAGGATATTTTGCCCAAAGCAAAGCTTACAAATGTCTAAACAAGGTGACTAATAAAATTTTTGAAAGTGTGAATGTTCGTGTTGATGAATATGATGATAAGATCACAGATGAGTAGATGAAGGAACTAGAAGATTATAGACAGTTCACTTACTATGAGTTTCCTGAGTTTCAACCGAGGACACCACAGACTGATGCAACCGGCCAACAAATAAACAATGTACCACAACCGACAGAACTGACTAAACATAATGATGATCAAGTAGGAGCTCCTGAGCAAGCTAATGAACTAGAACAAAATGCATAGTAGAATACACAGCAAGATGCACAAGATAGAAGATCTAGGATACCGGCAAGATTTGTCAGAAGACATCATCCTGAAGATCAGATTATTGGAAACAAAGATGCTGGAATGCAAACAAGAAGAAAACAAGACAAGGTACTTTCTTAATTTATGAATTTGAACCTAAGAATGTACAAGTTGCTTTGGATAATGAAGAATGGGTCAAAGCAATGACTAAAGCGATTGAGAAAATAGAAAAGAATAAGACTTGGACCTTAGTACCCCGACCTAAAGATAAAAATGTTATTGGTACTAAATGGATTTTCAGAAATAAGTTTAATGAAAATGGAGAAGTGACAAGAAATAAAGCAAGACTTGTATGTAAAGGATATGTGTAAGAAGAAGGAATTGACTATGGTGAAACATTTGCACCTATTGCAAGACTTGAGGGTGTCAGAATGTTATTGGCATATGTTGGACATATGAAATTTAAGGTATACCAAATGGATGTCAAGTCTACTTTCTTGAATGGAATACTTGAAGAGGAGGTCTACATTGAACAGCCTGAAGGATTTGAAGATCCAGACAATCGAGATATGGTTTGTAGACTGCACAAAGCACTGTATGGACTAAAACAAGCACTGAGCTAAGGTATGAAAGGTTGCACACCTATTTGTTAAGTATTGGCTTTATCAGAACAAGTGATAATAGTAATTTGTATATGAAAGGTAACACTGATGATACTATTATCATAGCTAAAATATTTGTTGATGATATAATTTTTGGAGGTAGAGATATTGTATGTAAAGCATTTGTTGATGAGATGCAAAAGGAATTTGAAATGTCTATGTTCGGAGAGATTAAGTTCTTTCTAGGACTATAAGTGATTCAGCATAGTGATGGAATCTTCATCACTCAATCAAAATACATAAAGGAGGTATTGAAGACATTCGGCATGGAAGATGCAAAACCAGTGGGAACACCTATGGCTACTGGATGTAACTTGACAAAGGAAGATGAGACTACTGAGGCAAATCATACACTTTACCAATCCATGATTGGTAAGCTGATGTATGTAGTTCACAATAGACCGGATATAGCTCATGTTGTTGGAATAGTTGCAAGATTTTTTGCAAATCCCAGAGAATCACATATGATAGCAACAAAAAGGATATTGAGATATCTTAAGAAGACAAAAGATTATGGTTTATGGTATTCAAGAGATGGAAAGTTTGAATTAAAAGTGTATACCGATGCTGACTAGGCTGGTAATGTGGATGACAAAAAAAGTACAACTAGAGGAGCATTTTTCTTTGGAGATAGACAAGAAGGAAAACAATAAGCAGAGTTGTATTTCTTAGTCAACAGGTGAAGCTGAATATGTTGCTGCTGCAACAAACTGCTCCAATATAGCCTATATCAAGCAAGTGTTGGAAGGTATGAATGAGGTGATCACTGATCCAGTGACTATATATTGTGACAACACTAGTGCTATAAACATATCAAAGAATCTAGTAATGCACTCAAAAACAAAGCATATATCAATTAAGTATCATTACTTAAGGGAACAAGTGCAAGAAAAGCAAGTTAAACTGGAGTTTGTTACATCAAAAGAACAACTTGCAGACATTTTTACAAAGCCTCTTCCAAAAGACACTTTTGAATGCTTGAGGAATAGACTTGGGGTCCGTCCCTTGTCTATCGGTCACTAAGGTGATCTGGAATGCTGCATCAGCCTATTATATTAGAAGATCGCTCATGTTGATGCTAGCATAGATCGCACTTTGATTAAGTTCAAGGTTGTGATTAAGTTTGAAGAATAGATGGAGATATCAATATACTGAGATACAATGAAGAGGTTTGGACAAGACTATTTTTTGTTTATTTTGTTCATTTGGCATTATTGTCAAAGGGAGAAAATAGGCAAATATGAATGAGCGAAAGGAAGAGAATCTATACTGTAAAGACAAAGAGAGAGAATACTGAACAGAAAGAGTTAAGGATGAACTATCTAAGGGAGAGCTTATGACAGATAGAGTTGTAGAGTATATGTTTGGTACATTCATATTATTTGAGTTGCCATCAATGCCAAAGGGAGAGATTGTTGAACCTACAACTGATTTACAACTGATTGGAGAGATTGTTGAAACAGTGATTGAAGATCACATGAAAAGTAGTTGTATAGATATACAATATGTTAAATCAGTATTATGTTGTCATTGATGTCAACTAGTTTCTTATTAGTTTGACAGTACTTATCTTGTAAGTTATCATTACCGAGACATCTGAAGAATGGTGAAAGAAGGTCACAGTAGATAAGGATAAGGAATGCATTGGATAAATTATTGATGAGTCTTTGATCTCATTATATTGACTTTAGTATGTTGTATTCATCTATTATTGAGAAAGGAACTAAAAGACACAAAGCAATGTTGGTTAGTAAAAGAGAACAGTTTAATGTTTATTGAGATCCTCAGTGTAAACACTGACCATAGTATACATTGATGCAGTGTGTTGTATACCGAGCACAAGTTTAACCGATGAAGGTTTACCGACACATTTCTTTGTTAACCGAGGAGAACAGAAAAGCATTTAATGATATTGTCGATTAGATAATTTGATGAAAAAACTGATGAGCTGGATTCGCATGATTTCAAGGTGAAAAGTCAAAGTTTGTTACAAGGATCTATGACTAACAAAATTCAAGGAAGATCTGACGAAGGAGATTGAAACGTGTTAATGACACATTAGCCGAGGAAGTTTAAAGTGGTAAAATACATGGATATGATTAAGTGGCAAAATCAGATGGATGAAAATAAAATGGCTTACATGTTTATTTAAAGAGAAAAAAAATCAAAAGAGAGAAAGAGGAGATATTGCAGAAGCTGAACGTGAACTAGCATTCATGCATTTTATGATCAAATAGGTTACTGAACTGAGTTGCAGAAATTGAGCTACACAATGAACAAACCGAGCTACATAGAGCACATAACTGATTGTTTGTAAGTGATATTGATATTAGATTTGAAGTGATATGTTGATCAAAAAACATTTTTGAGCATAACACTGATCTGCAACTACAAATTTTTTGTATTAAGGTAGATCAACCTACTGTTACTTTCTAATAATTGTAGATAGTGAAAATCTCTTAACCGAGTGGACTTTTAAGTCTTATTTGTGTTTCATCCTGACAAGTGAAACATTGTTATCCTATGAATCAACACAGTGAGTGATATAAGATTGAAAGATAAATTCTAGTGCAAAATCCTCTAACCAGGTCACACCTAACAGTGTGTATTGTAACCTTTAACAGGGTTGGGTCCTCACATGCCTCACTTTAGAAGAGTGAAATTTTTGGGTTGTCGGTTCCTAGGTGGTTTTTCCCTTGACAGGGTTTCCACATTAAATCATTTTGTTATGTGTTTATTGTGATGATTGTTTATTGTCATACTTTACATTTTAGCTATTTGATTTGATCGATAACTGCTAAGGAGTTTTAACTGAAGATCAGTAAAAACACTCACAGTGAATCATAAATATGTTTACCGACTGACAAAAATTAGAGAAATAGTATTTTGGATTACTCATTATTGTTTTGGGACTTGGATAACTGATTCACCCCCCTCTCAATTATTCTAATAGTATGTTGTCTCATGTTCGCTTAATATCTAGTGGTCTCATGTAAACTCTTAGTGACCTAGCATGGCAGTGTTCTCTCATTCTCAGAATCATGCGGTTAAGTCTTATATCATTCAATGATATTGCGAGCACCATTGATTATTTAATGATCAATGGTCATGTTTTAATCTCAATGTGTTTGGATCCTGCATGAAAGGATTTGGCAATTCAATGACTGGGCGGTTGCATCAGTGTCCTCTAAGTTTGGTGGCTCTGACAGTTTGGCATGATGAATTTAGCAAAGATGGTTTTCCCTTTTGTTCGCTTATTCTTATAATAAATTGGTAGGGTTCCTAATGTTTTGGCGACTTGGTGAATGAAGCGGTCGCATGTTCTCGTGAAAGACTAGAAACATTTAGCGAATGAGCAAACCAAGTAGTCAGGAAAGTATTAAGCCTTCAGTCACTTAATCTCATAATAAAGTAGTCAGTGCTTAAGGTATTGGGAGATTCAGCGAATCATTTGTTCATTGAGTCTCGTAATCAAAAGGTCAAGACTGGTGTTAGCTCAGTGAATTAATGAGAATCATTGATTTTGTCTATGATCAATGGTTGAATCAAAGTCACGGTTTGAAATAGGCAATTAAGAAAGTATTCAGTGATTTAGAGAGCAAGTGTGTTCACCAATTCTCATAGTAAAGTTGTGGTTAAGTCTCCCTTTCAGTGAATAAGCAAAGATTTTGATCGCTGAGTCTCCAAATAAAGCAATAGTTAACCGGAACATTAAGAGATTGAGAGATAGCCATTGTCGCTAATTCTCTGAATGATAACTATGGTCAGTTGCTTGGGCATGTTATGTTTTTTCGCTGGTTCATTGAATAAGGGATGAGTTAAGAGATTCATTTAGCAAGTGAGCAAGTCCTTCAGTCGCTAGTTCTCTGAAAAGGGCCCAGTTAGAGAAAATAATAAAGGAGAGGCTAGAGACCTTCGCTACATGGATAAAGTACACTGTCGAGCTGCAGAAGGGAAAAATTATCCATCCAATCAGTTTTAAAGGAGGGTTTCATGATGTAAACAGGGTTTTAAAGAACAAAGCTATAATCATTGCCTCCTTGCCTCGATTTCAAGTTTTTTAAATTTAATTGTCAACATCCCACCATCGCCTATCTCTGATATGAAAATTGGTGGTACATGAAATTGAATGCGGATGTAATTAAGGATGGATTTGCAATGATTTTGGTAGCTATACGCATCTGATTTGCATCAACAAATAAGCTCACTCATTATTTTATGTGCTTGACAACAATTGAAGAGAATTATGTTTTCTGGAGCAATCTTTGAGCACCAAGCAAATCAAGTTTGTGGAGTTGAGGGTAACTATACAGAAGAAATGAGTCAACCAGAGCAAAGTGTAACTTCTTCCAGTGGTGAGGCCAAATCTAAAGGTGGTGAAGACAAAAACAAGTCAAATTACTTGAATGAGTTCATGAAATTGCTGCCTAGTTCCAGTCGGAACAAGAGAGCTAATGATGATGTTTTTGAGGATTTTCTAGGTCAGTAAAGAGATCCTATCACACCGAATTGCTCAGGTTATACTATTTTCAATTTCTTTTTTGGAAATAGGGGTAAACATGTTCTTGTTTGTAATGGTTGAGCTTTGGGTTTGGGGAAACTAGTTGTCCCTTATGTGTTCTTAGATGTGGATTTAATTATTTCATTAGCTAGGTGTTATGATCCTATCTCCAAAATGATTAGGAAAGAGGACCAGTCACCTTTGGTTACTCTTGATAGGGGTTCTTTCATGAAATCTTTTAGTCTTTACACGTCTTCCTCTACCGAGATTGATTTGAGCCAAGAAAGAGACAAGTATAAAAATAATATAGGGTCAGTAAAGGACCAGATAATGAGGCATATCCCAAAACAAGATAAATATATAGCTCCCCTCCCTACTAGCATGAATGCCCCTTACCAGTTTAAATCCCTCCATCACTATATGAGGTAGACTTGTTATGGGTTGTGTAGAGTTTTGGGAATAGATGGGGATGTAGAATTCTTGCCAGCTGATCTTTTAATGATGATCTTAGATTTCTAGAGTCCCCTAGTGAACATAGATTATGATTACATCTAGTATGTAATCGATAGGATGCATGAAGGGTTAATATCTGTCAAAGAAAGTAAGAGTCCATTCAAGTTTATGCATTACTCTATGTTGATGCACTTAATTTTGTTTTTCAACATCAATAGCTTTGATTTGAAAATGTTGAAACCAAGGTTCACCTTTGAAGGCCGGCATAATCCAGTACAACTATGGGTGAGAATTTGGAATTCTACTTCAAATGAGGGTGATTTTTCTATCTTTCAAAATTTCATAGCTTTTCCCATTCAGAGGTTGCTAGGCATAAATGTTACAAGGTTACCAACAAGGATTCTTAGGCTCTGAAGACCTGTGCAATTGGAGGAGAAATGGGAGGGAAAACATAATTCGGGTGACTTCTACTTTGGGGTGAATTCTACAATTTTAAGAGTCTATGGTTGTCCCCAACCCCCAAATTTACTACCAAAATTTGTGCCACCTAGAGTTGCTTCACTAGAATTCATTTGGTAATTGATGTGGATAGACATAGAGCTTTTGGCCCCTCATAGGAAAGGTACATTCACACCTAGGCAGTTCAAGATTGTTGATTTCTTGATTAGTAAGAGGGATTTTCCACAAATCACTGCATGGATAAATCAATTTAAGATGGTATCTATTTCTTGTAGACATGAGGACCCTGAGGATTTCATTAACACTACAAGGTTGACCCTAATTCCTAACATTGGTGTCATTAAAAAACATGATGGCCTCGATGAGGAGGATGTGATCAGAAATGTTGTGGAGAAGGATGAGGTCACCAGGTGATGGAATAGGTTCTTTGATTTGAAAGATTTATCAAATCAAGTGAAAGCAGACCAAATTCCTTTTGAGGGTTTCTTCCCTAACCTTCCCTACTTGAAAAGAATAGACAAGATGATATAGATGCATGACACTTTGTCAAATTAGTTGGAGAAATTGATTGGTCAAAAGAAACCAAAGAAAAGAAAGGATTACTCATCCTCTAACTATGAGGAGTTTTTTGATGGATCTCAAGAAGGAAATAGCCCACTACAAGTTGGGGATTTACCAATTGTTGAGCCATTTGTAGACCAGCCAGAGGCAGAAAATCTTCCAGAGCCACCATTGAAGAAAAGAAGATTTTAAGAAGGGGAACATTCCAAGAAAGACAAACAAAAGAAGGGGACTGATAAAGCATCTGTTATTGTACCAGGTGATAGGGTATACCATCAACAATTAAGAAAAACAATACGGACCAGCAAGGTGGTGACCACTAATGAGGCAGATAAAGAACAATCCTTGTGGTTGGAATGAGATATTAGAGAGGTTTATCAGGAAGCATTTTTAAGTGATGACCAATTCATTAAGACTGATGAATTTAATAATTTCCTTATTTGGAGGAAACATGAAGAAGTAAAGAAAGCTTTTTCTTGAAGGTATGGAACCAAGTGAAGATACTTTGAGGGCTTTAGCATCTTATGATCCTAGCCTTGACCCTATGACTGTAGATGAAGCCAGAGAACTGGTTAAATCAAGTGGAATGCTTTTGACTCTAGGATGGGATTTAACTTTTTCTTTTATTATTGATCAGATAAGAAAGCAACCACAGGGAAATTTATATTATGAAGTTCATATTGGTGATATGATTAGGGGAAGTGGTTATGACCCTAAGTCCCAAGCTGTTGCAATGTGGTCTATTTCCCCTAAAACTCAAAAGCCATATTTAGTAAACATAGAGGATTAGATGGAAGGGAATAAGATCATATGGACTATACAAAATACAATTGATCTTGAGGTATCTAAGGTAGTGACTCATTTTTCTAACCTGAATGAAGCAAAGACAGCTCAATTATCTAAAAGGTATGCAAAATTATTTGAGAGTTCAAACATGGTGGCTAAAGATAGGGATTTGAAAATGATGAAGATCAAACAGCTGGAGGATGAGTTGGTAGGAGTAAGAGTTAGGCTTGAAGAGGCTTCAAAGGTTGTCCTTCTTCCTCCTTTGTAGGTTGAGGCCCTTGTTCAAATAGATACAGAAGTTCCTGAGAAAACTGTTAAGGACCTAGAGAAGATAAGAATAGATGCATCTTTGGACACTATGGCAAAGATTGTGCAGTATAGGTAGAACAAAATAAAGGAAAGGATGGAGTCAGTCCATCAATCAGTCAATATATTACACCAGGCCAATGGAAAGGTAAATGAATCTTTGACCACTTTGGAGCCACTTTATAGTACATGGTTACGAAGGAGCTCACTGTTTGATAAGCTTGATGATTTTCAAGAGTGTAGGTCTAACATTCCTAAGGTAGTAACTAAAGTTTTTGAAAAGATTGGTTCAGTGAGTGCTATATTTAAGTTTTTTAAAGGTAAATCTAACCAAATAGCACCCAAGTTGGTTATGTTTGATGGGAACTATAGTAAAAATTTGCCTTCAATGTATGATGATAATGGGAGTTTAATTAGTATAGATGAGTGGAAAGCATCAATGGATCAATTGGTAATCAAACAAGATGCTTCCCTAAAAGGTGACAGAACTTTAGACTTGGAAAGATTCAATAGTATAATTGATAGTCTGTTTAAAATTGAAAGTGATTGCATCTGATTTGTCGTAGAGGCCAAAAATGTAACTGATTCCATGTGGGATTAGTAGATCAAATCACTATAGGATCTACAAGCTTATAGTTGGCCTTCTGATGATGATGTGGCAACGTGGGACAAATGTTAGCTTGTGGTGACTAATCAGGAAAGTACTATCCAGGAAAGTACTGTACACTTTTCCTCCCGACCTTGCTGGGGTTCGGGGCCGGGCTGGGCCCCGAGCAGGGGTTTGGGGGCGGTAGCCCCCAAGAGCAGGGGTTCGGGGGCGCAGCCCCCGAGGAAATTTTTTTTGAGGCCGACTACTTTTTTTTCAGTTTTTTGGGCTAACTACTTATAACTCATTCTAACCCTAAAGCGGGAAAATATTGTATAATATGGCTTAGGGTTAGGGATTTTCATTATGTATGATTTTAGTACTTGCGGCAGAATTGGGCTGTAAGGGATTACGGATTGTAATCAGGTTGTAATCACTGGATAATAATAATATTAGACTCGCTGTTGGTGGATGTAGCCCAGGGATTGGGTGAACCATGTTAAATTTGTGTGTCTTGTGTTCTATTCTGTGTGGTTTATTATTTTCTGATATTAGTTATATTTGCACATAATTGTTATTTCTGCCTTGTTAATCCTAACAAGTGGTATCAGAGTGAGGTTATTTCATTCGTTCTTTCATGTATTCTCTGAAGCAGGTCTCACGAGTTAGTGGGAGAGTCTCTCGGTTAAGTGGGAGAAATGGCAGATGAGGGTAGGCTGAAGGTTGATAAGTTTAATGGGCAGAACTTCCAGTTATGGAAGATGCAAATGGAGGATTATCTCTATCAGAAGGATCTATGGCGGCCATTAGAGGGAGTAGCCAAGAAAGAGCAATCAATGTCTCAGGAAGATTGGGATATTTTGGATAGGAAGGCACTGGGGAGTATTCGTCTATGCCTGGCACAATCGATGGCATTCAATATTACTGAAGCAAAGATAGCTACAGATCTGATGGAAACCCTAGCGAAGTTGTATGAAAAGCCTTCAGCTTCAAACAAGGTATTTCTTATGAAGTGTTTATTTAATATGAAAATGGTAGAAGGTGGATCAGTTACTGATCATTTGAATGAGTTTAATACAGTTACAAGTCAATTAACCTCAGTTAAAATTACTTTCGATGAAGAGGTTAGGGCTCTCTTGATTTTGTGTTCTTTGCCAGAAAGTTGGAATGGCTTGGTAATGGCTGTTAGTAATTTTGTTTCTGGTTCTAATACCCTAAAGTATGATGATGTTATTGGTGTTATATTGAGTGAGGAAATTCGTAGGAAAAGCTCAGGGGCATCCACATTGGGTAGTGTATTGAACACAGAAAGTAGAGGCAGAACAAGAGATAGAGGAAACAACTCTGGAAATCATGGGAAATCAAGAGGAAAATCAAAGGGAAAGAGGTCCGAATCTAAAGGGCCAAATGATTGCTGGTACTGTGGAAAACCAGGTCATAAGAAGAAAGATTGTTGGTCTCGAAAGAAAGATCAAGGAGACAAAAATGATGGAAACAAGGAGGCAAATGTGGTAAGTAACAAATCCGAGGAGGATGCTTTGCTCTTGTCCTTAGAAAGTATTGATGATTCATGGGTTTTAGATTCTGGGGCTTCATTTCATGCTACACCCCATAGAAGTTATTTTGTTGATTATGTCCAAGGGGATTTTGGGCTAGTTTATTTGGGAGATAATGAACCCTGTCAGATTGTTGGAAAGGGAAAAATTAAGATTAAGTTGCAAAATGGGAATCATTGGCTACTACAAGAGGTAAGACATGTTCCAAGGCTGAGTAGGAATTTAATTTCAGCAGGGCAACTGGGTGATGAGGGTTGCACAGTTACTTTTAATGATAAAAATTGGAAGGTTTCAAAAGGTTCCTTAGTAGTAGCAAAAGGTGTGAAAGTAGGCACCTTATATCTTTGTACAGGTCATACTGTTCCTTCTACTTTAATTGTTTCAGAAGATAATGAATGTTCAGGAACAGTGGCTGTAGTTGAGCAGGAAGAACATCAAACTGTTGCTATAGATTCTGACACAGCACTATGGCACAACAGACTCGGGCACATGAGTGAAAAAGGTATGAAATTACTTCATTCAAAGAAAGTTTTACTTGGTCTGAAATGTGTCAATATGGATTTCTGTGAAAGTTGTGTTTATGAAAAACAAAAGAGAGTTAGTTTTGTGAAGAGTTGGAAGGAAAAGAAAAATGAGAGATTAGAGCTTGTGCATACCGATGTATGGGGACCAGCTCAGGTATCTTCCCTTGGTGGCTCTCTGTATTATGTTACATTTATAGATGATGCAACAAGAAAAGTATGGATTTATTTCCTTAGACAGAAATCTGATGTATTTCAAACTTTTAAGAAATGGAAATGCTTGGTTGAGAATGAGACTGGTAAAAAGTTAAAATGTCTCAGATCTGATAATGGTGGTGAGTATTGCAGCACAGAATTTGAAGAATATTGTTCCTCTAATGGTATTCGTAGGTAGAAAACTGTACCAAGGACTCCACAAGAAAATGGAGTGGCTGAACGCATGAACAAGACAATAATGGAGCGTGCAAGGAGTATGAGGTTGCATGCTAGGCTGCCCAAAAATATGTGGGTAGAGGTAGTGAACACCACTATTTATTTAATCAATAGAGGCCCCTCTACTCCTTTGGACTGTGGTATTCCAGAGGAAACATGGAGTGGTAAGAAGGTGAGTTATTCTTTTCTCAAAACCTTTGGTTGTGAAGCTTTTACACTTATAGACTCTGAAAATAGAACCAAGCTGGAAGCTAAGTCAAAGAAATGTGTATTTGTTGGGTATGGCATTGATGAATTTGGTTATAGGCTTTGGGATTTTGAAAATCATAAAATTGTAAGAAGCAGGGATGTCATATTCAATGAGAAAGTATTGTACAAAGATCTGTTGCTGCAGCATGAGAAGAAAGAAAATGACTATGTAGTACTGGATGATACTCCACAAGTTCATGTTCCAGTAGTTCCTTATGCTCCACAATAATAGCAACAACAAATACCACACACCCCAGTGAGTGTTAGACGGTCAACAAGGCTAAGTAGACCTCTAGAAAGATTTTCTCCATCTTTGTATTCTATTCTGTTAACAGATGCTGGTGAACCTGAATGTTATAATGAAGCTGTGCAGGTGGATACAAAGCTTCAGTGGGAGTCTGCAATGACAGATGAAATGGACTCTTTGCTGAAAAATCAGACATGGGATTTATGTAAGTTACCTGCAGGTAAAAGGGCTTTATAGAATAAATGGGTTTACAGGATCAAAGAAGAGGATGGAGGTACGAAAAGATTTAAAGCCAGATTAGTCGTAAAAGGATTTGCACAGAAACATGGTATTGATTTTGATGAGATATTTTCTCCAGTTGTTAAAATGACTTCTATTCGTACTATTTTAAGTATTGTGGCTACTGAAGATTTGCATTTAGAGCAGCTTGATGTTAAAACAACCTTTCTTCATGGTGATTTGGATGAAGAAATATATATGGTTCAGCCATAACGATTTGAGGTCAAGGGTAAGGAGAATTTGGTGTGCAGATTGCAGAAAAGTTTATATGGCTTGAAGCAAGCACCTCGGCAATGGTATATTAAATTTGACACTTTTATGAATGGGCATGGATATAGTCGGTGTCATTCTGACCATTGTGTTTATTTTAAGAGGTTGGAGGATGACAGCTACATTATTTTATGTTCATATGTTGATGATATGCTTGTAGCTGGGTCTAACATGGATCACATTAAGGGGTTGAAACAACAGTTAGCAAAATCTTTTTCTATGAAGGATTTGGGGGTAGCAAAACAAATCCTTGGTATGAAAATTTGTAGAGATAGGAAAAATAGGAAATTGTCTCTATCTCAGGCTGATTATATTGAGAAGGTGTTGCAACGTTTCTCTATGGAAAATGCCAAAGCTGTCAGCACACCTTTGCCTGGTCATTTGAAATTGACTAAGGATATGTGTCCCCAGACACTAGAAGAAGAGACTAAAATGTCTAAGGTACCTTATGCTTCAGCTGTAGGGAGCTTAATGTATGCTATGGTATGTACTAGGCCAGATATTGCACACGCAGTGGGAGTCGTTAGTCGTTATATGAGTAACCCTGGTATTGATCATTGGAATGCAGTCAAATGGATTCTCAGATATTTGAGAGGCACATCCAGTAAGTGTTTACACTTTGGGGGTTCTACTACTACTGTACAAGGCTATGTTGACTCAGATTTGGCAGGAGATATAGATAGCAGGTGGAGTACTACAGGTTATATATTTACTGTTGGTGGGACAGCAGTGAGTTGGATTTCTCGACTACAAAAGGTGGTTGCTTTATCCACTACAGAGGCAGCCAAGGAGATGATATGGCTTCAATTCTTCATGGAAGAATTGGGACATCCACAAAAGGATAATTTTTTACATACAGATAGCCAAAGTGCCATTCATCTTGCAAAGAATTCTGCTTTGCACTCAAAGACAAAACACATACAGTTGCAGTACCATTTCATTCGATCAGTTTTGGATGATGGACACTTAAGGCTGGAAAAGATTCATACTGATGATAATCTAGCAGATATGTTTACAAAGGTAGTAACAAGGGAGAAGTTGAACTCATGTTCAGCTTCAGTTGGTCTTCTAGACTGAACAAAGTAAAGGAACAACTAAGTCCAAGGTGGTTCAATCTAGTGGGAGCCTCATGTGGGTAGTGGTATTGCTACAGGATCAGTCTCCAAGTGGGAGGTTTTTTAGTATAGTGTGGATACTGATCAGTCACCAAGTGGGAGATTGTTAGCTTGTGGTGACTAATCAGGAAAGTACTATCCAGGAAAGTACTGTACACTTTTCCTCCCGACTACTTATAACTCATTCTAACCCTAAAGCGGGAAAATATTGTATAATATGGCTTAGGGTTAGGGATTTTCATTATGTATGATTTTAGTACTTGCGGCAGAATTGGGTTGTAAGGGATTACGGATTGTAATCAGGTTGTAATCACTAGATAATAATAATATTGGACTCACTGTTGGTGGATGTAGCCCAGGGATTGGGTGAACCACGTTAAATTTGTGTGTCTTGTGTTCTATTCTGTGTGGTTTATTATTTTCTGATATTAGTTATATTTGCACATAATTGTTATTTCTGCCTTGTTAATCCTAACAACAAATTGAGATAGAAGAAAAAGAAGAAGCCAGGTGCTCAGGTAACAGAAGAGGAAGAAGAATAGAGTTACAAATGGTACTTGATCCAAAATTCAAGGGAGAGCATGTGCCAAACAGAGGATGATGTAGGTTAGCCTGTAATGGTGGTCATCATTCATGCAACAAATTTAGCAACTTCTCTAAAATATCTTTAGACAAAGGTGCCACTTGTAAAAATTGCTAAGTAGTTGAAAACTACATTTTGTATCTTAGTCAAATATCTTTTAGTTTGTACTTTTGTCTTTATTACAAGTCATTTCCCAGCCATCCAAAACTTGTTGCATCCTTTTGAGGATTCCAAGATGGTTGTGGGTATATATAGCAAGTTTTTGCTCTTTTGTAGGGGGGATACAATTTTGTAAAGAAGGTTCTGAATATAAAGCTTTATTTTCTGCCAAGTTTGGAAAAACTGTACTGAAACTTTTTGAAATACTAATACAAACTACTGGAACTACTTCCCTATTCATTTGTTGTCTTCATATATGGGTGCTTTGATTTTCTTATGCATTTAAATTGCAAGGCTTTTCAATGCATTGTTTACTAGGTAAATATAGGGGTTGAGCTTAAGTATCTTTCAAGGAAAGAACAAATCTTAGGGGAGGTCTCTGGAAATTAATTGTCTAAGTATGAATTTGATGATAGATATGGGAATTGAAGGAGTGAAATTTTAGGCATTTCATTTTGGTTTTAGTATCCTTGTCTAGTATGATTCAGTGGATGTAGGGTTTGACTCTATTGCCCAATAAATAAGGCACTAGTTTAAATTGTATTTACATTTGTATCACCAAGAAAATACAAATAACTAATTAATTTTACTTCTATTGCATAGTTTCTATCTGAAGTTATTCCATGACAAGTTCATGGATGTTCATTGTAATGCTTTAAAGAAGCATCTAAAAGAAGTTATCCTTCCTTGATTTTTGCTCATAAAAAGAAGAAGGATTAATATCCTTATGCCACTGTCATATGTTATTCCATTCATAATTTTCATCACAGTGTTATGTATTAGGATGATTTGGGAAGCCCTAAGAGGTGTGATGTTTTATTGAAATAATATTGAGATAAAATAACATAGCAGTGAAGGAGCTAATTCACAATCGAAGGCTCATCTATATAGGTAAACCCGCCTGAGTTTATACTCAAAGTGAAGAAGGCTTGAAGCCTTAATACCTTAGTCCTTGCATTTTGTTTGATGCATCTATTGGGATTATTGGAGTTATAGTTTTATCAAGAGTCTGTGAATTATAAATCATCTATAGATCTGAGCACTAACAAAAATGGTGACTCTACTGGGGAAAAATATGAATGCAAATGCAAAATAGGTTGGTGCAATATTATTCATTGTGTGTTTGCAAGACAATATAATTTTGATTCCCACTTGATAGTGGGTGGTGGCTCTGATAATCTATGTTTACCAGTTGTTGGTATTTTTAAATTTTGCTATATTTTGTTGTGATACACCATGAGTCAGCCAAGATTCACTAGGTCTTACTTCAGGGATCACGCAAATGATAATGTGGGTGATGATCTCTATACACCTAGTAGAAAGCAGTGGTTTAGGAGAGGTCACAGTAATGCTAACTCCCAAGGACCTTCTAGAGAAAGACTTCATGCCCCGCTTCCTCATGAAGCCTCCTCCTCTTCTAATGACCTCGAACATGTCAAGAAAGTCATGCCAAATATTCATTTTCAGGAAGGAGTGATCACAGAAGTTGGTTTCTTCCCTGCGAGAGAAACCCTAGAACAACCAAGAGAGACTTCTGCTACAAAAACTGCTTCATATGACTCAAAAAAACTAAGAGAGGAAGTGATAGCTTTAAGGAAAAAGGAGCGTGAACAATTGGAATAAATTGCTAATAGAAGGAAGGTGAGGGAACAACAAATTTATGAATTAATTTTGGAGAGGCAAGAACTTATTAGAAAGACCAAGAGGAATGAAATTCAAGCTAGGGATCTAAGCCAAGATGTTCAGGATTTAGACAAAGAATTGTTTGGTGACATGGAGGTTTTGAGAAATCAAGACCAAGATGGTAAGCCTAAACAAAGTGAATTTGATGGAATGGACCATGTTCTTAGGCAATTACATCCCTCTGAAATCCAGAGGAATGAGGATATTAAAAATACCGCAAAAGAAATTCTTGATAAGGGAAAATAAAAGGTGGTAAGCATGAGTATTAATCAGCCTAAGAAAGTTGCCGCTGCATCTAGTATACCCTCTCAATCAGCCTAGCTTTAGAGAAGGCCAGAAAAGCTAAAGAAGATTTAGCTCTTTAGCTGGAGAGATTAGAATTGGATGCTGCTACAGATGAAATGAAAAGGAAGATTGCTTTCTTGCATGTAAATATAAACACATCTGCTAGTAGCTCTATCCCTGTCATCTCTAGAATGATCCCACCCAATTAGCCTAGTAATTCGTTCCCAAATCTTCAAGCCTTCCATCTTGGACAAGCTATACCTAGATCAAATTTCAATACTAGTCAAGTTCCCCTTGTAGTTAGTGGTACAGTGCGGATTGTATCTTGTCAAAATAATGGAGCAATCCCTGCTGCCCAACCAAATTTCCAAAGGAGACCTATCCATTTGGATAGGTATAGACCTTTATTCTTTGATGGTATCCCTGGTCAGCCTAATGCTATCCCTAATGAGATTAGGAAGAAAATCCCATTATACACTACAAACAATGTGATTACCTATGAAGAGCACCTAAAAATTTTCACAAATAAAGTTAATGACTATGAGATTGAGCATGAAGATGTTATAATGAAGCTTTTCATTCAATCATTGGTTGAAGATGCCCGGGATTGGTATAGGGGTTTTCCACAGAATAGTATTGCATCATGGGAGGAGTTTTTTAGATGTTTTAAGGAACAATATGCAGAACAAGTGAATTCAAGCTACATGCTCAATGAGTTTAACAATATCAAAAAAATTTACAATGAGAGCATGTCATAGTTTAATAGCAGGTTCCAAAAGGCTATGTATAAATTGTTCCAAGTTTTGAGATTGGATGATGCAGTTTTCCTAACCACATACTTTAACTCTATGGATGTCAAGATGTCTTATCTTTTGAGAGATAAGAATCCCTGTACCCTTAGGGATGCTTTTAAATTATCTATAAATATTGAAAGCAACCGAAAAGCATCTAGTCAAATGTAAAAAGAGATGAGGGTAGATTGTGGAAGGAAACCAGGCCACAACTTGCAAGGCCATTCAAAGATGATGATAAAATGGACAAAGGACTTGGTGTTAACAAGGACTTCCCAAAAAAGTTTGACAAGGGTGGTAGAAATTTTCAAGATACAAGACCACCTTATCAGAGGTAGGATAAAACCCCTAACTTGTGAGATATGCCTTATAAGACAAATTGGAAAGATGGGAGGCCTATTCCTGACAATAATGAACCCCAAAAAGGAAGAGATGCACCAGATCCCTTGAAGAAAAACACATCACATAATGCGGAAAATACCCCTTGGTGTGTGGCTTGTAATATGGCTCATTCACCATTCCAATGTCCTATGGCTCAGGCCTTGGGAGAGGAGGCCAATGATTCATATGCAAGAGATTATGAAGGATCTGAAAAGCCTGCTATTAACATGTTCACTACTAAAGTAATGGGGGATCCCTTATTTTCAGATGATGAAGAGATCTATCCTGATGTTGATCATAAGAGAAGGATTTTCCCTAATTATGAACAACAAGTATTTACTTACTCTAATCATGATGAGCCTGATAATGATAATTGTAAAACCCATATGGTAGAATCAGGATCAGATGAAAAGCAATGGAGAAAGCCCAGTGAAGAAGAGATTAGAACTCTAACTATGGCTGCTATAACTCAAGCCAAGTCCTCATACAATTTGAGGAATAGAAAGGTGGAAATTGATCAAGGAGTCCCTAGGTCATTATTTGTTAAAGACAACCTTCAAAACAAGGACTCCCCAAAGCCTAATGTTGTAAATAATAAGGAGGCGGGGCTTGTGTTTGAGAAGAAAAGGAGAGAGGAAATTATTGCTGATAGTGTTGCAAGGAGAATTGGTAGGCCAAAGGACTACCCTATTTTTCATGTTGATCCCCCTACCTTTGATATGAGACATGTCCTGTCTCAAATGAAGGTATCCATACCCTTGCTTGAAATGTTGAAAATTGAGGAGAATAAGACAGCAGCCCTAGCTCTCATAAGTGAACAGGGGATAGCTCCTTCCATGTAAGAGAAAGAGATTTTAGTAAAAGGAACTATTTCAATTGATAACATCTCAGATGTATGTGTTGGAACTATTGTTACACATGAGCCTTCCTCTATCGACCCTTTCTATGTAACATTGATTGTAAATAATTTTTTGCTAAAGAATTGTATGATTGATTCTGGTGCTGCCACAACTATAATGCCTTACCATGTAATGAAAGAATTAGGATTAAAAGTTGACATGTCTAATGGAAGGTGTTATGCTATGGATAATAGGGTAGCGCTTGTTGTAGGAACTTTAATTGGAATTGAAGTAAAGATTGTTGTATTCCTAGAGGCCACATACAAAATGGATGTGGTTGTTGTTGATACAAAACCTCATTATGGCATGCTACTGTCAAGACAATGGGCTGCAATAGTGGGTGGAAAGTTGCAATTAGATTTTTCATATGCTACTATCCTAGTTAATGGGACTGAGGTAAAGTTGCATAGGGAGTCCCATTCTTTAGTTATGATGGAAGTGGTTGCTCCAGAAGATTTAAATTGCTTTGTAGATATTGACATGAATAATTTTATGATTGAAGAGATAGTACCTCAGTTGAAAAACATAGATCCCATTATGGATGAGTTAATGTTACAACAAGATGGGCTTTGGAAAATGTTCTTTGATGGTGGATGTTCCAAGGAAGGATTAGGAGCTGGTGTTGTGTTCATTTCCCCATCAGGTATTACATTTAAATACTCCTTTTTGTTGACTTTTGAATGTACCAATAATACTGCTGAGTATGAGGCTTTAATATTGGGATTAGATGTAGCCATAAATCATGGTATCAAATATTTAAAGGTTCATGGTGACTCCCAACTAATTATAGCCCAAGGGAGATCTCAGTATGCTGCCAAGGATGAAAGACTAAAATTATATAAACATGCTGTCTAGGACAGATTAGAGTTTTTTTATGCTTTCAATCTGCTCTAGGTAGAAAGATCCAATAATATCATGGCTAATTTTCTTGCTAACATTTCTGTTAAGAGTGACGATATTAACCTCACTGGTGTGTCTATGCTAGAGGTCAAAAGTAGGCCTGCAGTGCTTGACAATGTATATAATTGGCAAGTTTTTGAGGATGATCTTGATATCCTTAGATTTCTTTAGGGCCTTGATCACTATGATGGCCAACAAATAGATGTCAATGAAGCACATCAGTGTGTTGAGGGAAAAGAGTGTATCATGGAAAATGAGATAGTGCAGTTACCCTCAAATCATACACCTAAAGGGTTAGTGGAGCTAGAGGAAATGTTCAAAATAAATGATGGTTATTTGTCTCAAAAGTCTAACACTAAAATGGAGGATGTTGAGGAAATAAACTTAGGATTTGAAACCTCCCCACAAATGGTTACATTGGAAAGCAATTAAGGAGAGAAGTTAGAGGAAATCTGATAAGACTTTTGAAGAAATACAAGCATGCATTTTCTTGGTCTTATGATGATCTCAAGGCATATAGGGCCGATCTATTTCAGCATGAGATCCCTCTAAAAGAAGAGACTAAACCATTCAGACAGAAACAAAGACCCATTAACCCTCTACTACCTACAAAGATGTAGGTTGAATTGACAAAATTAAGAGATGCTGGCATCATTGAACCAATTAGGCATTCTACATGGGTTTTCAATCTTGTGCCAGTCAGGAAAAAGAATGGTGACATAAGACTTTGTGTTGATTTCAGGAACCTGGATGTGGCTTCATTAAAAGATAATTATGGATTTCCTAATAGGGAAGCCATGTTGCATAGGGTAACTGGTTGTGAACTCTTGT
Source organism: Chamaecyparis obtusa (assembly GCA_027943335.1). Lineage (NCBI taxonomy): Eukaryota > Viridiplantae > Streptophyta > Pinopsida > Cupressales > Cupressaceae > Chamaecyparis > Chamaecyparis obtusa. Next base: position 103,699 of record BSBK01005055.1, on the reverse strand, counting down.
CAATGATGGATGGTTTCTCGGGTTACAATCAAGTGTTGGTCAAAGAATCAGAGCAGTTCAAAATTATACACACTAAAATGGTGCACTTCTATGAACCATTACATGCAAGGTTGCTCAAGAATGAGGCCTCACAAAGTGGCTCATAGCTCTCTATACATGGAGTTGCAAGGGACTATGATATATTTTCTCTCAGCTAGAGCTACAAGCTTGTGACCTTGCTAGTCAACCATGCAACGAGAGATTCAAATGAGGACAAGGGCAAGAGTGCCAATATCCTCAAGAATCACTATGAAAATGCAATGCAATGCAACTAAAATGAGAATGCAATCTAAGCTATGAAAGGAAAGTACAATGCAACTAATCTATGAAAGGAAATAACAAGTGTTACAATGCCTCCTATTTAGACTATGTGAGTTAAATCTATTGCATAAAAGGAAACTAAGGTAATATTCCATGATCATGCAAACTAAGAAAAGGAAATATGCAACTAAATGATGTAATGAAATGAAGCAAGTCTTCAATATCTTCAAAAACTCTAAATGCACCTAAAACCTATAGCATAACATTAGCATAAAAACATGGTATGCAAATGAAGGAGAGAGCTCTTCTTTTATAAGAAATGAGGTGAAATGGACCATTGAGATTAAGAAACAAAAGTCTTAATCAACGGTGGAGGTTGAAAGAGGAGCAATCCATGTGCACAAGTATCCTCCAATAGGAAAATAAGAGTTGACTTTATGTCCATATGAGACAAAAAGTGCTTTTCTCCTTTTTATAAAATATGAATAATGCTTTATTTGTGCAACTTAGGATAGGAGGAAAAGTGGGGGCTTTTTATTTATTAAAAGGGGAGGAAATATTCCTTTTAATCAAATAAAGACCTAGGATAAAATGGTTATCCCAAGGATAAAAATCCAATATATGATCGAAATTAAGACTTGATCAAGGAATTAATAATGTTGAAAATATTGATTATTGATAAAAATGATTCAGGATTGATAAATTGATTAAATGGGGCCCAAAGTCTAGGCGACCATTTTTGGGTGCATACATTTGCCCCTCTTTGACTAATGTGTAATCGATTTGGGAACACATGCAGTCAAAGAAGAATTGAAATGTGAGATCGATCTGGGATCATAAAACAACTCGGATGTGAGGTCGATTCGGGATCACATCCAGACAAACATAGACAAAGGACTTTGAACATGAGGTCGATTCGGGATCACATTCAAAGTAAGAGATAAGAATCTCAAATTTGAGTGAAAGCTCACAAAAGCTGTCTGAATCAAGAGAATCAAGGCAATCAGAGATGAGAATCCCATAAATACTACCCCCTCGGAGTCAAAATTGAAATCATAGAGAGGAGAATCGAGCGAATTGATAAAGATTTGATCAAATCAGCATGAAATCATAATCGAATGCAGAGGTCAATAGGTTAACCATTAAAACATGCCCCAGCCTGACTGAGAAAGATGCAGTCAAACATGAGAAAAGAGGGAATAGAATGAAGATGAATGAAAGACTAGAAGTTTGGAAGACATGGAAATGAAGAAATGACGATGCCCCAACAAAGATCGAAGGATTAGGCCTCAAAAGATCAGCCAACTGCGTAGAAGAAGGGAAGATTTTGAAACATGATTTTGGATATCAAGATGACCTCATATTTTAATTTTGAGTCTGAAAATGGATCCAGGACGTCGAAATTAGCTAGGGGTGCAATTTTCACCCAATTCTGAGGTGTTTTGAAAATGAGGTCAAAAAGTCAAAAGGCTATAAAAGGGGTCAAAATGTCATTTTCAAAAATTATTTATCTTTTAGTGATTTGAGAATCTTGAAAGCTTTAGAGAGAGAAAATGGCCTAGGAAGCAGGAGTTCCCATCTATAGGCATCGATTCGAGCATGCCCGGTTGCACAACCGGCCACCACACTATCCTGCCCCGGTATGTTTTCGAAAAAGTCAAGCTTTTTGAGTCATTTTTCACATTTAATACTTTTTTTAGCATGTTCTTCAAATTTTTAAAATTTCAAAATTTTTTGTTGAGCGAAATAGCGCATGATACTTTAGAAGTATCGCGCCCTTTGGGGAGAAGTGTCACGCGATACTTCGCGGGTCCCCAAAGTATCGCGCGACCTTAGGCACCAGTATCGCATGATATTGGATGAAATATCGCACGATACCGGGTGAAGTATCGCGTGGCCTAAGGTATATCGCCCCGCTATAAGGAGAAGTATCATGCGATACTTCTCCAAAAAACAATATTGCCCAAGCTAAAAATTTGATATTTGATGCATTTTTGAGCAAAAATGACATAGGTCCAGACAATGTTACATTTTAGAGATGTTTTATACTGATTTTTAGACATCTATCATGATATGTGCTAACAACTAGCTTAGTTTTTGGCTTGCAGGAGGTCTTTTCAGTGCTGATCATCAGAGCGCCGAAGGTGACTGGGTTGTGGTGTGTCTGAGATCTAGATGATCTGGGCAATGCTGATATCAGGGCCATGGGATTTCGGTATTTGTTAAGGTTCCTGTATATCAGAGCTGACCATGGGTTGTTGACTGCTCTTACTGAGAGATGGCATAGTGAGCACAACACCTTCCACCTGCCGACCGGAGAGGCATCCATTACTCTAGAGGATGTTTACAGGATCCTACAAGTGTCATGCCATGGCAAGCTTGTGAGTATAATCATGTTTTGAGATATAATCATAAATGTAATATTTCCATATGATGAAAATTGACATGATTTGTTTGTTGGCATAGGTGTACTATGATAAGGATGCCATTGAGGGGCGCCGACTGGTCCAGGAGATGTTCCATGATGTTACTATTCTGGATAGGCATGTCAGCTAGGAGAGGCTAATAGATGACTTTGGCAGAGATTATCCAGTGCCATGCATAGTGGCATCTATCATCTCTCAGATCCTGATGACTAACCGCAGTCAGAAGGGTTTCCCGCTTGGATGGGCGAGATTGCTGGTGGATTTGGTAAGCAAGCCTCGTCAGATGGCATGGGGTCTTGCCATATTGGTAGAGATGTATCACGAGTTGCATGAGATCATCTACAGGGATGGTCGGACCTGGGCGTGTGGTGCCATCCTGGCATAGGTGTGGGCTTGGGAGCACATCACTGTGGTGCACCCCAGAGTTTAGCTGAGGGAGAGGAGGTACCCCTTTATCTATAGGTACCTAAGATTCATATCACATGCCCATACTAGGGATGTGATGTATTACAGGATGATTTTAGATGAGATAGCCTCTTTGACATGGAGGCCATACAGGGAGGTGGAGGTCTGGGGAGATGCAGCCGATGAGCTGAGCTACATGATGTGCACTCGGCCACTAGTAGGTCGATATGGCGAGATAGTGGAGAGATTTTGTATCACTTAGGTGTGGTGGTAGTTTGGGAGGTAGCATCGAGTCTTGATAGAGACTACGACATATGCCAGGGCTAGGGATGAGGAGGGTCATGGGTGGCTACCTATGTTGGATTATCAGCAGGCTGTCATAGAGACAATGAATATCAGGAGTGAGCCCTGAGAGTATTTCCCAGATGTGACAGATGCGGGGGCTGATGTGGCATATAGGGCAGAGTGACGGAGGGTGCCATTCCCTCAATTTATGATACTAGATGCATAGGTACCAGCATAGGGGGGATGGAGGAGATGATGGGGGGATGGAGGAGATGGAGGGGATGGAGGGGACGGAGGGGATGGAGGAGATGGAGGAGATGGTGGGAGGGGGAGAGGGAGGAGGATGGAGAGAGGAGAGGGATCGAGATCAGGTGGCCAGAAATGGTCATGGGGATAGAGATCATCGATGCTCCAGGATGAGGTGAGACCGGCTCGCTGGTCGGTAGAGGCATAGTAGGACCAGCCTGCGGGTGGAGATGAGCTGAGAGTGAGGATATAGGCTCTCGAGGCTGAGATGCAGCAGCTTTGGATTACCATAGCAGTGAGAGACCAGTAGCTACTAGATCTAAGAGCGGAGTGAGATCAGTAGATAGCCAATCTCAGGGTAGAGATAACATGCCATGAGGTGATGGCATAGGTAGATGTGCTAGAGATCCGACGGGAGTCAGTGAGAGCAGCATATTATCACAAACTCTACCTGCAGGCCATTCCAGAGGGTGAGAGAGCACCATCATATTCTTAGAGGGTAGGGGTATCAGATGTGGTACTCGATAGGAGAGCCATGCCTCCTCCACCACCATGAGCTCCTCACGAGGGTGGTAGCGAGTCTTAGGGTTAGGTCTTAGGTTGATAGATGTTTATACATATCTTGAGACATTGATCTAGATTATGGGATCCCATTTGTATGTTGTATCATGACATTGATGTATATATGAGATTACTAGATGTTTGATTGTATCATGTGTTTATGTCTCTCTTGTGATGGATGTATCAGTTTATGTATATTGTCTTGTCATTTTGCTCAAAAATGCTTATGTATGTTCTCTCTCATAGATGTATGTTTGATTCTCATGTGTATGATATAGACTCATGTTTCTTAAAAATGATAGTTTTGATATAGATATGATGATATGATTAACCCCTTGTGATGAACAGGAACATGTTTGAGATGAAAAGGACAAGGAGTGAAAGACATGATCAAGAAAAAGGAAAGGTGAGCGCAGTCGACTAACAGGTCGACGTAAGCTCAAAAGGAGCGCTCTCTCCATATGCAAGAAATGTAAAACTAGACTATCATGACCCTAAAAATGCAAGCTACTATGAAAGTGGTTGACTTGCAAGGTCACAACACTTATAGACATCTAATTATCATCATCGAGCATTATTGGTAGCATCATAAGATCATACAATGCACAGTAGCATAACTATGTGGATATGAGTATGATCCTTGTCAGATAGAAATGTGGGAATCCCACCTAGGCATCAAAGACATGTAGGTCAAGATGACTAATGCAGTGAGATTACCTAAGTTTGATATGGTGAGATTATGCTTGTATCAAGACACATGAAAATCAGGATAGCTAGAAGCATGCACTCACATAAAATAGTCAAGGATAATACCTTGTCAATCCATAGTGTCAAGTAGGACCAGCATGAATGCTCATGACAGTTAGGATAAAAAACTATACCCATAAGTAGATAAAGAAATAAAACATGTTCTCATACCCTCAGTCTTCTAGCTATGCATCATCGAAAAATTCTCAGGGAGAGACCACTCATTAAAGAAATCCTCATAGATAGCACACAAAGAAAAATAAAGCCAATATATCTCAACCGAGTGGATTGTTTAAGTGCATGTGTGTAGGTCATAGAGTCAGACTTTGAGTATCCCACCTGCTGAGTGAGAGATATCGTATCATACGAGACTGTTGGGTAAGACACCTGATAAGTGTTAAGAAACACTCGACGCAAGGGTAGTGTTGAAAAACACTATTTGGGGTGGTGTTGAAAAACACCTATTGTGAAATGCCCCAAGAGACAAACGTACCTAAAAGACCAATGCTAACAGTTATGCCCCCTAGACAAAGATAAAGACCAATTCCAGACTAAGCCAAATAAGGTCAAGACATGATGGAAAGTGGCTAAGTGTCGAGGAGGCATGCTAACAAATAAGAGTGCAAAGGCCTCAAGTAGTGCCTATTTCCAAGTTTTCACCACTTGGATTCTTTTTTCATTTTTTCCTTTTTTTGGATTTTTTGCATTTTTTGATTTTTTTGTATTTTTTTCAGGACTGTATATGCTTTTTAGGATTTTTTCAGCATCATATATCAATTTTTTTGGTATTTTTTTCAGGATCAATAAATATGTACAAAGGATGCCCCCAGACAAAAATGGGCATCAAGAATAGAACTTCTTGAGGTGCACAATGTTGATGGGATCAGGGAGCTGTTCTCCATCAAGATCTGATAGTAAATATGCACCGGTACCAAAAGTAGCTGTGATGACATATGGTCCAAGCCAGTTAGGTTCAAACTTGCCCTTTTGTTCTTTGTTTTGTTGGTTCTTAGGGTTCTCTCACAAAACAAGATCACCTATTCGAAATTCTCTAGGGTGAACCTTCTTGTTGAATGCTTTGGACATAGGCTTCTAATACACTCTCATATGATCAAAGGAAGCCTTATGCTTCTCATCTAGAAGTTCTAGTTCCTATAACCTCATGGCGAGGTAATCTTCATCTGTAATCAAACCTTTGAGGGAGACTCTAAGTGATGGTATCTTGACTTCTAAAGGTAATACTGCTTCAGTGCCATAGGTGAGAGAATAAGGAGTGGCTCCTGTAGGTGTGTGAATGCTTGTTCTATAAGCCCATAGTGTTGGATTGATTTGTAAATGCCAATCCCTACCATTCTTGTGCACTGTCCTATGAAGAATTTTAAGAATGGTTTTGTTAGAGGCTTCTGCCTATCCATTTCCCTGTGGAAAATAGATGGAGGACCAATGTTACTTGATTTTAAACTTTTTGCATAAATATTTTAGGTCATTATTCTTGAATTGACCTCCATTATCAGTGATAATCTCATAAGGCACTCCAAATCAGCAAATAATATGATTCAAGATGAACAAAGAGATAGTCTTCTTTGAAGAAACAGAAAGTGGCACAGCTTCCACCCATTTTGTGAAGTAGTCAGTGGCAGTAATAATGAACTTATGTCCACCTAATGAGTTGGGATGAATCTGCCCAACCAGATCAAAGGCCCAGCGCTGAAATGGCCAATGAGAAATAGAAGGGATCAATTCCCTACTTGGAGCATGAATCAGGTTTCCATGTTTCTGACATTTTTCACATGACTTAGCAAAGGCGACTGCATCTATCTGCATTGTGGGCCAATAATATCCCACCCTAAGAAACCTTCGGGCCATGGCAAGACCATTAGAATGTCCACTACAAATGCCCTCGTGGATGTCAACTAACGCTTGGTTGGATTCCTCCTTTTCCAAGCACCTAAGGAGCATCCCATCTAAACCCCTCCTATATAAATCACCAGAGATAAGGGTGTGGCGAGAGGTGTTATGGATGAGGTTTTAGCATTCAGAATGGTTGAATGTGCTGGGGATGATGCCATCACAAAGATATGAATAGATAGCACCATATCGGGAAGACTCATGTGTGACAATGGTACAAATGACATGGCTTTCAGATGAGTAAAAGATGGGATGGTGTAGCTCTTCCACCAGGAATTCAAATCTGGATTCATGTGTCTCCAACTGAAGAAGGGAAGCTAATGTGGCCATGGCATCTATAGCTTTGTTCTCTGTCCTAGGGATCTGTTGAAATGTCACAAAGGTAAAGTAACATTTTAATGAGTCAACCATCTTTTTGTAGGGTATTAATTTATCATCCTTGGTTTGATACTCCTCATTAACTTGGTTGATGATTAACTGGGAATCCCCAAAGACATGTAACTTTGTGATGTTCCATTCTATAGCCATTCTCAAGCCATTGGTTAAAGCTTCATATTCTGCAATATTATTCATACATGGGAATAAAAGTTTGTAAAACTTTGGAATATTGTACCCATGTGGAGAAACAAATAATACTCCAGCACTTGATCCATTTTGCATGCGGGAACCATCAAAGAACATTGTCCAAGTGTGAGTAGTCATATACAAGATGTGTTCATCTGGGAATTCCACTTGAGTCGGCATACTATCCTGAATTGGGAAATTAGCTAATTGGTCAGCAATAGCTTGCCCTTTTATGGCCTTCCTTTCAATGTACTCTTTGTCAAATTCAGTTAGGACCATCATCCATTTAGCAAGTCTACCCGTGAGGGCAGCCTTACTAAGCAAGTACTTAAGGGGATCAATTTTTGCAACCAAGTGTATGGTATGAGCAAGCATATAGTGTCGCAACTTTTGAGAAGCAAACACCATTGCAAGACAAGACTTCTCAATGTTATTGTAATTGATCTCATAGGAGACTAGAGTACGACTAATATAGTATATGGCCCGTTCTTTCCCAATATCATCTAATTGAGCCAACAGTGCTCCCAAGGAAGTGTCTGTAGCTAAAATATATAGGATCAATGGTTTCCCTGGAATAGGAGGCATTAGGATCATAGGATTAGCCAAGTATTGTTTGATCTGATCTAGGCTCTTTTAACAATCCTCGTTCCAAACACAAGAAGCACCCTTATGCAATGTCTTATTGAAGGGTTGTGCTCTATCTGCCAGCTGTGAGATAAACCTCCTAATCGATTGAAGATGTCCCTGAAGACTTCTCATTTGGCTGATATATTGAGGAGGTGGCATATCTAGAATTGCTTGGACCTTTTCAGGATCACCCTCGATACCTTTTGCTGATATTATAAATCCTAAAAGTTTGCCTGAGGTGACACCAAATGCACACTTCTTTGGATTCAATCTGAGTTGAAACTGTTCCATGCAATCTAGAATTACTTCTAGATCATCGAGGTGTGTGTCCCATTTTCTTGATTTTGCCAGGGTATCATCCACATAATCTTCCATGTTTTTGTGCATCATATCATGAAAGATAGTGGTCATAGCTCTTTGGTAGGTTTCTCCTACATTCTTTAATCCAAATGGCATGACATTCCAGTAATAAGTTCCCCATGCACATGTGAACGCTATTTTCTCTTGGTCTTTGGGAGCTATTTTGATTTGATTATATCCTGAGAAACCATCCATTAGAGAGTATATGTCATAGCCCGCTGTCATTTCCACTATCATGTCAATGTTTGGAAGTGGAAAATCATCCTTTGGGCATGCTTTATTTAAATCTCTAAAATCTGTGCATACACGAATGAACCCATCATGTTTGGAAATTGGTACTATGTTTGAGATCCATTCTGCATAATCGATGGCTCTGATGAATCCAGCTCTCAAAATTTTTTCTAATTCTACTTTGACAAGAAGAGCTACATGTGGATGCATTTTTCTGAGTCTCTATTTCATTGGTTTGATGCCTAGAGCTATGGATAAGTGATGCATTATAAGATTTGTGTCAAACCCTGGCATGTCTGAATAGGTCTATGAAAAATTAATTTTCTTCTTTTGTAAGAATTGTATATATGCCTTGGTCTCTTCTTCTAATAAAGATTGAGCAAGATGAACTATTTGAGGAGTTTCTTCTGTGTTCAAATTGACTGGCTTTGTTGGCTCAATCAATACCGATGATCTATCCTAGAAATAACTTGGCAAGTTATTAAGTACCCCATCCTTAGGTGCCTCAAAGTGGTTTTCACCCTCGGATACATCATTTTTTTAAACTATTTTTGGCTCTGATACCGCCACAAAGTGGTTTTCGCCATCAGACCTATTTTTCTTTCTTTCTTTCTCTTTTATTTTTAGACTGAGGTACTTAATATCAGGCTCCGTCATACTTGTTGTTGGTTCACTGGTGGAAGAATCCACAGGTTCAAGAGCATTTAGATAGCAGGCAATTTCGTAATCATTCTAAAAAGTGAGGAATATAGGCTCTTGATGGCGCTGAGACCAGTCAATTAGGTCATAGTGAACAAGGGGTAGGTCAATGACTGGTTTGATGTTATTGATGTGAAAGGTGTTATCTCTGGTGACCATACAATTGGGATTCATCAAGTCCTCTCCTAAGATACCTAAATTAGGACTCATCCTACTAAATGAAGCATCATCCACTAAGGCAATTTGAGGAGTACAATCCTCTAGTCCTATGCTAAGCTCGTTAGTCACATCGGGTTGGGTACTATAAGTATGGACAACATCCATGTCCAAATCAACTATTGCATCTAAAAGTGAGTTCCATTCATACTCATGGGAGTCTGTGTCTAAATCATCATTTGGGCCTCGTGATGTAGAAGCCTCGAGGTTAGGAAGAGTTTCCCCTTCTCTAGTGCTAGCATTGGTACTATCCGTTGCAGCTAGGATAGTAGGACTGTCAAGTATCAAATCTTTTGAATCTCCCCAAAGGAGATTTTTTGAAGGCACCCAATCATTAGACATATCATGTTGATTAGAGAGATTAGGTATGTCATCTAAATCACTATCACTGTCTATCGCAGTTGGGACAGGGACACCTTTCTTCTTCTTACTTTCAAAACCTAATCCAACCGTGGACTTATTCTTTTGTCCAAAAAGGGCATGGTCAAGAGGCTCAGCTTTAGCATCCAGCCTATGGCTAAGGGGACCATATCCAGGATACCCCATTTTCTTAACCAGTGTATACCCTTTCCCATAAGCTTTAGGTGAAGGAGCAAAATTCTCGTTGTGTTTGTATTTTTCCTCATGATAGATCCAGTCCCTTACGACAACTTCCTCTTTCTCATCCTAAATAGGAACCAAAGACTCAACAAATTTTCCAAATAATGTCATTGCTGATGATGAAGGTTTCATATTTGGTGATGGTCTCCCATAAGACCTAGGAGAGATTGGCATGTTTGTAAAAGAATCAATTTTATAATCTCCCATCCCAAGATCTATGGTCTTAAACTTCTGCTTGCATTGTTCAAGTGAACTACTAGGACTGTCAGCTTCCCTATTCAAAGGTACATGTGATCCAGCAGAAATGTTATTAACTGAAAAAGCACTATCTCCAGGTATGCAAATTTCTACACCGTTATGGGGAAACTTAACACACTGGTGATACATTGATGGGACTGCTTGCATTTCGTGAATCCATGGCCTACCTAGCAAAATGTTGTAGGCTAAAGGTCCAACATCAACAATTTGAAATAAGATATCCTTTTCTACTGGACCAATGTGAATAGGCAAAATAGCCAATCCCTTAGAACTTCTTTCTACTTCATCATATGCCTTGATTGTGATCTTTTTCCTTGTGTCAATGATGTTCTCAGAATATCCTAGAGCTAGCAACAAACTCATGGTACAAATATTGAGCCCTGCACCCCCATCTATCAGTACATGCCTGACACGGGTTTTATGAATCATGACTTCAATGTGTAAGGCCAAGTTATGTGGGTGACTGATGGATTTGTCATCTTCTTCTGAGAAGGTGAGGTAATGAGGGCTAGCCAAATGGTTGACCATATTCTGGAATTGATCAATATCTAAGTTGTTAGGGACACTAGCTGCTTGCAAAGCGTCTTCAAGGACACACTTATGCTTAGGGGACAATTCTAAAAGTTCAAAAATAGATATCTGCGCGGGTGTTCATTGTAATTGGTCAATAAGATTATAATTGGAATCAGGACCAATGGCAGATTTAGGAGGAATACCTTTGGACATGGGCTGCTTAGACTTGCTAGTGCTAGGACCTCTGATAATAATGGGTGCTTGGGCCTGACCTCTAGTGACAACATTGAGGGACTGGGGCATTCTTCGTGAGTGAGGACCTCTTATCACCACAGCAGGTCTTTCATTAGTCATAGGAGTTGAGTCCACATCATATCCATAAGGATCTTTCCCTCTCATCATGTTGATGTTATCGTCAGCCACTTCAAGCATGTTAATCACATTTTCAGCATTTGTGTATGTATAGTTGATAGCAGCCTTACCATGCTTGTTGTTAGAATTTTCCCCTTTTTCATATTTAGGCAAGGGCTTTTTAAAGGCTTTATGATCTGCATTAGTGGTTAAACCATCAACTTGTAATTGTCCTTTTTCAATAAGGTCTTGGACAAGATGCTTGAGTTTAAAACAATTTTCTATGTCATGTCCAATCTCATTATGGAAAATGCAAAAAGCCTTCGCATCCCACCAATGAGGTAAAGGATCCGGTATACGATGTTTTGTAGGATCCTGTGGGTGTGCCAAATTATGAGCAACTAATGTCTTAAAAACATCTGCATAAGACTCTCCCAATTTGGTAAATTGTCTCTTCTCTATTTTAGATCTCCTTTGATACTTAGGTTTGTCTTGTTGTGTTGAAGATGTTTGCAGCTTCATAGCTTGAACTGTATCAAACAAGTTAAGAACTCCTTCATTTTTGGGTTGAGATGAGTCAACAACTCCATCGTTGACCACTTGCTTGTTTTTGTTCCAATAGGAGTTCTTTTTGTCCTTGTTACCATTAGTATTGTTATTTTGGCTATTGTTGTTATTTGTTGGTTTAGCCAAAATTCCTTGTTCTTTTAGGACATCCTCAGTGCGACATGCCACCTCTACCATAGTATCAAAAGAATTAAATTGGATTTTCTTGACTTCATATCTTAGTTCTGGTATTAGATTGCTCACAATGATATCAATTCTCTCCTCCTCAGGAATTGTCCTTGGGTATTTTGAACACAATCACCTCCACTGTTGTAAAAATGTGACAAAAGATTCCCCTTGATTTTGCTTGAGTTTGCACAAATCAAGCATTGTGACCGACCTCGATAAGTTGGAAGCAAAATGCTGAACAAACCTTTGGACAAGTTCTTTAAATGTCTTTACTGGAGGGGAAAGGTTGGTGAACCACTCCATGGCTTGACCTTTTAAACTCCTTGGGAATAATCTCATCAAGTAGGAGTTTTCATGGTGAAAGGAAAAGCTCATTATGTAGAACTGTCGAACATGGTCGTGAGGGTCACCAGTGCCATCATATTTGTCATATGTTAGGAACTCAACTTTCTTAGGGAATTCTACCATCACCACACTTTTGTCAAAGGGGTTAGGACATATGGAGTCCAAATGAAACATGTTCTTGGGAGCCTTCATCCTGTCTATATCCTTTTGCATTTGTAAGATCACCTCATCAGTTGAAGGGCTCTGTTTCTTGATCTTTTGGTGAACATCAAAATTATATGGAACTTTAGCACCTTTGTTAATAAGACTTTCCAAGAATTGATCTTTGTTTTGTTCCACATATTGCTCCACATATGCTTGAAAGGATGGTTCTTGTTGCATAGTCATGAAATCCATATGATCAAATTTAGCATAACTTCCTCCATGTTGTGAGCCATGATGTGCTTGTTGGGAGGGTTGCTTTGAATGTCTATGAGACGACTGTCTCCCATGATGGTCATATCTTGAAACCCTTCTTCCTCTAGGACTTGGGGATCGTGAGGGCATCCTTGATCTTCTTCTAGGACTTGGCGAAGGGGTAGATGGGGGTGAGTTGGTCCCACTATTGGTTCCGCTCCCATTGAATCGGCTTTGAAGTTGTTGTGCGTAGAGTCTATCTTCTTCTTCTTGGGTGACTCTTTTCTTTATATCCAACAACGCATGTTCCTCTTCTTCTAGTTGTCTGAATTTTTTCTTTTTAGCAGCTTGTTCATCCAAATAGGCTTGCTTCTCTCTCTCAATGCCTCTCAAACTTGTATTTGCATATCGAGAGGTGTCTTTAAGTGGGGAGGATGGTCTCGAATGCCTTATTGCATTGGCTGTGTTTATGTGGTGATCACTAGATTCATTATTCTGGTCCTCATGTTGTGACCCTGAATCTGAGTGAGCTTGCTTATGATGTCTCTCAGCTCGTTGGTGAGCATCAAAATACCTCGCATTGTTGGGAGGTGACCCGGGTGGACTAGCATGAGAAGAACCACCGTACTCTCTTCTATGTCGTTGGAAGATATCCTCAAGAGTTTGATTCATGGCTTCTCTTTATTGTCGGGTGAAAGTGTAACTCATATCCATACTTGATGAAAGTGGTACAAAAGAGGTGCTTACTTCACTAGGATTAGCTCCCGGATTTAAAAAAACCTCAGATTCACTCTTAGGTGATTGATCAAAAAGGGGTCCTTTTCCCTTATGTTGTCGACGAGTCTTAACAGGTGGTAACTAGCTAAAGGCAACAAGGGGTCGCTTCCCTTGATTGACTTGGTACCTTGTCGTAACTGACATGAAAGAAAGATACTCTCAATGATAAGGTGACCTCTCAAAGTGTCAGCGCCAAACTAGGATAATCAAAGTCCTCTATTGTCCAAAGAGAAATGAGAAAATAGAAAAGGGGCTTTACCAACACTGTCAAAGAGGTGCTTCGAATCAAAGGGTGACTACCCTTGCACTTTTAAACCAGGAGGTTGGACTAGGCCAAAATATAATTGAAATTGAGATTTAAATGAAAGTGATTTGGATAATAAGAGCACTAAAATTTTCCAAGAATGTAGCTAAGAATCTTAGAGATGAACCTTGGCACTGAGAATGACCTTCTAATTTGACAATTATTCCAAAGTGATTTAATAAATCAAATGATGCTATCCTGGAGGACTAAAACCAAAAATTTAGAGTCAAGACAAGTCACAAACGTCAGAGCAAGAAGCCTACTCTAAGACCTAAACTAATTAATAGCAACTGAAACTGACCAAATTGCAAGCACGACAGAAATTACCCAAGCGATATACTCCAGGCTACTGGGGTGATATACCTATAAGCACATGATACTTCACCTTATGCCAGGTGATATACCTCAGTACTGGTGGGCGATATACTCTAGGTAGGTCAGGCGATAGTCTATCAAGGGAAAACTATCGTGCGATATTTCTCTTCAAAGAAGGTGATATTTTTAGCAAGCATGAAGTATCGCATGATATTTCACTTTACAGAGTGTAATACTATTGCAGAATTGTTCAACTCTTGACTAGAATTGTGTAAAATTTGCATTTTTGGGTCTGCTTGGTCAAAATTTTCAGTCTGAGGGTTGATGTTTTTTATTTCAGTCACAATATCAGTAGAATTTTGGTAGGTTTGCAAACACTGAAGGATCAAACATGTCTCAAGTACTTGAAACAAGGGCATAAGCAACCTTGCCAAGAAAAACACTTGTGATATCAGAATTGAAAAGGCACCCTATGAATGCTACCGATGGTTTGCATGTAAGAATGTTTGCACTGACATCACACAACCGAAGATAATTCAAGCAAATCTATCCTAAAAAGTCAAGGCTCAATGCTTACCAGCTTAGCCCACAACTTGATGCCCCCTCACCTCACACCAAGTGGTTACCCACAAGAGATGTTGCCTTTGTCATGAAAGTGTCAAATGACACAACCAAAGGGACACATATGGTGAGTATCTTAAGGTGATCTGAGTAAACCACTTGGATCAATCCTTGCACTAAGAAGATAAGCGGCTAAACAAGGTGGCTTCTATCTAATGGTTCTTAATAAGGATTTCTGTTCACAACACCCCTCTTGCTCCTCATAAAGGACTAGGACCTTGCGGCCTCAAGAGTACCTTAAGCATTTTTGTTCAATGTTTTCCCCATGGTCGCAATCCCATGAGCTACTCACATCAAACGAAGATAAGTGTTATGTCTACCAAGGTTTTTGGTGTCCTTGATAGCCTTGAGATTATAGTGAGTTGGAATCACTTGCCACCAAGGAAAATGATGACAAGGTTGTCCCCACTTGAGTCATTCCTCTTGATTGCTCAAGAGCAGGCCCGCTAAAAGATTCCTAAACTAAACAAAATAGATAATTTATGAGGTTCAAAGTTTTTGGTTCACCTCAAGGGAGAAGAGCATACTCCCTTATCTCAAAAACTTCTCCCAAACACACCAAGCAAAGAGATTCAATTACTCCCTTGCTTCCAAAACCTTAAGATGGGTCAAAATTTTTTGATTCACCTAAAGGTGAAGAGCATACTTCTCCTACCACCTCAAAATCTCTTTCACAAGGTTTTAAAGATTCCAATACAATTAGTGAATGCCACACTTGAAAGGAAAGCAAATAAACAAGCAAGAATTTTTTTTTGTTTTTATGCTTGGGCAGCCTTGCAAAAACTGTTAGTAGCCCTCTTTGACATACATTTTTAGCAAATTTCAAGCAATGAGAGCACCTACAAACACAACTTGTTAGACCAACAAGGTTAGAAAAATCCATATCCAAATGTAAATATGCAATAAACTGAGAGATTCAAGCTAAAAGATGTAAGTTAGACCTATCTAAATACAGTAAAATAAATCAGCAAACTAAAATGATCAAATCCGGATGATAAAACTGGAAATGTAGGTCTCTGTCAGATCAGGCGATATACTTCAAACTTCACCAGTATCGCATGACATAGTTTCCTATAGTCGGGCGATATACCTTGGTCTAGGTGATACTCTGCACTATGGGCGGGCGATACTTCGCACGACACCAGGTGATATACCTCAGTACTAGCAGGCAATTCTTCTCTCACGTGAAGTGTCGCACCACTATACAAAGGTATATCGCGTGATATTCTTGAGAAGTATCGCGTGATACTCTGAGACAAAAAATTAGAACTGCAAAATTTCTAAAAAATAATTTGAAAAATGACAAAAATGCAATGAAACAAAGGACAAAGCCTATCTACTCTGCCCCACGGTGGGCACCAAAAATGTACACACTAAAATGGTGCACTTCTATGAACCATTACATGCAAGGTTGCTCAAGAATGAGGCCTCGCAAAGCGGCTCATAGCTCTCTATACATGGAGTTGCAAGGGACTATGATGTATTTGCTCTCAACTAGAGCTACAAGCTTGTGACCTTGCTAGTCAACCATGCAACGAGAGATTCAAATGAGGACAAGGGTAAGAGTGCCAATATCTTCAAGAATCACTATGAAAATGCAATGCAATGCAACTAAAATGAGAATGCAATCTAAGCTATGAAAGGAAAGTACAATGCAACTAATCTATGAAAGGAAATAAAAAGTGTTACAATGCCTCCTATTTAGACTATGTGAGTTAAATCTATTGCATAAAAGGAAACTAAGCTAATATGTCATGATCATGCAAACTAAGCAAAGGAAATATGCAACTAAATGATGTAATGAAATGAAGCAAGTCTTCAATATCTTCAAAAACTCCAAATGCACCTAAAACCTGCAGCATAACATTAGCATAAAAACATGGTATGCAAATGAAGGAGAGAGCTCTCCTTTTATAAGAAATGAGGTGAAATGGACCATTGAGATTAAGAGGCAAAAGTCTTAATCGGTGGTGGAGGTTAAAAGAGGAGCAATCCATGTGCACAAGTATCCTCCAATAGGAAAATAAGAGTTGACTTTATGTCCATATGAGACAAAAAGTGCTTTTCTCCTTTTTATAAAATATGAATAATGCTTTATTTGTGCAACTTAAGATAGAAGGAAAAGTGGGGGCTTTTTATTTATTAAAAGGGGAGGAAATATTCCTTTTAATCAAATAAAGACTTAGGATAAAATGGTTAGCCCAAGGATAAAAATCCAATATATGATCGAAATTAAGACTTGATCAAGGAATTAATAATGTTGAAAATATTGATTATTGATAAAAATGATCCAGGATTGATAAATTGAATAAATGGGGCCCAAAGTCTAGGCGACCATTTTTGGGTGCATACAAAAACAACATTTACAACCCCATGGGGAACGTATGTATATATTCGCATGCCTTTTGGTTTAAAAAATGCTGGAGCAACTTTTTAGAGAGAAATGGATGTTGCATTCAAGGAACTGATCAATGTTTTGATGGTTGTATACCAAGATGATCTTACTGCTTATTCAAAAAGGGCTGAGGACCATTTTTGTCACTTGGAAAAGGTCATTGTTAAGGCCTTAGAATCTGGTGTCTCCTTAAAACCAAAAAAAAGTCAATTTGTTGTGACAAAGGGGAAGTTACTTGGACATATAGTGTCAAAAGAAGGAGTCAGGATTGATCCTGAAAGAGTAGAGGCAATCAAGAAGGTCCTTCCTCCAAAAAATGTAAATGGTGTGTTAGCACCTGTAAAATTTTTCATGGCTACATACCCTTTTTCCTGGCCTCTGCATCATTTTTCCTTGTCTCTGGCTTGAGAACCCTAGATGAAAATTTCATATTCTAACCGTTGGGAAGGAAAACCCTAGTGTTCCCTGGTCTTTTTCTAATTTTATGTTACTTTTTGGGCCACTTAAAAGACTTTTAACACATGTGCTTTATATTTTTTGTCACCCCGCGGAGGTTTTATTTTTAATTTTTCCTAAGTTTCCATATCCCTGGTGGCCTTTAATATTTCCTAAGTCTCGAAGCGCCCAGTGTAATAAATTTTTCCTAAGTCCAGCATTTTAATGTTTCCTAATGTTTTCGGCCTTCATTCTTTCCTGGGCTCAGCTATGACACCATCTCAATCCAATGATGGGCGTAAGTTCTAAGAGAGTTTGTCAGAAGCATGCGAACTTACGCTAGCCATTGATTCTCTTTGTAACGTAGCTTTTCAATTCAGTGGGTCCACCTACCAAGTGGGCATAGTTGGCATCTTCTCATTGGTCCACATAATAATGACTAGACATCTTGTTAGTGGGGCCAATTTTTTTGAGGTTTAGTGGGTTCTGACACTTGTAGAGCATTGACGGTTGGTGTATGATCTGACAAGTTTTTTCTGACACACCAGATCATGAGACAACCATTGATTTCACGTCAGAGGACCTACAGAACAGGGATAAGAATCTTAATCGGCGACAGGCGTATAATTTGATGGAGTCTTCTGGCTCTATGCGAAGATGAGATGACTGTCGATCTTCTTATAAGTAGGCCCATGGGTGAATCTTGGTCTTTTGGGGGTTCTGACAAAATATTTAGTCGCCTAACAAATTTTCAAAGACTTTCCTCATTCGCGAAGAAAGGTGGTAGTGCTCTAAATGTTTTGGCGATTCAGCGAACAAGCATTCACGTAGTAGCTAAATCATTTGGCAAAGATATAAAGTTTTCTGCGAACGGGCGAAATCCTTTAGTCGCCAGTTCACCAAATGTGACTAGGGTCATATTAAAAGGTTGATTCATAAAGCCCGTGAAAGAAAGGAATCAAACGGTCATGACTTAAAGTTGGTCTTAGTTTGAATGATGACCACTGATTTGCTACTAGCACCATGGATGTAACCGTTGCAGTTTGAATTCAAATTTTTAAAGGGTTTCTTAGTGACAGAAAGGAATGGTTTTTAATGTTTTAGTGGCTAGATTTGATTAGTTTGGTGGTGCCAACTGTTGCAGTGTGGTCCAGCGAGTTTGATGATTATTTGTAGAGTTTTGTACCATGAGGGGATGGGCTTTCTTGCTCAAGGTGTGTTACAGGTGTCTGATCAGGTTGAAAAAAATAGTTGATTGATGGTCTTTCGTACAGTCCCAGATGAATTACCATAAATGAGGACTAATTTTTAGGTCTGATCACTCAGGGTTGCTTGGTTTTCCATCCAATGTATTGAATTATGATCTTTTGAATTGTTTTGGTGGTTGGAAACCCTAGCGTTTACCCTGGTTATCTGTAGCTTGTTGCATCCTAACTTGTTTAGGATTCCAAGGTAACCAGGGGTACATAGTGTTGAATTATTGATTTTGAAGGGGTACATAGTGTTTGTTGATGAAAGAAAAAAGTTGCAGGTCTAAGCTGTAGTTTGCAAGCAGGGTGTCTTTTGATTCATTGTATACACAGAAGGAATTCATCATACTTAATATAAATATCTAATTCTTATCTCTCCTTTGTGTTAATTCAAGTAAGCTTTGAGTTTTCTAGCTCATTACATATTGTTTTTATGTATGTATCTTCATTCTTGAGTTTTGATCTAGGAGTGGATTAAACAATGCTCTAAATGGGATATGAGTTTTCCCTTTGTCTATGTAAGGATGTTTTGTAAGTAGTAAAGATTAGGATAAATTTATTTATGGCTATGAATTCTTAGATATTCTCAAATCTATGTGTCTTTGTGTCTAAGAAATATTACCCAATGGATGAGGCACTGGCCTAAATGAGTACTTCTCTTGTTAACATATATTGATTGAAGTTATTACATTCCAAATCTTAAAATCAATCACCTTTCTAAGCTTTAGGTCTTTGGTTATGTGGTTGTGTTACCCAATAGTAATGGAGAGTTAATGAATGTGTGGTTAGCATTTAGTACTTTCTTACTATCAATCTGTTATTCAAACCCAGTCTTTGGTGTGTAAAGTATAGTTTTCATTGGGTTAGGTGCACCCGCCTTGGTTTTGTAGAGCTAGAAGTGAAGAGGGCAGTCTTGTCCATATAGTTTGTCCATTTACCCTAAGATCCTTCTACATTTTGGAATTTACCTATCCTAAAATCTATTTGAGGGTATATTAGCAGCCTAAGAGCATATGCTATTTTGAAACACCAACAAGATGGCAACTCTGTTGGGGAGTGTTACAGAAGTCTATAGTAACCAGTACATCATCATTGGAATAAACAGGGTTATTCTTGTCCCTTGTCTTGTCAATCTCATTTGGATATTTTTTAGTGAGGAAATAGTATTGTAAGATTCTCAATATTCTTGGGTGGCGACTCAAACATCTCTGCAATAGTGCTAGTTAGCAGATTATTTATAAAATGAGTTACAGAGGTACTAGGTCTCAGAGAAAGGAGCATCCTGAAGACAAAGTGGAAGAAGGTATTCCAAGCACTTCTAGGCCTAGTCAGACAAGGGGAGGAAAGAAGAAAAGAAATGTTTCTCATACTTAGAAAAGTAAAAATGATACAAGACAAGAAACTCAAACCAAGCCTGGTCAAGAAGAAAATATTTCAGAATATGAAGAGGCTGTTGATTTGGGACTGAACTAGTATGAGGATGAATTTCAAGTGGGAGATGATGAATTTGAGACTACTCTCCCGGAATTAGAAGAAATCTTTGAAGAGCTCTATGAATTGGAAAAAAGAGTCCAAGAACAAGTTTCTATTAGACAACAAAGAGAGAAAGATAAAGAAGACAGAGTAAGACAAGCCTTGATAAGGGCTAATAAGCTAAAGAGGTATTTGTTAGATTTGGAGGCAATTAATTTTGTCCTAGAGCCTGAAAAAGTAGAGGAACAACCTATTGTCCAGAGAACATATGAGATAACTAGGCCTAGAGATAAAGGCAAATAGAAAGTTTTTGGAGTTCAAATCAATGAACAAGTTCACATGGAAAACCCATTAGAGCAAGGGTTGAGATTAGATGCAGACCTTGAGAAGGCTAGAAAGGAAAAATAAATATTAGATAAAGAATTAGAGAAGGAAGAATTGGAGGCCACTGCTGCAGAAATAAGGAAGAAGATTGATTTTCTCCAGCATACCTCGGGACCTTCAAATGTTGTTGCTTCCTTTTTGGTGCAAGGTGGAAATCATGGTAACCTTGCAACTCAGACAAATGGCATTCCATGTTTTGCTAAAATTCCTACTGGTTCAAACACAAGGACATCTACATCTCAAGGAATGGACCCACCTCAAGGAGTTCATGTTCATGAAATGTACAAACAACTTATCTTTTTTGGTATTCCTGGTTATCCTAATGTAATTCCTGATGAAATTAGAAAGAAGCTCCCAAAGTTTGCTAGGAACAATGTCATCACATGTGAAGAACATCTAAAAAAATTTATGGATGTAATAGATGATTATAATGTTGAGCCTGATGATGTTGTAATGAAGCTATTTTTACAATCTCTAATTGAGGATGCTAGGGATTGGTTTAGATGATTGCCCCTGCTAGTATAGGATCTTGGAATGAATTTAAGATTTTTTTCACGGAGCATTATGGAGATAAAACAAATGAGGGTTTTATTTTGAATGAATTCAATAACATAAAGAAAAATCAGAATGAAGAGGTCCTTGAATTTAATATAAGATTCCAAAAGGCTATGCATATGATCCTACAAGTTATCAGATTAGATGATAGAGTGTGTCTTGTGACATACTTATGTTGGAAACAATTGTCTGAAGGAAATTGCTACTCAAATTATGTATTGTCTTTGATGTCACATAATGTCATAGTCCGCAGCAATCAGTTCCTACCAAGCTTAGTCAGTCTGCCAGACAGGAATATTAGTGTTTACCGAGTCCACTCGGTTATCAAAGAAAATCAATGTCTACCGACTCCACTCGGTTATCAAAAAAAATTTAATGTTTACCGAGTTTAGTCGGTTATCAAAGAAAATTCAGTGTTTACCGAGTTTAGTCGGTCATCAAAGGAAATTTAGTGTTTACCGAGTTCAATCGGTTATCAAAGGAAATTTAGTGTTTACCGAGTTTAGTCAGTTATCGAAGGTAAAGGATTGTCGGTGTTTACCGAGTTCCCTCGGTCTCCGAAAGATTATAGAAAGTTATGATCACCGAGCACTGTCGGCCCTTGAAGGATTTTTGCAAATAGAGTTTGCTTAATTCAGCCGACTGTTATACTAAATAATGTCGATTTGACAAATCTAAAATCATATAAATAAAAGGTCAAATGTGAAAAATAAACATGAAATAATAGCAGAAGATTTACAGAAGAAAGACAGGAAAGGTGTGTGCGAATTTGTGAAGGATGTTCAGATATCCTTAAGGTGCAGCAGAGATTTATTCGATCAGGAAGGATCACACATATGCAGAACAGAGATTTGTAATCAGCAAGGTAGTTGCATTATTATACAGGTCATTTTTCATTGTTACCTTCTTATCATTGTAACAGTGAATTCTAAATCTCTTAACCGAGTTGGTTTAACAACCATATTGTAAATCCTCTAACAAGGTGACAATTCCATTGAATTGTTTTTAAGACCTCTTACCAGGCCACTCCTAGTAGGGTGTTTAAATCCTCTAACAAGGTCACACCTAACAGTGTGTTTTGTAACCTTTTACCAGGTTGGCTTCTAACCGGGCATCACTTCAAAAAAGTGAAAATCAGTATCTAGATACATTGGTGGTTTTTCCCATATTGGGTTTCCACGTTAAAATCTTGTGTCTCTTGTGTTCTCAATTGCTATCTTAATCATACACCAGTGTTGATGAATATCTAAAAGATAATTTTGCTAATACTTTCTGCATCTTCAAAGTTACTGCAATCTATTTACCGAGTGCTAAAACAGATAACATTGTTAAGATATCCTAAGGGATCTGGAAAGAATTAATTGTGAAGTGTTTTATGGTTGACTGATTCACCCCCCCCTCTCAGTCACTTCATCCATATTCCACCAATTGGTATCAGAGCTTTTGGTGCTTGTAGGAAGGGTTTCAAGGACCTAAGCTAAAGATCAGGATGTCTTACAAGAGGGAAATTCCAAAGCTCAACAGAGATAACTTTTCAGCATGGCAAGGTCTCATGCGACTTCATCTAGCTTCCATTGGTGATTCAGGATGCAAATACATTGATGAAGAATACACAATTCCTAATGGCGCATTAACTGTTGAAGACATTGCAGATAAAAAGACTCACAACACCATGATGATAGACATTGCATCTGCTCTCAGCTATGAAGAATTTGATGATATTAAAGACTGCACTACTGCATATGAAATGTGGATGGCACTAAAGAAAATATATGGTGGTGATGCAAATGTGAAAAGAGCCAAAGCAGAAAGCCTAAGAGGACAGTTTGACAAGATGAATATGAAGGAAGATGAAAACATTGCAAAATATGTTGAAAGAATCAAAGCAAGTGTAAGTGCAATTAGAGCTTCTGGAGGAACAATCTCAGATGAAACTGTTATAAGTAAGGTACTCAGAACATTACTCCCTATCTATGCAATAAGAGTATCAGCTATTCAAGAAAGAAGATGTGAAACAAACCACAATATAACTTTGGATGCTTTAGTTGGAAGATTGACAGCCTTTGAATTAGACAATTATGACAACTATGTTCCTAGTTTCAAAAATATTGAATCAGCATTTGAGGCCAAGGTTTCACTAAAGAAGAACAAGAAAATTAAAGAAGTTCAGTCAGAAAGTGAAGAAGTATCAGAAGAAAGTTCTGCTAGTGATCTTGAAATTGTAGAAGCATTACTTGCAAAGAAGTACTCTAGAGGGAAAGGTAAATATAAAAGTAAAAATCCTTTAATCTATTTTTCATGTGAAGAAATTGGACATATTGCAGCTAGGTGCCCAAACAAGCAAGTCAAGGAAGAGAAGAGAAGTCACAAGTACTATGACAAAAATAATTTCACATCATTCAAGGATAAAGGTAAAAAAACATGTTTTATGGCTAAAGATTCTGATGATAGTGAAGAAGAAATTGTCTTTATTGCTATAAAGGATGAATCTGATGATGATGAAGATAAGATGGCACTTATTTCTCATATAAGCAAAGATGATATATGGATAATAGATAGCAGATGTTCACACCACATGACTGGTGACAAGACAAAATTTGAATATCTAGAAGACTGTGATAGTGGTAATGTAAGATTTGGAAACAATGAACTTTGTTGTATAAAAGGAAAAGGAAGAATCTCATTAACCAAAGAACTCATATGTGATAATGCTTATTGGGTTGAAGGACTAAAACATAATCTTCTAAGTGTAGCATAGCTAATCAACACTGGTTTCAAGGTTGAATTCATGAATGGTCAAGCAAGACTGCTGGATGGAAAAGGAAAACTCATTGGATCAGGCAAACAAACAAAAGGTAACTTATTTTATCTTGATCTCAGTGAATATTCATGCTTTATTGCTCAAATAGAAGAAAGTTGGCTATGGTACAAAAGGTTATGTCATGTGAATTTTGATAACATGATAAAAATAAGCAAATTCAAGAAGGTTAGAGGCATTCCTACTTTGAAGAAACCTGATACTAGTCTATGTAAGAATTGTCAGATTGGCAAAATGAGTAAAACTAGTTTCAAGAGTAAGAACTATCAGTCTAAAGAAATTTTGGAAATTGTGCATATTGATTTATGTGGACCTATTGGAATACAAAGCTATACTGGAGATAAATTCTTTATTCTTTTCGTTGATGATTATTCTAGAATGATGAATGTCATGTATTTAAGAGAAAAATCAGAAGCATTTGAAAAGTTCAAATGGTACTTAGCAAGAGTGGAAAAGGAAACAGGGAAAAGATTGAAATGCTTAAGATCAGACAAAGGTGGTGAATTCATCTCCCATGATTTTAACAACTTTTTCATTGAAAGAGGAATCAAAAGACAGGTATCAGCTCCTAGAACTCCTGAGCAGAATGGAATAGCAGAAAGAAGAAACAGATCTATTATGGATTGTGCAAGGACTCTAATGATAGAAAAGAACATTGATATAAAGTACTGGAAGGAAGCTATCAGCACTGCAGTTCATACCTTGAACTGAGTACAATTGATGAAAGACACATTCATAACTCCTTATGAATTATGGTATGGCTATAAACCCAATGTAAGTTACATGAATATATTTGGTAGCAAGTGTTATATCTTAAAAGAATCCAGAAGAAATAAATTTGATGTGAAAAGTGATGAAGGAATATTCCTAGGATATTCTAGCAAAAGAAAGGCATACAAATGTCTGAACTTATCTACTCACAAAGTCATAAAAAGTATACATGTAAAATTTGATGAGTTTGCAGAAAAGACTGAAGAAGAAAGCAAAAGGGAACTTGAGAACTACAGAAGATTCATTTACATTGAACCTGAAACATTGGCAGGCACAACTATCAATAAGGAAACTATATCTACCGAGCCGAGCACGGTTACCGAGTCACAAACCGAGTCACAAGAAGAAGTTCAAACCGAGTCACAGGAAGAAATTCAGACCGAGTCTTAGCCTGAAGTTACCGAGCAAATATCTACTGAGCTCGAGCAACCTGAAGAAGAGATCCTAGAAGACAACAGCATGAATCATTCAAAAGGCAAGGAACCTATACTAGCCAAATATGTCAGAAGACATCATACACCAGATCAAATCATTGGAAACAAATCAGATGGTACTATGACAAGAAGCAAGCTAAAAGGTACATGTTTGCTTACCGACTTTGAACCTAGAAATATCAAAGATGCATTGGAAAATGAAAGTTGGATTGAAGCAATGAATGAAGAATTAGAACAAATACAAAAGAACAAAACTTGGACTCTTGTACCTAGACCTAAAGATAAGAATGTAATTGAAACAAAATGGGTATTCAGGAATAAGCTAAATGAAGATGGTCAAGTATCTAGAAACAAAGCTAGACTGGTATGTAAAGGTTATTCTCAAGAAGAAGGTATAGATTATGGATAAACTTTTACTCCTGTTGCAAGATTAGAAGGTGTAAGAACTCTACTTGCTTATGCAACACACAAAGGATTTAAGGTATATCAGATGGATATAAAATCTGCATTTCTCAATGGAATTCTTGATGAAGAAGTCTACATTGAACAACCTGAAGGTTTTGTTGATCCAGATAAAAAGGACATGGTCTGCAGGTTACACAAAGCATTGTATGGTTTGAAACAAGCTCCTCGAGCATGGTATGAAAGACTCCATAACTATTTGATTCAGATTAATTTCAAAAGAGCCAATGATAACAGCAATCTATATATTAAAGAAGGACCGGATGACAAAATTGTATTGGCAAAAATATTTGTAGATGATACTATATTTACAGGGAATGAGGATCAGTGCAAAGAATTTTCAAAGCAAATGAACAAAGAATTTGAAATGTCTATGTTTGGTTTAATAAAATTCTTTGTTGG
This sequence comes from Chamaecyparis obtusa, assembly GCA_027943335.1. Classification (NCBI taxonomy): domain Eukaryota; kingdom Viridiplantae; phylum Streptophyta; class Pinopsida; order Cupressales; family Cupressaceae; genus Chamaecyparis; species Chamaecyparis obtusa. The sequence goes on along the minus strand of BSBK01005055.1, from coordinate 77,530 downwards.
TCTTCAAATTCAGCAAAGCAAGAATGGTATATACATTACTCAATCTAAATACATTAAGGAAATACTTAAGAAGTTTGGTATGGAAGATTCAAAACCAGTTGGTACACCCATGTGTATTGGACTGAAACTTACCAAAAATGATGATTCAAAAGAAGTTGATCAGACCCTATACCGATCTATGATTGGAAAATTGCAGTATGTAGTACGTACAAGACCTGATATTGCCTTAGCACTCGGTATAGTAGCTAGATTCTCAGCAAAACTTAAGGAAAATCATATGATGGCAATCAAAAGAATCTTAAGATATTTAAGAGGAACTGAAGAATATGTTTTGTGGTATAAATTTGGAGGCAATCTAGACTTAAAAGTGTTTACTGATGCTGATTGGGCAGGAAACATTGATGACAGAAAAAGCACAAGTGGTGGAGCATTTTTTTCTTGGAAAAAGACTAGTATCCTGGACTAGTAAAAAGCAAAATTGCACATCTCAATCCACAGCTGAAGCAGAATATGTTGCTACTGCAGTAAACTGTTCAAATATTGTTTGGTTTAAACAGTTATTAGAAGGTATGAAGGTTGAAATCAAAGAACCAGTTGTTATATTTTGTGACAATACTAGTGCAATAAACATTTCTAAGAATCCAGTGATGCATTCCAAAACCAAGCACATTGCTATTAAATATCACTTTGTCAGAGAATTGGTGCAGGACAAGGAAATCAGATTAGAATATATTCATACAAAAGAACAGATTGCAGACATTTTTACCAAACCATTACCTAAGGATGCATTTGTGTATCTAAGAGGTAAGTTAGGGGTCATTCCCCTATTCAAGGCTCACTAAATATAGTTTTAGTGATGCATCAACCAGAACATGATTGAAAATCAACCAGTTGATGCAGCATATTCAAGGAATCATTGCATATGAATCAGTACTTGAGGTACATTAATTTACACCAGTAATATGTGAATTGTCTTTGGCATGTGTTGTCAAAGAGGGAGTGTTTGCTATGTCTTTTCTATTACTTCAAGAAATTTTCAATAGTCAGAAGGAAAAATTTTCAGGATAAAGGAAGTTTGCTGACAGAGGGAGATTTGAATCTAAACCGAGCTAATTCTTTCAAATTTCTTATGCTATGACATATTGTGTTGCCATCAATGCCAAAGAGGGAGATTGTTGGAAATAATTGTCTGAAGGAAATTGCTACTCAAATTATGTATTGTCTTTGATGTCACACAATGTCATAGTCCACAGTAATCAGTTCCTACCGAGCTCAGTCGGTCTGCCAGACAGGAATATTAGTGTTTACCGAGTCCACTCGGTTATCAAAGAAAATCAGTGTCTACCGACTCCACTCGGTTATCAAAAAAAATTTAGTGTTTACCGAGTTCAGTCGGTTATCAAAGAAAATTCAGTGTTTACCGAGTTCAGTCGGTCATCAAAGGAAATTCAGTGTTTACCGAGTTCAGTCGGTTATCAAAGGAAATTCAGTGTTTACCGAGTTCAGTCAGTTATCGAAGGTAAAGGGTTGTCGGTGTTTACCGAGTTCCCTCGGTCTTCGAAAGATTATAGAAAGTTATGGTCACCGAGCATTGTCGGCCCTTGAAGGATTTTTGCAAATAGAGTTTGCTTAATTCAGTCGACTGTTATACTAAATAATGTCGATTTGACAAATCTAAAATCATATAAATAAAAGGTCAAATGTGAAAAATAAACATGAAATAATAGCAGAAGATTTACAGGAGAAAAGACAGGAAAGGTGTGTGCGAATTTGTGAAGGATGTTCAAATATCCTTAAGGTGCAGCAGAGAATTATTCGATCAGGAAGGATCACACATATGCAGAATAGAGATCTATAATCAGCAAGGCAGTTGCATTATTATACAGGTCATTTTTCATTGTTACCTTCTTATCATTGTAACAGTGAATTCTAAATCTCTTAACCGAGTTGGTTTAACAACCATATTGTAAATCCTCTAACAAGGTGACAATTCCATTGAATTGTTTTCAAGACCTCTTACCAGGCCACTCCTAGCAGGGTGTTTAAATCCTCTAACAAGGTCACACCTAACAGTGTGTTTTGTAACCTTTTACCGGGTTCGCTTCTAACCGGGCATCACTTCAGAAAAGTGAAAATCAGTATCTAGATACATTGGTGATTTTTCCCATATTGGGTTTCCACGTTAAAATCTTGTGTCTCTTGTGTTCTCAATTTCTATCTTAATCATACACCAGTGCTGATGAATATCTAAAAGATAATTTTGCTAATACTTTCTGCATCTTCAAAGTTACTGCAATCTATTTACCGAGTGCTAAAATAGATAACATTGTTAAGATATCCTAAGGGATCTGGAAAGAATTAATTGTGAAGTGTTTTATGGTTGACTGATTCACCCCCCCCTCTCAGTCACTTCATCCATATTCCATCAACTTAAATGCGTTTGATGCAAAGATGGAGTACCTTTTAAGGGATAAGAACCCTAGGAATCTTGGGGAGGCTTACAAGTTGGCTATTAACATAGAAAGTAATAGAAGAATATCAGGAAAATTAGGGAGGAGAGATGATTATAGGCCTCAAATGCAAAATAAGAAAGAGATGGGAAGGTCTGCTAATTTTAAGCCAAAGGAGGAGGATAATATAAAGCAGATTCTAAGTGCTTTAGAGGATCTAAAGCTTGATGAAAAAAGAAACAATAGGGTTGCAACAAATGACCAGCCTGTTTCAAGTAATTTTAGCAGGCAACCAAGAATGCAACATTACCCATACAATATTCAATGGAAGGATGGAAAGCCCATTTTTCTAGTTAAAAGGGATAGGCCTGATGATAGGATTCCTGATCCTTTGCAAAGAGATTCAGTTAACATGAATAATGATATCCCATGGTGTACTACTTGTCAATCTCCTCATAGTCCAGAGCATTGTGTTATTGCTCTGAATTTATCTGAGAACCAAGAACAAGATAAGCAATATGATAAGGGTGGTTGTGCAATGACTTCTTCACATACATCGGATGAGGTTGAATCTACTGATGATGAGGAAGAATAATTTGATGATGTTGGATGTGGTGCAGTGAAGTGTGAGGAACATGTTTCCTGAAGGAGACCCTCTGATGAGGAAATTGCTCAAATCACTACAGACATGGTCACTCAAGCCAGGAGCAATTACAATTTGAGAAATAGGATAATTGGAAGCACAGCTGGTAAACTTGGTAGCATGTTTATCAAGAATTTAGAAAGGAGTACACAATAGCCTAAGGATAAGGAAAAGGGTGCTAGTGTTGTCAGTCAGGTTAAAATTAAAAAGAAGGGTGGGCCTATGGCAATACCTAAGGGTAAAATAAAAACATCAGAAATAGTTGTTCCCATACCTCAGAAGGAAGATGAATTTGTGCAAAAGGGTAAATCTGACTTGACTGTCCAGAAGGAGGATAAAGATGTCACTGAGATTAAGGAAGACATGGGCAACCATACATATGTTCCCATTGATATGACTAAATTCCTTTCACAAATAACTGTCAAAGTTCCACTTTTGGAAATGATGAGAATAGAAGAGCACAAGTTCAAGGCCTTGGATTGGGTAAATGATGCTTCTTCAATAAAGGTCCAAGAAATGAGTAGGAGTGATAAGCATGTGGCTTCTTTAGATGACACACCTGACAGTAAAAATGAAGAAATTATCTCTAAGATCCCTCAGATATTTTTGAATGCAAATGTTGTAAATGCTACATCAAGGACAATTGATCCTTTTTTCTTGTCCCTTATGATAAATGGAAAATTATTGAAGAATTGCATGATTGATTTTGGAGCATCAAACACTGTCATGCCTATAGAAATCATGAAGTCACTGGGACTAAAGGTTGATACACCTCATGGGAGATGCCAAGCTATGGACTCAAGAGAAGTGCCAATTATTGGTACCATTAAGGCTTTTCCTTATAAATTAGCAGCATTTCCTAACAAACAACTAACTATGAGTGTTCTTGTAGTTGATATTCCTCCTCAGTATGGAATGCTATTATCTAGAAAATGGAGTGCTTCTATGGGAGGAAGTATTCAATGTGACTTATCTTTTGCTACTTTTAGCATTAAAGGAGAAAGTGTGAAAGTTTCAAGGGAAGCTAGAACTCCACATATGATTGAGGAGGATGAAGATGACAATATGAATTGTTTTGTTGACACTGATATTGGTTCTTTCCAAGTTCAGGAGAGAGAAGTGCAAGAAAGGGTCAAGCCTATCCTTCTAGCTGATGATGAAAATAATATAGCAGAAGGTAATGTCTTATGGACCTTGTATTTTGATGGAGCAAGTTCAAAGGAAGGTGCTGGAGTAGGAGTGCTATTGATAGCCCCAAGTGGTAAGACTTTCAAGTTTTCTTTCACTCTCTTGTTCCTTTGCACAAATAATGTTGCTGAATATGAGGCCCTACTGATTGGTTTGAGACAAGCATAAAAACATGGTATCAAACATCTTAGGGTGATTGGTGACTCTAATTTAATAATTTCTTAGACTAGATCAAGGTATGCATCAAAGAATCAAAGGCTAAAACAATATAGAAATGTTGTTTGGGATGAAATTGAAGGTTTCAGTGCCTTTGGTATTGATTGGGTGGATAGAAGCCAAAACAGGATGGCTAACTTATTGGAAAACATAGCACTAAGGCCAGAGGATATTACTTTTGCAGGGATATCCAAAATTGAGTTCAAGTCTAGGCCTTCTATCCCAGACAATGTTGAGAATTGGCAGGCTAATGATCAGGATATGCTAAGGTTTTTGCAATGTGATTCTCATTTTGATGGTTAGGAGATGGATTTTAGCACTTATGTTGACATCAGAAATGGAAAAGAAAATGTTCTTAGGAAGGAAGTTTTGCAATTAAGGTCAAATAGGATCCAAAGGGGATTGGTTTTTCTTGAGAGGGCATTTGATGATAAAGAGAGAACTTGTTTTCCTAAATTTGTTGATAAGATAAATGATTTGGAGGAAGTAAATTTAGGAACAAGTCAAATACCTAAAAATGTTTATATAGGTAAATGTTTGTCCCAAAGAACTAGGAATAATCTAATCAATCTTCTCAAAAGATTTAGATATGCCTTTGCATGGTCTTATGATGATTTGAAAGCCTACAGAGAGGATCTATTCCAACATGAGATACCATTAAAGGAAGGTACTAAACCTTTTAGGAAAAAATTAAGGCCTGAGAATCCAACCTTGGCACCAAAAATGTAGGATGAACTCAAAAGGATGATGGATGCTAGCATCATCAAGCCTGTCAGACATTCTACTTGGGTGTCAAACCTGGTTCCAGTCAGAAAAAAGAATGGTGACATTAGGTTATGTGTTGATTTTAGGAACTTGAATGTCAATTCTTTGAAGGACAATTATGGTTTGCCTAATATGGAAAATATGTTGCAGAAGGTTACTAGATTAGAGTTAATGTCTATGATGGATGGTTTCTCTTGATATAATCAGGTCGTGGTCAAGGAGTCAAAATAGTTCAAGATTGCATTCACTACCCCTTGGGGAACATATGTTTATGTTAGAATGCCTTTTGGTCTGACAAATGCAGGAGCTACTTTTCAAAGAGCTATGGATGTGGCCTTTGCAAACTTCATAAACAAATTTCTAGTGGTATATCAGGATGACCTCATAGCATATTCAGATAAGGAAAGTTAGCATTGTGAACATCTTGAGAAAATTTTTATTAGGGCCTTGGAGTATGGGATTTCTTTGAATCCAAAGAAGTGTTCCTTTGGTGTCATGGAAGGCAGGCTCTTAGGACATATTGTGTCCAAGGATGGAGTGAGAATTAACCCTGAAAAGGTTATGGCTATAGACAAGCTTTCACCACCTAGAAATGTTAAAGCAATACAATCCTTCTTTGGGCAGGTAAAATTTCTAAGGAGATTTGTTACAAATTTTGCAGAAATCAGTATCCCTATCTCTAGAATGTTGAAAAAAGAAGCAAAGATTGAATGGAATGAAGAAGCAGATGAATCTTTTAGAAGTATCAAAAAGGCCATCAAGGATGCTCCAGTTTTGAGGAGCCCTGATTATGGTAAGCCCATGCAAATATTTTCTTTTGCTTCTTGTCATATAGTTGCAATAGTTTTATTGCAAAAGAATTCAGATGGATATGAACAACCTATATCATTCTTTAGTAAATCCCTACAAGCAGCAGAATTGAAATATGATATTACTAAGAAATAGGCTTATGCCTTAGGTAAAGGAGTCAAGGCTTTTAGATGTTACCTTGTGGGAGCTAAGGTGGTTGCTTATGGTCCTAGTGCTATAGTTAAGGATATATTGGTGCAACAAGAAGTTTCAGGGAAAAGATGTAGATGGATCAATAGGATCCAAGAATTTAATATTGATATCCAGATTACAAAGCTGGTAAGAGGCTTAGGTCTTGCAAAATTAATGGCACAAAGCAATTTAATTGCAAATCATGTAAATGTGTTAGAAGAAGAACAAAGGCCATATGTTTGTGATATGGATTATTGTGACTGGTACAAAGATGTTATTGGTTACTTGTAGAAGTTGATCCTTCCCCCCTGAGATGGATGAAAATAGAAGGAGAACTATCAAGTTGCAATCTGCAAGGTATGCCATTATACATGGTAAGTTGTGGTGGAGAAGCAATGAAGGAGTATTGCTAAAGTGCATAGACCATGAGAGATCTAAAGCTCTATTAAAGGAAATGCACCAAGGTGTTTGTGGAGGACACTATATGACAAAGACCACAGCTCACAAGATCCTTAGGTCTGGATTTTAGTGGCCTACAGTTTTTAAGGATACACATCAATTTGTAATAAAATGTGATGCATGTCAGAGATTTACTGCAAAATTAAAGTTTAATTGAAATTTGCCACTCCAACCTATTGCAGTTCAGGCTCCTTTCCAGAAGTGGGGTATAGATTTTATTGGAGAAATTCCAAACAAGTCTAGTGGTGGACATTCTTACATACTAGTGGCAATAGACTATTTTACCAAATGGGTTGAAGCTATCCCTACTAGAAAGGCTACTAGCAAAGTGGTAGCAGATTTTATGATGCAGAACATCCTTACCAAGTTTGGTTGCCCAGAGGTAATTGTGGTTGATAATGCAATGTGTTTTAGATCATAGGAATTTGTTAATTTTTGTCAACAATATGGGATACACATTTTAATTTCTTCCTCATATCATCCACAAGGAAATGGCCAGGCTGAGTCCAGTAACAAAAGTCTGATTAAGATTCTCAAGAGAGTGTTGCACAAGAATAAGAAAGCCTAGGACTCAAAGTTATGGTGGGCACTATGGGCTGATAGGGTAATTGTAAAGAAGGCCATAGGTTGTGCTCCATTTGATTTGGTATATGGAATAAGTGCTAGATTGCCTCAAAATAATATATTGCATATGTATAAGTTTCTTCAGGCATATGATGAGGATTTGAATGATGAGATGAGAGTAAGACTGGATGAGCTGATCCAGTTGGAAGAGGTAAGGAGAGATGCACATGAAAGAAATGAAACATTGCAGAGACAATGTAAGATTTTGTTTGATAAAAGGGCTACTCAAAGGAGTTTTGAAGTTGATGACCTTGTCCTAATGTAGAATGCAAGATTGGGGGATAAGGGGAAGCATGGAAAATTTGACCCTATTTGGTTGGGACCTTATCTTATTGAGAGCAAATGGGGGATAGATTCTTATGTCCTGAAGGATTTAACTGGTGGTACTTCAGAATTGCCTATTCATGGACAATTCCTAAAGTTTTACTTCTCTTGAAGTATCTTTTCCATGAGTAGTAGTTTAGGTTTTCCCTTGTACAGTTGTCTTTTTTTTCTTTTTGGGTCAAAATTTTGAGTTGGTCTACTCTTCTAGGAGATTCTAGCTTGCTCATTGTATCTACAGGAGATACACGTCCCTGAGTATGAGCCACTATTAGCACCTGTAAAATTTTAATGGCTGCATACCCTTTTTCATGGCCTCTGTATCTTTTTTCCTTGTCTCTGGCTTGAGAACCCTAGGTGAAACTTTATATTCTAGCCATTGGGAAAGAAAACCCTAGTCTACCTTGGTCTTTTTCTAATTTTATGTTACTTTTTGGTCCACTTAAAAGTCTTTTAACACATGTGCTTTATATTTTTGGTCACCTCGCGAAGGTTTTCTTTTTAATTTTTCCTAAGTTTCCAAACCCCCGGCGGCGTTTAATATGTCCTAAGTCTCCAAGCGCCCAGCATAATAAATTTTTCCTAAGTCCAACATTTTAATATTTCCTAATGTTTTCGGCCTTCATTCTTTCCTGGGCTAGGCTTTGACACCATCTCAATCCAATGGTGGGCGTAAGTTCTCATAGAGTTTGTCAGAAGCATGCAAACTTATGCCAGCCATTGATTCTCTTTGTGATGTAGCTTTTCAATTTAGCGGGTCCACCTGCCAGGTATACGTAGTTGGCATCTTCTCATTGGTCCACATAATAATGACTGGACATGTTGTCAGTGGGGCTAGGTTTTTCAAGGTTCAGTGGGTTTTGACACTTGCAGAGCATCAACGGTTGGTGTATGATTTGAAGGGTTTTTTTTGACACACCAAATCATGAGATAGCCATTGATTTCATATCCCATCAGAGGACTTGCAGAACGGGGATAAGATTCTTAATTGATGATGGGCGTATAATTTGATGGAATCTTCTAGCTCTATATGAAGATGAGATGATCATTGATCTTCTTATAAGTGGGCCCATGGGTGAATCTTAGTCTTTTGGAGGTTTTGACAAAATATTTAGCGGCCTGACAAATTTTCAAAGGCTTCGCTCATTCACAAAGAAAGGTGGCAGTTCTCTAAAGTTTTTAGCGATTCAGTGGACAAGCATTCACATAGTAGCTAAATCATTTGGTGAAGGTATAAATTTTTCTGCGGATGGGTGAAATCCTTCAGTTGCCAGTTCACCAAATGTGATTAGGGCATATTAAAAGGTTGAGTCATAAAGCCCGTGAAAGAAAGGAATCGAACGGTCATGACTTAAAGCTGATCTTAGTTTGAATGATGACCACCGATTTGCTACTAGCACCATGGATGTAACCATTGTAGTTTGAATTCAAATTTTTGAAGGGTTTCTCAGCGATAGAAAGGACTAGGTTTTAATGTTTTAGTGGCCATATTTGATTAGTTTGGTGGTGCCGACTGTTGCTGTGTGGTCCAGTGAGTTTGATGATTATTGGCAGAGAGTTTTGTATCATGAGGGGATGGGCTTTCTTGCTTGAGGTGTGTTACAAGTGTCTGATCAGGCTGACAAAAATGGTTGATTGATGGTCTTCAGTAGAGTCCCAAAAGAATTACCATAAATGAGGACTAATTTTTAGGTCTGATTGCTCAGGGTTGCTTGGTTTTCCCTCCAATGTATTGAATTTTGATCTTTTGAATTGTTTTGGTGGGTGGAAACCCTAGCCCTTACCCTGGTTATCTGTAGCTTGTCACATCCTAACTTGTTTAGGATTCCAAGGTAACCAGGGGTATATAGTGTTGAATTGTTGATTTTGAAGGGGTTCTAGTTTCGAAGTTCAAAATCAGTCCCAAGTTTCTAGTCCCAAGGGTTTGTAATAGTTTTTGACTCAGTGTTTGTTGATGAAAGAAAAAAGTTGCAGGTCTAAGCTATAGTTTGCAAGCAGGGTGTCTTGTGATTCATTGTATACACAAAAGGAATTCATCATACTTAATATAAATATCTAATTCTTATCTTTCCTTTGTGTCAAGTCAGGTAAGCTTTGAGTTTTCTAGCTCATTACATATTGTTTTTATGTATGTATCTTCATTCTTGAGTTCTGATCTAGGATTGGATTAAACAATGCTCTAAATGGGATATGAGTTTTTCGTTTGTCTATGTAAGGATGTTTTGTAAGCAGTAAAGATTAGGATAAATGTATTTATGGCTATGAATTCTTAGATATTCTCAAATCTGTGTGTCTTTGTGTCTAATAAATCTTGCCCAATGGATGAGGCACTGGCCTAAATGAGTACTTCTCTTGTTAACATACATTGATTGAAGTTATTACATTCCAAATCTTAAAATCAATAACCTTTCTAAGCTTTAGGTCTTTGGTTGTGTGGTTGTGTTACCCAATAGTAATGGAGAGTTAATGAATGTGTGGTTAGCATTTAGTACTTTCTTACTATCAATCTGTTATTCAAACCTAGTCTTTGGTGTGTAAAGTATAGTTTTCACTGGGTTAGGTGCACCTGCCTTGGTTTTGCAGAGCTAGAAGTGAAGAGGGCAGTCTTGTCCCTATAGTTGGTCCAATTACCCTAAGATCCTTCTACATTTTGGAATTTACCTATTCTAAAATCTATCTGAGGGTATATTGGCAGCCTAAGAGCATAAACCATTTTGAAACACCAACAGGGTGTACAATCTTTCTTAGGACAGATTAATTTTGTTAGGAGATTTATTGCTAATTTTGCAAAGCTGGTAAAGCCTATAGTCAAACTTCTAAAAAAGGATGCAAAGTTTGATTGGAATTGTGAGGCTCAGCAGGCCTTTGAGAAAGTTAAACAAGCAATCCAGGAAGCCCCTCTTTTGGTGTCACCTGATTATTCAAAGCCATTTTCTCTATTCTCCTTTGCATCTTTTCACACAATTGCAGCCATCCTTTTACAAAAGGATCAAGAAGGTTTTGAACATCCTATAGCATTTTTCAATAAGTCTTTATAGTCTGCTGAATTAAATTATGAGTTAATGGAAAAGAAGGCATATGCACTAGTAAAGGTTGTTAAAGCTTTCAGACCCTATCTTGTCTATGCAAAGGTTAATGCATATGTACCTCATGTAGCAGTGAAAGATATTTTGGTGCAAAGTGAGGTCATAGGGAAAAGGTGCAAGTGGATCAATAGGATTCAAGAGTTTGATATTGAGCTCCACATTACCAAATTGGTGAGAGGCTTGGGACTTGCAAAACTAATGACTGATGAAAACATGGACCTTGTCCAAGTGAATAGTACTATTGTTAGTGAAGATACAGTCACTAGCATTGAAATGCAACCATGGTACAAAGATATTGTTTATTTTATCAAACATGCTAAATGTCCACAAGAGCTAAATGATAATCAAAGGAGGAGTTTGAGATTGTAGGCCCGAAGGTATGTAATGATACAGGGTGATTTGTACTAGAAAGATAATGATGGAATTTTATTATTGTGTTTGGACAAACACCAATCAGAAAAGGTATTGAAAGATATGCACTCTGGATTGTGTGGAGAGCATCATTCTCCTCGGTCTACAACTCATAAGATTTTAAGGGAAGGATATTATTGGCCTATGTTATTCAAAGATACTCATTCTCTTGTTAGAAAGTGTGAGCCATGTCAGAGATTTTCCAAAAAATTGAAATTCTCAGGTGCACTATTATTGAACCCTGTTGTTGCAGAAGCTCCTTTTGCAATGTGGGGAATGGATTTTATTGGAGAATTTTTTGAAAAATCTAGTGGGGGACATAGTCACATTTGGTGGCTACTGATTATTTCATCAAATGGATTGAGGCCATCCCAACTAAAAGGGAAACTAGTGCTGTTGTAATTGAATTCTTGATGAACGATTTAATCACTAGATTTGGTGTTCCATCAAATTGGTTGTAGATAATGCCATGAGTTTCAGATCTCAAGAGATTACTGATTTTTGTTCAGAGATGGGAATCATTTTGTCTTATTCCTCTCCTTATCATCCACAAGAAAATGGGCAGGCATAATCTAGTAATAAGAGTATCTTGCAGATTTTGAAGAAGACTTTGGAAAAGAATAAAAGGAGTTGGCATATAAAATTGAAAGTAGCATTATCGGCTCATAAGATTGCTGAGAAAAGAGCTATAGGGAAACCCCTTTTGAAATGGTATATGGTTTAAAGTCTAGGCTCCTAGTAAACAACTTCTTACCAGTTTACAAGTTCATGCAAGAAGAAGGCATGGAAATCAGTGATCCATTGCAAGACAGAATGATTCAGTTGGTTGAACTGGATGAGGTTAGAAGGGAAGGACAAAAGGAAAATGTGAAGTTGCAACAAAAAATGAAATATCTTTTTGATAAAAGAGCAACTGTGCGAAAGTTCCAGCTTGGTGACATGGTTCTTCAATGGAATGCTAGAGCTGAAGACAAGGGAAAACACAAAAAATTTGAATCTTTGTGCATAGGACCTTTTATTGTTCATCAAACCCATGGAAAGGATTCATATTTTTTTGCAAAATCTGGATGGTGGAGAATAGGAGTTGCTAGTGCATGGAAAATTCCTAAAATTTTTCTTCAGTTAAGTTCTTCTCCTTTTCCATGCACAGTAGGTATGTATATATGTATAGGAGTGCTCTTTTTGTTGCGTGTTCTTTTCTTGCTTTAGGTTAGGGTTTTATGGTCTACCTCCCATAGATTCATAAATTCTTTTTATGATCTTGTGTTCAAGCATCCTCAGATAGAGCCACTGTTGGGTATATTCTTAGTTTTCTGAGGTTTTTGTTCAAATTTTGGTTTAGTCACCCTGCAAGTGTTTTGTCTAGTCAAGGATTCTTAAAAATTCATCAAAATTGCTATAACCAAGTTTGAAAACCTTTTCCCTAGGTCTTGTCTTTCACAAAAATCTTGCTCATTTGTATAAACCCTTAAGTTGGCCCTAGTTCTTATGTTTCATCGTTACTTTTTGCCACTTAAGTGATCAGATCATGCATGTGATTATTCCCATTAATCATTTGTTGAATCGTGTAAAGTTATTTCATGTCTCTAAGATATTCAATGAACGTGCGAATGCATTAAAACCATGTTATATGTCACCTTCATCGCCAAGTCTCCAAGTTTCCCAGCGGTTATTTCAAACTTTGCGCGAATCAGCGAGTATGTTGTCTCCTGTTTGCTTAATATCTAGCAGTCTCATGTAAACTCTCAGCGACCTAGCGTGGCTGTGTTCTCTCATTCTCAAAATCATGCGGTTAAGTGTTATATCATTCAATGATCTTGCAAGCATGGTTGATTATTTGATGATCGACAACCGTGTTTTAATCTGAATGTGTTTGGATCCTGCATGAAAGGATTTGGCGATTCAGTGACTGGGCGGTTGCATCAGTGTCCTCTAAGTTTGGCAGCTCTGATAGTTTGGCATGATGAATTTAGCAAAGATGGTTTTCCATTTTGTTCACTTATTCTTGTAATAAATTGGTAGGGTTCCTAATGTTCTTGCGACTTGGCGAATGAAGCAGTCGCCTATTCTCGTGAAAGGCTAGAAACATTTAGCGAATGAGCGAACCAAGCAGTCAGGAAAGTATTAAGCCTTCAGTCACTTAATCTCATAATAAAGTAGTAAATGCTCAAGGTATTGGGAGATTCAATGAATACTTTATTCACTGAGTCCTGTAATCAAAAGGTCAAGACTGGTGTTATCTCAGTGAATTAATGAGAATCATTGATTTTGTCTATGATCAATGGTTGAATCAAACTTGTAGTTTGAAATAGGCAGTTAAGAAAGTATTCAGTGATTCAAAGAGCAAGTGTGTTTGCCAGTTCTCATAGTAAACTTGTGGTTAAGTCTCCCTTTCAGCCAATAAGCGAAGCTTTCAGTCGCTGAGTCTCCGAATAAAGCAACAATTAACCAGAACATTAAGAGATTGAGAGATAGCCATTGTTTCTAATTCTCTGAATGATAACTATGGTCAGTTGCTTGGGCATGTTATGTTTTTTTGTTGGTTTTCTGAATAAGGGATGAGTTAAGAGATTCATTTAGCGAGTGAGCGAGTCCTTCAATCGCTAGTTCTTTGAAAAGGGCCTAGTTAGAGAAAATAATAAAGGAGAGGCTAGAGACCGTTGCTACATGGATAAACTACACTATTGAGATGGAGAAGGGAGCAATTAGCCATCCAATCAGATTTAAAGGAGGGTGTCATGATGTAAAGAGGGTTTTAAAGTAAAAAGCTATAATCATTACCTCCTTGCCTTGATTTTGAGTTTTTTAAATTTAACTGTCAACATCTCGGCATCGGCTAGCTCTGATATGAAAATTGGTCATATGTGAAATTGAATGCGGATGTAATTAAGGATGGATTTGCAATGATTTTTGTAGATGTATGCATCCGATTTGCATCGATAAATAAGCTAACTATTTATTTTATGTGCCTGACATCAGTTGAAGAGAATTGTGTTTTCTAGAGTAATCTTTGAGTGCCAAGCAAATCAAGTTTGCGGAGTTGAGGGTAATTGTGCAGAAGAAATGAGTCAACCAGAGCAGAGTGTAACTTCTTCCAGTGGTGAGGCCAAATCTAAAGGTGGTGAAGACAAAAACAAGCTGAATTACTTGGATGAGTTCATGAAATTGCTTCCTAGTTCCAGTCAGAACAAGAGAGCTAATGATGATGTTTTTGAGGATTTTCTAGGTCAGTGTAGAGATCCTGTCACACCAAATTGCTTAGGTTATACTATTTTCAATTTCTTTTTTGGAAATAGGGGTAAACATGTTCCTATTTTTAATGGTTGGGCTTTGGGTTTGGGGAAACTGGTTGTCCCTGATGTGTTCTTAGATGTGGATTTAATTGTTGCATTAGCTAGGTGTTATGACCCTATCACCAAAATAATTAGGAAAGAGGACCAGTCACCTTTGGTTACTCCTGACAGGGGTTCTTTCATGAAAGCTTTTAGTCATTACATGTCTTCCTCTACCGAGATTGATTTGAGCCAAGAAAGAGACAAGTATAAAAATAATATAGGGTCAGTAAAGGACTAGATGGTGAGGCATATCCCACAACAAGATAAATATACAACTCCCCTCCCTACTAGCATGAATTCCCCTTACCAGTTTAAATCCCTCCATCACTATATGAGGCAGACTTGTTATGGGTTGTGCAGAGTTTTGGGAATAGATGGAGATGCAGAATTTTTTCCAGCTGATCTTTTAATGATGATCTTATATATCCAGAATCCCCTAGTGAACACAGATTATGATTACATCCAGTATGTAATCGATAGGATGCATGAAGGGTTAATATATATCAAAGAAAGTAAGAGTCCAATCAAGTTTATGCATTACTCTATGTTGATGCACTTAATTTTGTTTTTCAACATTAATAGCTTTGATTTGAAAATGCTGAAACCAAGGTTCACCTTTGAAGGCTAGTATAATCCAGTACAACTATGGGTGAGAATTTGGAATTCTACTTCAAATGAGGGTGATTTTTGTGTCTTTCAGAATTTCATAGTTTTTCCCATTCAGAGGTTGCTAGGCATAAATATTACAAGGTTACCAACAAGGATTCTTAGGCTCCTAAGACTTGTGCAATTGGAGGAGAAATGTGAGGGAAAACATAATTGGGGTGACTTCTACTTTGGGGAGAATTCTACAATTTTAAGAGTCTATGGTTATCCCCAACCCCCACATTTGCTACCAAAATTTGTGCCACCCAGAGGTGCTTCACTAGAATTCATTTGGCAGTTGATGTGGACAGACAAAGAGCTGTTGGCCCCTCATAGGAAAGGTACATTCACACCTAGGCAATTCAAGATTGGTGATTTCTTGATTGGTAAGAGGGATTTTCCACAAATCACTACATGGCTAAATCAATTCAAGATGGTATCTCGTGCTTGTAGACATGTGGACCCTAAGGATTTCATTAAGACTGCAAGGTTGACCCTAATTCCTAACATTGGTGTCATTAAAGAACTTGAGGGCCATGATGAGGAGGATGTGATCAAAAATGTTGTGGAGAAGGATGAGGTCACTAGGAGATGGAATAGGTTCTTTGATTTGAAAGATTTATCAAATCAGGTGAATGCAGCCCAAATTCCTTTTGAGGGTTTCTTCCTTGACCTTCCCTACTTGAAAAGAATTGACAAGATGATAGAGATGCATGACACTCTATCAAATTAGTTAGGCTTGAAGAGGCTTCAAAGGTAGTCCTTCTTCCTCCTTTGCGGGTTGAGGCCCCTGTTCAAACAGATACAAAAGTTCCTGAGAAAACTATTGAGGACCTAGAGAAGATAAGAATAGATGCATCTTTGGACACTGTGGCAAAGATTGTGCAGTATAGGAAGAAAAAAATAAAGGAAAGGATAGAGTTAGTCCATCAATTAGTCAATATATTAGACCAGGCCAATGGAAAGGTAAATGAATCTTTGACCACTTTGGAGCCACTTTATAGTACATGGTTAGGAAGGAGCTCACTATTTGATAAGCTTGATGATTTGTAAGAGTACAGGTCTGACATTCCTGAGTTAGTAACTGAAGTTTTTGAAAAGATTGGTTCAGT
The DNA here is from genome assembly GCA_027943335.1 of Chamaecyparis obtusa. NCBI lineage: Eukaryota > Viridiplantae > Streptophyta > Pinopsida > Cupressales > Cupressaceae > Chamaecyparis > Chamaecyparis obtusa. Next base: position 61,294 of record BSBK01005055.1, on the reverse strand, counting down.
GAGTGCTATATTTAAGTTTTTAAAAGGTAAATCTAACCAAATAACACCCAAGTTGGTTATGTTTGATGGGAACTACAGTAAAAATTTGCCTTTAATGTATGATGATAATGGGAGTTTAATTTGTATAGATGAGTGGAAAGCATCAATGGATCAATTGGTAATCAAACAAGATTCTTTCCTAAAAGGTGACAACCATTTAGACTTGGAAAGATGCAATAGTATAATTGATAGTCTATTTAAAATTGAAAGTGATTGCATTCGATTTGTAGCAGAGGCCAAAAATGTAACTGATTCCATGTGGGGTCAGTAGATCAAATCACTACATGAGCTATAGGCTTATAGTTGGCCATCTGATGATGATGTGGCAGCATGGGACAAATTGACACAGAAGAAAAAGAAGAAGCCAACTGCTCAGGTAACAGAAGAGGAAGAAGAATAGAATTACAAATGGCACCTGATCCAAAATTTGAGGGAGAGCATGTTCCAAATAGAGGATGATGTAGGCCAGCCTATAATGGTAGTCATCATTCATGTAATAAATTTAGCAACTTCTCTGAAATATCTTTATCTACGAAGGTGCCACTTGTAAAAATTGCCAAGTAGTTGAAAACTACATTTTGTATCTTAGTCAAATATCTTTCAATTTGTACTTTTGTCTTTAGTACAAGTTGTTTCCTAGCCATTTGAAGCTTGTTGCATCCTTTCAAGGATTCCAAGATGGCTATGGGTATATATAGCAAGTTTTTGCTCTTTTGTAGGGGGGATACAATTTTGTAAAGAAGGTTCTGAATATAGAGCTTTATTTTCTGCCAAGTTTGGAAACACTGTACTGAAACTTTTTGAAATCCTAATACAAAATACTGGAACTACTTCCATATTCATTTTTTGTCTTCATATATGGGTGTTTTGATTTTCTTATGAATTTAAATTGCAAGGATTTTCAATGCATTGTTTACTAGGTAAATATAGGGGTTGAGCTTAAGCATCTTTCACAGAAAGAACAAATCTTAGGGGAGGTCTCTGGAAATTAATTGTCTAAGTATGAATTTGAGGACAGATATGGGAATTGAAGGAGTGAAATGTCAGGCATTTCATTTTGGTTTTAGTATGATTGTCTAGTATGATTCAGTGGATGTAGGGTTTGACTCTATTGCCCAATAAATAAGGCACTAGTTTAAACTGTATTTACATTTGTATCACCAAGAAAATACAAATAACTAATTGATTTTACTTCTGTTGCATAGTTTCTATCTGAAGTTATTCCATGACAAGTTCATGGATGTTCATTGTAATGGTTTAAAGAAGCATCGGAAAGAGGTTATCCTTCCTTAAGTTTTTCTCATAAAAAGAAGAAGGATTAATATCCTTATGCCACTATCATATGTTATTCCATTCATAATTTTCATCACAGTGTTATGTATCAGGATGATCTGGGGAGCACTAAGAGGTGTGATGTTTTATTGAAATAATCTTGAGAGAAAATAACATAGCAGTGAAGGAGCTAATTCACAATCCAAGGCTCATCTATATAGGTAAACTCGCCTGAGTTTATACTCAAAGTGAAGAAGGCTTGAAGCCTTAATACCTTAGCGCTTGCATTTTGTTAGATGCATCTATTGGGATTATTGGAGTTATAGTTTTATCAAGAGTTTGTGAATTATAAATCATTTGCAGATCTGAGCACTAACAAGCCTGATGACTTTGTGGAACTCTTTTCACCTCAAGGCTGAAGTAGTTCACGAAGAAGGTAACCTCCTCATGAACTTTACTAAAATAAAATACAATGTTAGTTGGTTTATTTTGAATATTTATTCTCCTAACTCCAAAAAAGGCAGAAGGTCCTATTGGGAGAAAATCAAATCTATTTTGGCTAGTTCAAATTTCTCTAAGGGGATTATCATGGGGGATTTCAATACTCCCCTCAAAGAAGGGGAAAAGTGGGGCAGGATCTCCCTAGACCTGGAAAGTAGGTAAGACTTAATGGACTTCATTAATGACCAAGCCCTCTTAGATCTAGATCTCTAGGGTGCTGATTTCACTTGGTCTTACAAGAGAATAGGAAGGGAGTGTATTAAAGTCCGGTTGGATCATGCCTTGATCACTATTGACTGGATGAATCACTATACTCTTAACCTTTCCCCCTTGGATAGAATTGGATCTGATCACTCTCTCATTGCCCTTTCTCTTGACCAAATTTCCAAGAAAAGGAGCTTTCATTTCACATTCGAAAAATGTGGATCTCTCATCCTAACCTAAAAATCAAAATTAAGGATTGGTGGGATATAGAAGTAAAGGGCACAACCTTGTTTAGGGTGGCCAAAAATCTTGGGGACATTAAATTTAATATCAAATAGTGGAACAAGGACAAATTTGGAAATATCTTCTCAACTAAAGACAAGACAATCTTGGACCTAAATCTCATTCAAGAAGAAATCCAAAGAGAGGGCTAAGATGAGATCAGACTAACTAAGGAGAAGTCTATCCTTTCAAAGTATCATAACATTATAGGCTAGAAGGAGACTTTCTAGAAGCAAAGATCTAGGTCCATTTCGTTAAGGGAAGGAGACCAAAAAACTTGATTCTTCCATCTTTCTACTATGAGACATAGAGCTACCAATAGAATAAGAAGAATTAAGAAGGGAGACCAAATTTTGTAGGAGGAAAATGAAATTACGGAGGATGTTATTACCTTCTTCTCTTCTCTTCTCTCTTGTCTAAAGATCAAGAGATGTCGAAGGAGGATCGAGATACACTTCTAAAAAACATTCTCAAAATCATCTTTGAAGGCCAAAATAAAGCCTTTTGTTCTATCTCGGACATGGCTGAAGTCAAGAAAGCCCTGGACTCTCTTCCAGGTCCTCTCTTCTAGGTGATAAAGCCCCTAGTCTTGATGGCTTCTTGATGTTCTTTTTTCATCTTTTCTTGGATGTGGTGAAATATGATGTGGTCAAAGTGGTGCAAGAATTCTTTGGCTTGAAGAATCTCCTCAAAGAACTTAATGCTAGTTTTTTGGTGCTTATTCCCAAGACAATGGGGGCAGATTTGATGGATTTCTTCAAACCCATAAGTCTGTACAACCCCTTTTTCAAGATCATCTCTAAAGTTAGTACCTTAAGAATTCTTAAAGTTCTCCCCCCCTTAATCACACCACAACAGTCTAGTTTTGTGCCTGGTAAATAGATTTTGGATTCCATCATGGTGGTGCACGAAGTGATTCACTCCTTAGAAGTAGGTAAAGGGGAAGGCTTCCTTCTCAAGCTTGACCTTTCTAAGGCTTATGATCGGGTTGGCTAGTAGTTCTTGCTTAGGGTTCTAGGTGGCTTTGGCTTCAATTATCACTCCTACAAGATCATCCAACAAATCATTTCTACTCCCTCTCTAATGGTTTTGGTCAATGGTTCCCTGTTGGCCTTTTTCAAACCTACTAGGGGTTTGAGACATAGGGATCCCCTATCCCTTGTTCTTTTTATCACTCTTACAGAATGCCTCAGAAGACTCATATCTACCTCTAGGAGTTCTGGGGCTTTGAAAGGTTTAAAACCATTGTTTGGGACCTATGTCTTCTCTCACCAGAAGTTGGTTGATGACACCATTTTAGAAGGTGAGGATTCAGTGGGTGAAGCTAAAGTAGTGAAGCGTCTACTCAACTCCTATACTAGAGTGACAGGCCAATCCATAAATTGGTATAAAATATTAATCTACTTTATTAAGACTCTTTAGGTGAGACAGAGGAGAATAAAAGACATCATGGGTTGTAGTATCAATACTCTCCTAACCAATTATCTAGGCTTTCCTTTAGGTGTTAAACCACTGAAAGCATTCTAGAAAAAATTAATTGATAGATTCAACATGAAGCTAGCAGGTTGGAAATGGGTTTCCCTGAGATAGATAGGAAAAATCCCATGATTCAAATTAACTCTAGAAAACCTCCCAACCTATGAATTAAGCCTCTTTTCCATTCCGGCTAAAGTTGCGGAGGCCATAAAAGGAATTTAGAGAAGATTTCTCTGGTCTGCGACCGAAGATCATAAGAGACTCCCTCTTATTGCTTGGGATCAATTTTGTTGCCCTTAGCATATTGGAGGCCTAGGGATAAGGAGGATCAGACCTTACGACAAAGCTCTCCAAGATAAAAAATTATGGTGGATCTTTAATGGCACTGGAGAATGGTGTAACACTTTTGAAGATAAGTATCTCACTAAAAATTCAATAAAAATTTTCTTTGAAGATAATGATTCACCCAAAGGCTGTTTTATATGGAATGGTTTCCTCAATGCTAAGGATGTAGCTAGGTCCAAGGGAAAATGGAAGATACTAGGGAATGGCCAATCCATTAACTTCTAGAATGATAACTGGCTTCAGTTGGGTCCCATGAGAGATTGTTAGCCTTTCAAAATCTTGATGGAGGAATGCATCCACATCTATGGCTCCCAAGTTAGTAACTACAGAATGGACAATGCTTGGGTTGACCTCTCCCGGGTTTATCAGGACTTGATTCCTCTTATGATTTCCCTTAATACGGTCTCCCTTTTCTCTGCCCAGGATGAACTTATATGGGAAGGTTCTCCTGATGGAACCTTCATGGTAGCCTTTTCCTTATCCTCTTAGCTATTTTAGATTTAGGAAGCCAATCCTCTTTGGGCTAAAGCCTGGCTCCCTGGCCTTATCCCTAAAATCAACATCTTCTTCTGGGTTTTGCTTCAGAATCGTATTCTTACAATTGATAATATTATAAAGAGAGTTTTCCAGATCCCCAACAGGTGCGTGCTCTAAAGATGGCAACCTGAATTAGTGGACCACATGTTTATTCACTACTCTTTTGTCAGTAAAATCTAGCAATTTCTCCTTTTTTCTGTAGATTTATCCTAGTGCTTTCCCCTATATTTTAAAGATTTTTTTACACAATTGGCTTTCACCTCTAATAATTCTAAATTTTGTTATTTTTCTCCTGGATTGTTCCAAACTTATGTTGGGGAGTTTAGAAAGAACGTAATAATCACATCTTCTGATATAGTTCTACTCCTCCCAAAATTATCATTCAAAAGATCCACTTTGTTGTGAAAGAAAACTTTTATTTCTGTGGTGGCTCTAACCATTTTGTAGGAAAGGTCCAGGTTGTTTCCCCTAAGAGCAACATGGAGAAAAGACACAATTGCACCTAGAGCTATCCTCAAGAAGGTTGGTCTAAATCTAACTTCGATGGTGCGGCCAAAGGGAATCTTGGCATGGCGGGTAGTGGAGGTGTGATCAGGAATTTGTATGGTTTTGGGTCTTTTGCAGTCATATTAAATCTTGTCTCACAAGAAAACCACTTTGTTGAAGTGAGTGCTGCCCTCCAAGTCACCAAACTTGCCCATGACATAGGGGTCAAAAATCTCTAGATCGAAGGAGACTCCTAGAACATCATAAACTATTTAAAACTCAATCAATCCACTTCATGGACTATTTCCAATATAATAGAATAAATGCGAGCCCTTTTAAATTCTTTTTAAGAGGTTCACATATCCCATGTGTACAGGGAAGCCAACCATGTTGCTGAGTGGTTTGCCAACTTGGCAGTTAAAAAGGATGCAATGATGAGGTGGTATCATGGTGGAGATTTTCCTCGTGAGGTGAAGGATTTAGTTGAGAGGGACAGATACCAAGGAAAGGAGGGAATCATTAATGATAATAATTAATTGTAATGCGGTTTATTGGATGTACCTTTCCATAAATGGCAAGTATTGGATAGACAAAAAGACTAATAAATGTGTGTCCCTTTCACACGCTTTCTGGATATTCATTCCCAAGATTCACATCTATTTCCAAAATAAAAAAAGAAGAAAGCTAAGGATGATTGTTGCTAGAAAAAATCTGAATAATAGCTATCTATCTTACTAGAGAATTGTCCAAATCTGTCTCGGAGCGATGGGAGGAGAAAGACATAGAAGGGAGCCCACAAATGATAGTACGAAATTGAAGAGATGCACTAAGGTCCGAAATGCCCTGCAAAAAAGGGAAATCACAAACTTCATTGAAAGGTTACATGGAAGCAAGTAGACGGTCACTAATATTTTTTATGGAAAGATGGAACGAAGAGTGCATGGAGATAGAGGGAAAGAATTTCACAATCACTGAGGAGGTCATCTCGAAAATCATCGGTATCCCCATTATAGGCCAAAAATCTACAAGGACCGCAAAATCTCTGACACTACCATCAATGATTTTTTGAGAGATGAGGATGAGAAGAAAGCTATTGTTAAAATGGGTACTTACTACCAGCCTGAAGGAATCAAAATATTGTGGAAGTTTGTTGTCAAAGCCCTAATCTCTTATGTCATGGTGGGCACTAGGTTTGATAGGATCAGGACCTACCACTTCGTGCTGCTGAATCATCTCAGGCACAATATGAAGGTTTCCATCCCGTTCTACTTGTATTCTTCAATAAATGATAATATTAATGGCTTTAGGGAGAATAATATAGCTAATCCTACTTTACATGAGGGTCTATTACTATTAATTTATGAATTTTTTAAAGCCCAAACCCTGGGGAAGGAGATTGCATTAAAAAAGGAAAGAGAATATGTCTCTGGGTTGGATTATGTCCCCTCAGACCCAGAAGATAGTGTGGGAATGCACTTAGAGGACCATGAAGATGAAGAAGTCAAAAAACTGAAACACAACTCCTCCTCTAAGAAGAGAATTGTGAGCTCAGTCAAAAAAGAAAAACCCTTCGAAAAAGAAAGCGAGAATGGAGATCTCCTTAAAAGAGGAGTATAATGACAATGTGGATGATATGAACACTGATGATGAGGTGGATAATTCTAGAGGTGAGGCTGGGAAGAATAGGGAACAGACCATAGGGAAGAAAAATAATTCAAAGGGGGAATGCTCTAGCTGTCTTTCTATTGATCTGGCCATTACCAAAGATTACACTCCCCTTCCCCCTTCTGGATCCTATAAAAAGACTCAGGACCCTAATACTGAGATGCCTAATGATGACTAGGAAGATCCCTCAACCTAGTCCCCAAATCCACATGACTTTTCAGATGATAAGAACCAGTCCAGAGGGGACTATCATAATGACAAAACTGGCAATGGGTAAAAAGTGTGGCATGATTTTAGCATGAACACTATGTGGATGGGGATAATCAGGGAAGCTGTGAACCCAAAAATCCTTGAGGATGTAGATGGAATAATCTAGAAGGACTTGATTGACCCTGACCTGGTTGTCCTCAGCAACAAGGCTAGAGAAATGAAGATGAGTCTTCTTAACAATGCAAAGAATGGTATGTTGGACCAGTTCGGGTCATTCAAGTGGCTCTTTCATGAACTTGAAGACCTCAAGGAAAAAATCCAGGGCATTGAAAACAACAAGGATCACAAAGCAACTAAGGATCTTTGTCTCTTGGAATCAAGGATTAACCAAATAGAAGATAAAGATGAAAATCCTTGAGGAAAACCTCAAAGGTATTGAAGAAAAAAACTTCAACATCCTTAAGGCCTCAAACGAGCACATCAAACCGATCATAGACAAAATGGATGAAAAGATGGAAGGCAAGGATGTGTAGACTATCAAAGAGGGAAAAAAGGAGAAGCCTAATGAAGGTCTAGGAAAGAGAACTAGGGCCAGATCAAAGAAAAATATGGACGAAGAAGACTCCAACAACATTCAGAAGATCAAGGAGGCAGCAGAGAAGATGGAGCTTCTCGAAACCAATGATGTAGTGATGCTCAGGAACCTCTCCCGACCTTTCTTCCTAGTGCCTTTTTTCCTGTCTCTTTTTTGTTCTATTTTGATTGTTCCGTCTCTGTGACTGTTTGCCTCTTAGTCTTCCTGTGGTCTGTTTCATCGTTTATTTTTTCTTCCTTAAGACTTGATCTCTTATTTTCTATATTTTAAGATATTGTGGGTTTCAAGAACCCTGTAAAACTTGTTTTACTTAATCAAAAGGATTTGATAGTAGTTTTATTATTTTTATGTCACCAATAAGGGATATCCACCTATGTTTTCAAAAGAAGATTCTATGTTGGTATTGAGGTAGTGATTTTGTTCAAAAAATCATGTTTTTCTTTAAGAGAGAAAAAAGGAATTTGGTGGTACATGAAAGGAAAAGAACAAACTTAAAATCTCCAAAACTTGGTGACTCTTTTAATAATTAGATCAAGCTTGTTCAATAGAAAAATATTTTATTTCTCTATGTTGATAAACTGACAAGACTATGAATAATAAACATTAATGATTTTTTCAATCACTTGATATTCTTACATTGATTATCTTGTAGAAATAATTTATTAAGGTTATTCAAAATTTGAAACTAATATGATGTAATAGAGAAGAGATTCTATATTAATATGATCTTTTATTCTACTTTTAGTAAATAGTTAAAATAGTTAAGTGAGAGTGAAACAACTATTTTTTTAGTATACAAAAACTTTAAAAAACTTTTTTTTTTAAAGTTTAAAAATAGAAGTCAAATGTGGGGAAATGGGTCCCTTATTTTAAATGTTGGAAGTAGGAGCTTATTTATTAACCATTTCCAATTGGGATATTATTTTGTTATGAAACAACCAATTAGGCTTAGCTTCAACCCTCAAGGAGAGTTTTAAGATCTTTCGTTAATTATTTCTCATTTTGATTTTATATGATTGAATATGATTATGATTATAATTTTGCAAAATTTAAAATATTCACTAAAAATAGATAGATATAAAAGTGAAAATCAAATCAAAAGTATGTATTTGGAACTAGGATGCAAAGTAGAATTTGTCACTAAAGGCAGAGCTAAAAATGTTGGTTTGTAGAGATAGGCACCTTAGACCTAAAGGTATTTCTTTCAACTCATTTTTCAAATTTTACATTATAATTCTTTGTAGAACATTTGCTCCAAATTTTACACAAAAGTTATTCATCACTTGAGCTAGTCACAATGGACCTAGGTTTTTTTCTTGTTTGATGGCTAAAACTATGAATCTCAATCTAATCCATGTATTTATATTACTTTCAATAGTTAGATCTACAGTTTGCACACATAGAAGATGAAGAATATTGTGTTATGTATCGACTTTCTTAAGTAAAATCTTCTGCTACTATTTATATCTCCAAGGTAAAAATGTTGGGTAGCTTACTATTTGTAAGGTAGAGGTTGAAAACCTTAAAATAAATACTAAAATTGATAAATGATATCTTTTATATGAACTTATCTCCTTGAAGTCTCAAAAAAATCTTGTTGTTTCTTGATAGATGTTAATACACACCATCATCATGAAGTAACACATAAATTGATCATAATTTCTAAATTTGAGTGTTTGTATTCTTAAGATTTTGTTTTCAATTTTATCAATAAATTTATAAGAATTTCATAAGATGTCGATAGGAGTTCAAATAAGGGATCGAGTTATAATTGTACATAATTTACACCTCTTTATATTTAATTTTCCAAAATTGGGAAGCACTTCCCAACTATATATAAAGATAGTTGTTGTCATTTCAAATTTGAGGCCAAATTGGTGTTTGACGTGTTGGGTTCTATAGTCCTTTATTTTGGGAAAAAATAAGGTTTATTGATTAGGTGGCTATTCTAAGCTTCAAGAAATGTCTACAGGTTGAGCATAATCAAGAATAAATTAGTAGCTTAAGAGAAAACCACCAAAGTAAGAAAAAATGAGTGTAAAAATAGAGATGGATACAATTTACAATACTACATTTTATTTTCTTGGCATATTACAATAATATCTTATAGTTTTAGTTAGGTTTTTTATCTGTTTTAATAACTAAAAATAGTTATCTTCATTGATTTTCTATGTACCACCTATTAAAGGCATCTTTCTATTTTGAAAAAACATTGTATTATGATCCAATTGAATCTTGATTTTTATATTAATAATAGTGCTTACATTTTTGTATTCAATCTAATATAGCATCTGATCTTTCAGTTTTGGTATGAGAGCATAGATAAATCCTTACCCTATGAGATCTAAGGTGAGACCCATGGAGAATAGACACACACAGAGGAGGCTTTAGATACACTTGGAGGAGATGTAGACATTCAGAGGAAAGGCTTCTTATGTGTAGACATATTGGTGGTGAATATTTCCACAACACTTGAGGAGGCATTAGACACACTCAGAGGAGATGTGGACTTTGAGAGGAAAGGTGTCTCATGTGCAGTACTGGAGGAGGCATTAGATACATTTAGAGGAGATGTAGAATTTTGGAGGAAATGTGTCTCATTGTGCAAGTGAGGTGGGAAAAATTATGTTTTGTAGACAATTCCAAGTTTTGCAATCAGGAGATCCACTGGCGGGGTGAGTTTGGTATTTATTTAGTAAGCATGATCCACTGATGGGGTAAGTTTTCTATTTATTGAGAAAGTGTGATCCATTGGTGTAGTCAAGTTTTTATTTCTTGAGTGAGAGAGGAGGATTGGTGAAGGAACTTCATCAAAGTCTCTAGAGGGTTGGTTTCAAAACCCTTGCAACTTTGTCTCTTGTTCAGATTATTGTAATAAGGGGGTGAATGTTGATGTATTACAATAATATCTTATAGTTTTAGTTAATTTTTTCTTTTTTAATAACTGAATATAGTTATCTCCATTGATTTTCTATCTACCAACTATTAAAGACATCTTTCTATTTTAAATAAGCATTGCATTCTGATCCTATTGAATCCCAGTTGTTATCTTAATAACAATGTTTATTTTTTTTGTATTCAATCTAATATAGCATGTGATATTTCAAAATTATCACCCATTTTAATGTGAGTGTGAACTTATTGTCATACTCTTGGTAAAGTATATGATATCATATAAATAATTTCATCAAAAAATTAAAGAGACAACATGATACTAAGCCAAATGGACTTAAGATATTATAAATTAAAATATTAAAATAAAAGAAGCAACATAGGTAACACATACTCATGAAGCATCCAAGAACAACAATGGGTATGCCATCATAAGGCTAGTAAGGATGCATAGAAAAACTATTAGGATTCATTAAGAAAGAGACATAACATGTAAGATTAGTTCAAGATAGATTATTAGGAGTCATGTTAGAGAAGAGATAAACTAAAAGGTTTGGTGAGGTGTGTTATTCTAGTTTAGTCATGTGCATGAGAATGTCTCACAAAAGTCTAGCAAGATACATTATGCTAGTTGCATTTTATACATAAAATGATTATAAAATATGACCTCTTCTAGGTGTTTTGAATGTATACTTACAAAATGAGTGTTATAGTGCACACAGAGAAAATAGATTTTGATAATGAGAATAAAAAATAGATGTTGTAGTAGAATCAAGAACATAGTGGTAATTTCTCAAAGTGTACAATTCAATCTTGTGGTGTGTGCACTAAGGGAAACATATTATAGATCTTATGTTTCCCATCAAATCAATTTTGTATATATGAAAATAACAATTAATATGTTGCAAAAATTACATAAATGTGAACTATTGAATGTGAATATACACAGGGGAATGGGCCTACTCATCACCCATATTCCAATGACCATTCACTCCTTGCTTACACAACCACCTAACTACTAACTTTAAGAAATGAAACATATGATAACTTAAAATCCATTAACGAATTTCACATGTAGCATCTCGTATATAGATCTACATTAATAAAACTCATCGGAATCCAATGTACCATTTAGAAACTTCGAGTGTGCAAAATTAGCTACAACAACTACTCATACATTTTCTTTAATATTATATTTTAACTTATATAATACTTGCTAAATAGAAAATATATATACAGTTTTATATTTTATATTATTTAATACTTAATATATATTTTTATTTACAATAAATTAGATTGATTTATATCTTAAATAGACTAAATTTTAACTATTATTGATAATTTAAAATTTATATTTATTAGTAATAACACATTTTGTTAAATGACAAATACTTTGACAACTAGCACACAGTCAACAATTGAGTCCCTCTTTCCAAAAGCTAAGAACAAAATCTTAGGCTTTTTTTCCCTTCATAATTCAGTGGTATCCCCAACCTTTCCGTATATAGTTCAGATTTGTGATTTAGATCTCAATCACTCTTACCCTAGACTTATTTTTTACGCCGTAGGCGTTTTCATTTTGGAATGTCTCGGCCAGTTTTGGACGATCAAAGGCTAGAAATGATGGAGAGCCCACTGACTACCATTGGGAGCTTCTCCGCCGTCGATCTGCGTCACCATAAATGATTTGATGACTCGATGCTAGTGTTGTCGTTTCCTGCGCTACTTTAGGCATCAACGGTGGAAAAGGTTGGACTTTACGACCGCGTGGACACGTTATTTCCCTGCTCTGACGTGGCACCCGGATTGCCTTCAACTCTACCGCCTTCTTTACCATCGACTCAACTCGTTCTGCCTGAAGTACCCACTCAAATGAATGAAGTAAAGATGCCGAGACAAAACTGATCATTCGATTTGACAATGGAAGCCCTGGGCAAATTCTTCTCCATATTGTTATTCTCACCCTCCAAAAATCTCTCGGGCCTAAATTGTGAAGGCCTCTTCAAAATTGCAGCGTCCATCCTAATGGCCCACGCATTCACTATCACCTGTGTGTCTTTGGGTATCTCAAATTCCCCCATCACGTAGGAACTTCAAGCTTTGTGGGGAAATAGTAAGGGAACCGTCTGATGCAATCAGAATATTTCTTTAACTGCTGCATGGAGATAAGGCAGGTGATCAATAACAAAGAGTCTCCCAGACTTGATAATGCTCAACAAGGAGGAATTATGCTTCAAAATGATCGCTATGGACCCAATTAAGATCTTTGCAGTTCGTCTTCTATAAAAATTCTTATTTCTTGCAGATTAATTAAACAACCAAGATCTTTAACACTCAGCAGTTCATTTTCTTCAATAGAAAGTCGGAAGTGAGATAGTCTCAGTTTTCTCAGACTCAAGAACTTTGATATTCCTTTCGGCATGAGTTTAGTGAAGTGCTTTGCACAGTTGTGTACATCGAGATGGGAAAGAGACTGGAGATCACCTATCCACTAACATGGATCTCCTCCGAACCAATCGTCTGGAGCATTGATTGAATTCGCTACTTTTCTGATATACTTCTGCCGCATTTATAAAAGGTTCTGTCTCTGATCCTTCCCCAGGGTGTAATGTTATGTTTACAGAACTAATCACCCCAAATTCTAAATTCCTCTCCACGACATGGCATTGTAGAAGAACTAATAGCCAGTCTGTTATTCGCTGGTTGTCAATGAAGACTTGAAACTTGTTGGTGATTGATAGGTTTGTTTCCTTTATGTTGCAAAAGTAAACTGCAAAATAATAAGAGCCGCCCTCATATTATTTTATGGCCTAAACTGACCACAACCCTAACATTCTCGTGTTGGGATTTTATGGCCTCCACGGCGCTCGGGCTCAGATTTTCGTTATTCCAGAAAATGTTGAACTTCCCGTCTGTCGGATAGCTTGATGCGGTATAGTCGATGGCGAAGGCAAGAATGAAATGGACCTCTGTGCCCGGATTGATTGGCATGTCTGAGAATTTCATGCCGTTGTATAATGCGCCTATGTAGTCTCTGAACACCTCCGCACCTGCACAGAAGTATTTGAGTTCAATACATGTAAAATGACCTTGGACATAACTAGCTATCACTCATAAGCACAAACAAAACAAAACAAGCGCTTTGTTTTGAAAGAATGCATCAGATATATGATGTCTCATGGGATGCCATGATATAAAAATTTGCAACAGAAATAAATTTGTGAAATGGGTTCAGAAACCCTCGAGAAAAGATGTTCAAGTTAATATGTTTGGAGAATGTAGAAGCTAAAACAGGGCGTCTGCGACTGTTTGGTGGAATCCCCCAATGAAGTGTGGTCTAGATGGCGCCATGATCGATACGCATAAAATTGTATTGGTAAAATTGCTATAGAAGCTTTCAAGCAGCCGTAATGGAGAGGTATAATACCACTGCCCACAAACTTTGCCATTGATTTTTCAAACGGTGTGAATTGGGGGCTTTCTTAAAACAGAGCGTGGAATCTGTTGATGCAATGCGCAGTTTAAATTCCCGAGTGGAATCTGTTGATGCAATGCGCAGTTTAAATTCCCGATAGCAAAGAGTGAATGCAAAGTAACAACCACATGAGCAAAACACTAACCAAATTGAAAAATAAATCCTAAATTGTTCAGAGACCTTTCAGCCAACTCTACAAAGATCACAGTTAACAATGTCCTGAAGCTCTTCTTCGGGTAAACGAACTTTTACAAGCTTGGACAGAGAATTATAAAATATCACATAAGAACTAAAATGATCTGGCCAAATATTAATTACCTGTCTCTTGCATGCAAAAAAGACTATTTGTTTGGAAAACACATACATAACAAAATGCAAAGACATGTAGGGAAAGAGAGTATAAGTTTTGGGAATTTAGATTGAAAAATTATTGTTTGTTTGTTATTTTAAGTTTTATTTTTTATTTGGTCGTGAACAACAAGAAATTTGGTAGTTTGTAATTGTGAGAAAGCGATTAGATGTGTTCTCATCCTTTCAACATGTTATTCTTGAAAAATTATTTATCGGAAATGGCTTTTTGTTTTTTCTCTTTCATTTAAATTGAATTTTATTGATATGGAAGTATAGACAAGGCACATCAACTCTTTGAAAAAATGTCTAGGGAGAGATGTCACCTATTAGAATATTATGATTGTAGGATATTTACAAAATGGATGTATTGCAAAAGCTTTAGAAGCTTTAAACAAAATGCTAATGGCATAAAGTATGGATTGTTAGGTTGTTCATTGTATGGATGGCAAAAAGCCACCTCAAAAGAGGAGGCACGTTTGACAACAATGACATATTATTTGCAAGAATTGCATGTTTGTTACATTATTTTCTTTAACACAAATTCCATTCGCACTTGACAACCATTTGAAAGCATACAAATATTTTTGAACTTTTACTCTCTTCATGTACTTCATTTTTTAATAAACGTTGTTTACAACTTCCCACCATTACATTCTTTACTACCAACAAAGAGTTTATTCCATCATTTCTTCTCCCATTGTGTGCAGTGTTTTAAAGCTTTGGTCTCTACAAAGTTGCTTCCAATCTACCAATCTATCGGATATTCTTCATAGATTTCCATGTCAATGATTTAATAGTGGAGATACCCAATTGTGTTTTTAAACTCTCACTTATTTGGAAAATACATTAGTGAATTGGCCTTGTGTCAAGGAAAATGGAAATTTTTTAATTAGTATGCGCCATTAAAAAAAAATATTTTATATGTTTTTTAATACTTTGGGTTGTCCAAAAAGACATTGTTTAATTAAAAAGATGTTACCAGTTATTAATTTTTTACCTATTTGACTATTTGATAGTAAGATGTGTTATAATATTATTTAACTTCTTTTAAATGATAGTTATTTTTAAAGATGATTTTACTATTTAACTTTTAAAATACATAGATGAATAATAATAAAATTTAATATACATAAAAAATGTTCAAATAAAAATATTGATAAAAAATATTATTCAATGGAATAAATCAATAAATTACAAAATGACTTCTAATACTTGTAACTAATTCATTTTATTTTTTATTTTGTAAATTTTAATTTACTTAGTATCTTTTATTATATTATTCAAAAATTAAACTTTAACAATTTTAATATAATTTATTCTTAAATTTTTAAGATTTTATTAGAAATTTAATTTTAAATTTCAAATCTTTATTATTTAATTATACTTTATTAAATTTTATAATTATTTCTTATTTGAGAATATTGAGTTTAGTTTTTACTCAATTAATGTTATTAGTGTTTGTAATATATTGTTTATAATTTCTATGTACATATTTTATTAATATTTCAAATAAAATATTATTTATATTATTTTAGTGAATTATTTATGAACTTAATAAATTTATTATTTATTATTATTATTAATTTTTAGATTGTAGTATATTTAACTTTACATTTAATTTAATTTATTTTGATTTAATTTTAATTTTTTAATTTATTATCTTTTTTATTATTTTATAAAGAATAATTAAGACATAGTATAATTAATTTGTTTTATAAATAGTAGTTTATTAAAATTTAATTATTGTAAAATAAGTATATTTTAAGATTTTGTTCTAGCTTTTAGTACTTTGGCTTTGTCTATAAATATATTTTAAGATTTTGGATTCGGATTTTGTGGCTAATAAGGTATAATAAAATTAGGGTGTGTATTGACATTTCACTTTTTCATTTATCATTTTGCGTCTATTATATTACCATTCCCAAAGCAATGCGGTTTTGTTTGGTGGAAGCACATCCTCACAAAATATACGACACACGCTGTAAATTCTTATTAAATAGTTAGCAAAATAAATTGTGGCATTCCCTGTTTCCGTCTCCATAAAGAAATAGTTAAAATAAATAGCACATAGGAAAAATTGTTGCCACGTTTAGGGTTGACATGGTAGCTTTGGGGCAAAGAAATTAGATTAACTATGATTTGTTTTTCCTCTTATCAACTGCTATGACGCAAAAATTGCCCTATCTTTCCACAGAGCCATTCTTCTCAGTAATAAGAATAGTCATATAGAGCCATGCCCTTTACCTCTCGATGGGAGATCACGTGTCAGAGAGATACTTAAATGACCTTTTCATAACTCTACGGCGTACCCATTGCACACTAAGATGCGATTGCTAGTATTACCAGATTTTGAAGAAGAAAAGGCAAGCTGAAGCCAGAGTAGTCCATCCCAAACCCGACGTGACAAAATCAACTACTATATAACCTAAAGCAAGAGAGCTGATCTCAGAACTTAGAGGAGATGAATCTAAGGTCCTCTTCCCAAAAGCTAAGAATAAAATATTTTGCATTAAACGTTCATTCATTTCCTATTGAGCAACTCCGTGGGAGCATTAATGCGATGACCCGAGAAAAGCTACTCTCCTACCTTATTCCGGCGCCGTCTTAAAACCCGCCAAGTCATTGTGAAACGTTTTTTGATTTATTTATATGCACATAAATAAAAACGGAATCTTTAAACAATTTTATTTTTTTCATACGCATACGCTCGTAAATTTCAAATTAACTCCGAATAGATTTACGTCACCGTTGATTGTGTAATCCTATTGCCGGTGTGAGAACTCAATTTTATTTCTCATTCAGAATTATTTCTCACCAACATCATGAACAGCATGTAATAATCTAGAATTAGTAATTTGACAATTTCGAACATTTTCACAGATCTGATTTTAATTATAATCATTTATAAGAAAGTAATTTTCACACCATAACATCGGGGAGCCAACAGATTTTACTTACACGCAGCAAACAAATGCAAAAATATTTCTGAATTCAGTATTTTGGAACGGCAGGATAAAACAACAAACTATGTGGAAATAATTTGAGGAAAAATATCAGAATATGGATCACCATCAGATATTTACGTAGTACCTGTTGAAAAGCACGTAAAGACAACCAAATAATATAAGTTGTAGGTATTCATTGACTACAATTGTAAGGCAAAGCCACCAAATCCATCTCTCTTTCTATAAGTATCATTTCACATTCTCTGGTGTCCACTAGTCAAGGTCAATCCCGAATCCCGACCATAACCCATTAAAATAAATATAGATAAATTATAGAGAACACATGAAAAACAAAAAAGCAGCAATCATAGGGAAACAGAAGTACAAGTATTAATTGAATATACAGCAATACCACTTCTGTCAGTGTTGCTTCTCAGGCATACGGTCGTGTTCAACAATAAAGAGGGTCAGATATCGAAATCTGAGCGGTGCCTTGATTCATCTCCCCCCCCCATCAATCATACATTTGACAGATTACTTTTCTTTTGTAGACAGCTTGAAAATCTTAGCTTCTCGAGGAATGGATGGAAGCGCCCACCTACCAAATGGAATTCCTTAGAAGGTACTCTAATTCAGTTCTTTTACCTATATTAATTTGGGTTCAGGTCTTCATTCTTTGTAGGATAGGAAATAGTAATGGGTGGCTTAATGCTTGAGAAAAGAGTGTTGAATCCTATCAGAAGGATATGGAGGAACTTCTCTAAGCGATTCTTCACAGCCCACAAAAAAGGTAACCCAGTTTCTTATCTTATGATGTTTAACTCTTTATCAGTTTTAAGCTCACCGAATGTATTTGATTTTGTTGTTTTTGTGCAGGAAATGGGCTTCATATTCTGTATGAGGACGTGAAGTCATGCAATGACGAAGATGTTAACGTCTTGTGGTCGATTCTCGTGAACGTTCACAACAATACCCATTATGCGGATGGTATGGCAGGGAGTACTCCAGGGGAATCAAATCCTAACACTACCACATGAGAAGAAATGTCTTTCTACACCAGTCACACACAGAATTTGCATTGTCGTGCTTTATTATATAGAATTCAAGAAAAATGTTTATAGTGTCTCAATATAAACATAAAATGTTCTAAGTTAGTCATCACAAGTGGAATGAAACGCCGAGGAGAAAACACCCTGTGAAATGGTTAGCGTTGAATGTTTTGTCAATTGTTATCATCCACAAGGCCTGTGAGTAAAATATGTGCTGGAGTTTTTCAAATGGCTTTGAATATAAGTGTATTATTTCTGCTAATTGGGATGCTCATTCCAAATGCTCTTCTTATACTATAGCCACTAAATTACATATATTTGAGATTGTTATGTTTTTAATGTGCAAATGGTTCAATAGCGTAATTTATCATTAAAGAATACATCCACAGAAAAGAAGGATAATATCTTTATTCACTGTTTTCAGGTTTCATTATGATTTAAGATAAACGCTAGTAGTTGTATCAGCCATGGAGAACAAATGGGAAACAATTCCGATACACACCACTTATTTGCACTTTTTTGATAGTGCTTAAATGTCGTATTTTAAATTATGTTAATTTAAATAAAAATTAATGGATTGCAAAATAATATTTCTTTTAACTTAATTGAATAAAATAAAACATAATAAAAATGCGATTTACAGAAGGGGAAGACAAATAAAAGTAGCAATAATTACATTGCTACGAACCCGTAACACAAAAAGAGGTCATGGCTGTACCAATCAAACACAGACATCAACGACAAGGGCCACTACTGCAGTAGTTGAAAAGCTTATAACTAGCACTTGCACGGAAAGGAGGTGCAAGGGATACGCCGATAGGCATTTAAATGGAAAGCATAAGTGAAGCATTACGTAATACAAGTGTGTGTTTAAAAGTGTAAATGAAAAGGCAACATGATCAAAACATATCAAATCAGTGGGCAGGTATACCCAACATACAAAGCATGACAACATATGAATATTATATTTGGAGCTTCTATTACTACATTCAATATCCAACATGCTTCTTTAAAACTGTCAAACCTAATTCAAAATACTAGGTATGCCCAACAAGCCCCCAAAATCTATGAGACATTTGTAGTAAGATTTGTACCACTCACCTAAAGTGAAATCATAATAAAAAATGATAAACATACAAGATCACGAAAACTCATTACAAATATAGGGAAAGCGTAATCTTTAAAAAGCAATGCAAGGATCATATATTGGGCTCGAAATGGGAAAATGTACAATAAGATGAGCGCACTTTTCTTTGACCTTGGATCTATCCCAACACTTAGGGTGAGCCTGCACAATTTAGAAGTCATAATTAATACTATTGTTTATGAAACATCTTAAAATATATTTAATATTATTTAAACTCGAATGTATTACTAGAAGAATAAATAAATTTAATTTTTCTTCTATTTTTATATAAAAATTTGTTACTTATAAATTCGTAAAAGGAAAATACCTAAGCAAAATAATGAAGAATAATATCTTGCAGATAAGTGTCTACATCATATTGACATGATACCCTTTAATATTAAAGTTTAAACTAAAAGATTTGTTAAAATATTAGTTAACTTAAAATATTAATTAATGAATTTTTATTTAAAGCTTCAAGAGGTTAAATCTCATTTATAATTTTTTTTGTATAGCTTCTTATACTTTGTAAGTTATAAGTTATTATTGTTTATGAGGAATAGTAAAAATTTTGGGAGCACAAGATTTGGTAAATTTTTTTAAGTTATAAATATATATAGTTTATTGATATCATAATTTTTATATAATTTAGATTTACTAAATTTTCATATTAATATTTATACAATATATCTCATGTTTAACTTTAATGATTTAAGAATATGATTTATTATATACGTTCTTCTAAAATTATATATAATATATATTAAATTATCATTAATATATTTATTTTTTATTTTCTAAAATCAAAAATTATAATTGACCTTATGTTGATTGATTAGAAACATGTCCAGTTAAGTTCATGTTCAAACACAATAGGAAGACAACCTTATCATCTTCCTATAATAATAAAAAAACATAGAACTTTTAAAATAAGCATCAATCACCATACATAAAATTTAAACAATTGACACATTTCCAATCACATTTGTTTTATACTTACTAAAAATTTGTAATTGCATTTTAATTTTATTTAAAGATTTAAGAATATGATTCCATTTCACTTATTCAATATCATAATATAAAAACATATTATTTTAGAATATTTAAGATAAAATATAAAACTATTTAGAATATTTTAAAATCATAGAATATATATGAATGTTTCTAAAAATATAAAATATATTAATATAGGTTTTTAAAATAGTTTATGTTTTCTTATATAAATTAGAAATTTAGTAATTTTTATTTTTTAAAATTATATTCTTATTTTTCATAAAATTAAAAATAATAGACATTGAAATGAACAGTTAGAGGTGACTGTCAAATTCAAGGCCTGCCCCCTGTTTTTCTTTTTTGCCTGCCATTTTGGACACTGATCATCCCTCCACGTTCACTCATGTTTGTGAGTGAATGTAAGTCTAAAGAGAATGTGGACACGCTGAATAGTGGCAATGGTTAAAGGTGCGAGAATTTGCACCTGCCCTCCATCGCCGTGTCGTTACCTCTGTCAGCGCTTTCCAAGGGGGTTTTGAAATTTGTGCATGATGTAATATATTTGTTAGTATTATATTATATTAAATTTTATAAAGTATGATATATTTTTATAAGATATATAAAACTTATAATATATTTTTATAATATATATCAAATTTATAATATATATTATAATATTATATATTTTTATTATATTAAAATATATTTAACATTTTATTAATTATTTATATTATATTTATTTTATTTTATATGTTTCTATATTGTATAAATTATTTTTTATAATCTGTATGTTTTATTTTATATATTAAATTTTATAGAGTATAATATATTTTTATTAGATATATAAAATTTATAATATATATTTATATTATATTAAATATTATCGGCACTTACTTTTATATCATGTATTTTTTATTTTATATATTTAAATCAGATATATAAATTTTTAATATAAAAATTAATATAACATGAAATAAAAATAAATTAACTTAATTTTTAAATTTAATTTGTAATTGTTACATTAAATTAATTAGCTTTTATTCTAATAATGATAATTTGTAGAATATAATATAATAATTTTTCATTCTAATATTTTAATGTTCTTTTATTTATTTATGAGATTATATTAGATATGATATTTTATTTTTTGGTGTCTTTAATTTTTAATTTTTAGTGTCTTAAGATGATTGTATTTCTTTATTTCTTTAATAAAAAGATAAAATTAACTAAATTATTCATCTTATGAAATTTATTTTGCATTCAATTTGATTATTATAATTGAATTAAGTGTACACTAAATTAAAAATAAAATAAGACATAAAATATATAGAATTAATTTATATAACAATTATAAAATAAATTATAAATTTAACTTAATTTACTTTATTATTTTATTTTTATACCATATTAATATTTATATAAAAAGTTATATATCTTATATAAAAAAAATTACTATACATATTTAATATAATATAAATATATATTATAAGTTTTATATATCTAATAAAAATATATTATACTCTATAAAATTTAATATATAAAATAAAAAATATAGACTATAAAAAATAATTTATACAATATAGAAACATATAAAATGAAATAAATATATTATAAATAATTAATAAAATATTAAATATATTTTAATATAATATTATAATATATATTATAAATTCGATATATGTTATAAAAATATATTATAAGTTTTATAAATCTTATAAAAATATATCATACTTTATAAAATTTAATATAATATAATACTAACAAATATATTACATCATGTACAAATTTCAAAACCCCCTTCGAGACTGCGCTGACGGAGGTAACGACATCTTCAAAAGTTGTTAACAAATAGATGTAAATAAAACATATATAAATTTAATTCCTTTTTCATTTCAAAGCTTTTAGATTCAATTCTTATTAGATAAAACAGACTATTAAATATTGTAGGTTTATAGACTCATCAAAGTAGAAATTTTCTCACTTATGATGATAAAGACATACACTAATTTCCCAGCTTTCAATTTTGGCTCAGCTACGGCGAAAGCCTTTGAATCCTTCACAAACACGCAACAAAGATTGCTATGCTTTTTTTTTATAGGATTCCTATTACAAGTACATTATCATTGGAATAAGTAACATATATTTTAGCGAGTAAAAATCTTAATGATTTGAAAAGCGCGTCCCGTCATCTGACGGGCTCACCTACCGAGGAAACGGATATTTTGTTTCCCCTGACAGAGTGGAAAGAGGCCATAATATTGATATTAATAATAGCTTGACGTGCCGATAAAGGCAGCTTACCTGTTTAGAATTGCAGGTCGTACAACATCTAATCCGGTTGTTGAAATCTAATATCTGTTGTTTGCGTCTCCTGTTCATCGGCACAGGCTCATTAGCTGATGAAAATACTCACTTCCCCATGCGGATGGACGGTCCGCTTCCGACAAATTTGATAAAAATCCGGCGAGCGTGTGAGACAAACCCGGCATGCGTTAGAAATTTCCGGCGTGGCCGTACATAAGCTTCCCCAAAGGGGAAGCCTATCGGCTAATAATTAATGACGTCATTGATATCAATCACCAAATGTATGGTCTTTACAAGAATATATGCTATCTAAATTTGTTATAATTCTTTGGAAAACAAAATACTCGCAGTTCTTTGCTTGTTGAATCTAAAATCATTTATTTGAGAATTTGATTTGTTTTTAAGTAAATTGTATTCAATCTTCACCACAATATTTTTAATTGAGAGGATAAGAAAACACAGTAGAAGACAATGTCACATTAAGTCAATAAAAGCTACAAAATGATAACTTAGTAATAAAGGTTAATTTAAGAAAACAAATGTAAGGATTTCAGTTATTTGCCTCTAGGAATGATGACTAAGGTTAGTTTTGATGTTCTATAATTCTAATGTATTTATTTTAGAAATATAAATGTTTGTAATATGTTATTTACTTAATATTTTAAATAAATTTTTAATTTATTGTCAAATAATATTTTATTCATTAATTGTATATATTCTAATATGTTTTGTAATATTTACATGCAAATAATTGTGAAAACATGTATAAATTTGGCTCACAATGACTAGTGAAATAGGTGAAATTGGACACAAATTTGATTTTAAATCTCTTAACATTTGAATCAATTCTAGATGGTGTAGGATAAATTTTTCATGTCATAGTATCGATTTAAGACATAAAAATGATAAATTTGAGGTGGAAAATGAATGAATGTGAATGTATACAATAATATAGTTGTAAAAAATAGTTGAAGAATAAAAATATATGTAGAAACAAATAAGAAATATAGTCAAGTTTATAAGATTAAGTATATGGAGAAGTAATGGATTGGTAGATGAATCCAATTTAACACAAAAGGGCTCCACAAAATCATATTCAAAATATATAATAAGTCAATCCATAAGCATGGGCCCAAAATTGTAAGGTCCACCTTCTTACAACCCCTTTCTAATTTTTATGCCTATCCTAGATCTTGATGCTAGTTGATTTGTACACTTCAATTTTTTAATCATATTCACTATGATACAATAGCATAGGCATTATGAATAATGTTAGTGTAGACAACTAAAAATGGTAAATGCCTAAAACTCTATTTCGTGGTGTGTCGCATATCTCGTCTTTGTTAGTTGTTTGTACCACTAATTCATTTTAATAATTTTGTGTAATTTTAGTGTTTTTGATTGTTTTGATTAATCTTTTTTTTTTTCCAATAATGTCCTCAATATCGATTATGTCATCACATTTTATCTCTTTCCAATTGTTGTCATTTGTTTGATTAAATAATTTTGGCAATTATTTGATCGAGCTACTTAGTTTATCCCTAAGAGATTAATCATTTAATTAACTCCCCAATGCCCTAACATGTTCCCATTTGACATAAATAAATTAAATTTATTTATACCTTTTTTATTTTGTCTCACAATCACATATGACATATTTAATTTTCTCTTTGTCTTTTAGGAGGGAATTGATAAGTGGGTTTTAATTATTTCCCTTTTATTATTAACATTTGGCCCTTCTTTCCTACTTGTCTTTTCCTCTTCTCTTTCTTGGCCCCTTTATGCAATCCTATCCATCTATTATTTTTTATCCTAACCATCCATTTCAAATTTGGAATTTCAAATTTGGCTCTTATCGATTATTTTTGGCAACCATGATTTATAGTAGTCTCATCTATATGAAGTCAAAATTATCCTTGATTTTTTCCTATATTTGTGCATTTGTCAAAATAGAGAAACATATAAAAATAGAGGAGAAAGAAAAACCATTGAGACACCATTAAAGGAATGTTTTAATTTTGGGTTTGAAATTAATTATAATTTGTGCATTTTGTTTTGATAGTCTTATTGGTAAGATTGGAATTAGTTTTATTAAAGATAAACTAGCTTTATAGGGACCAAAATCCCAAATTCAAGAAAGAAAAAGAAAAACAATGAATAGTCTACAACCAACAAAACACTAGATGCTAAACAACCCACAAAACAAATACACAAAAGTAGGGGCAACCAACCCAAACAAACTAAAGAGAGTTACCAGCTCAACATTATTCCTAAGAATATCCTCATGAATACTCCTAACTTTATTAATTTAATTATATTGGCAGGAGTGGCATTCTTATCTTTGCTTAAAATTCTCATCATCGGACCAAGATATAGTCTTTATTGAGATGAACAACAGCAACACCCTTAACCTCATTGGAATTAGTCTGTCTTTGAATACCACCTCTAGAATATTTAATACTCACTAGAGGAGAAGCATGAGGACCTTTAGAAAGAGTCTGTCTGAACAACCTCAACCTATTCATTCAATTTAAAAAGACCCTCGGTCAAATTTTTTGTGACCATTTTACTGATAGAAATCACCACTTTGATTCTATCCTACATCTTATTTAGGGCTTCTTTCACACCATTGATACATTTCTCATGAGCTTCCTCAAGCTCCTTAATGCCATTAGAAAGGGTTTGAGTGCTTACCATAATGTTGTCTAATTTAGGGTTACTCAGAGTAGGGCTTTCCTTTAGAGTCATAATTTCCTCAATAATCTAATTCAACTTGTCTTTCTGGCTATCCATGAAATTCTTAAACAAACTCATAATAGTAATAATCTTAAGAACAAACAACCCTATTTCAATAGGATTACTTTCACCGTTTCAACTGGGATTTCAACATGAGTATCAATGGGGCGTAGATCATTGGTGTCATCTTGGATATTATGAGGGGAAGCCAGGGGAATGTACTTTGGAGAATTGTCCCTCATCAACTAAGAATATTTCCTTGACACCATAGAAGGATAGGACTCATTTGGGTCCTTCTTGATTTTTGCCTTCCCCACCGAGACTTTATCTTTCCTTTTGGACTTCTTTGAATGGATTTGGTTAAGGGAATCGGTAACATAATCCATAGGGGGGTATATTCAAACCCATTGTTATCACAAAGGAAAATCCTTTTATGGGTTGAAGCCACATGTCTTTATATTCAAACCTATTGTTACTAACATGATTATTATGACGTTCCTAGTTGGCCACTCATGCTTTCAATCTAACACCTAATTTTCTTGATTTTTATTTTGTGAACCTAACATGAGGGTAAGTGCAGCAAGATGGTGTACAAAATTGGGGCCAGCCACTCAAAATAAAATCCAAAATATAACTAAAAAAATCACATTACTTTGAATTCAAATAATCTGATCATGCTTAGATTTGGTAAATTTCTAATCCACGAATAATGAGTTTTAAATTCAAAAACTGTGTACAGGGTTTTATTAAAATAAACCTATGAGCAAAGTTTTAAATATTGAAAACTGCGATCATGTTCAAGACTAAAAATAAATATTTTCCACTAGGGTGAACTGAGTTATTTTAAGGTCCTCGACTGCATAGATAAAATAAATATTGAGGATTCAAAATAACAATAATCTGTGTTTTTCTTGTGCTATAACAAATTTCTACCATGTCACTTTGTCATAGTGGTTAGTAAACGTCAAATAATTCTTTTTTGTATTTGCTTAAAATTTAATTATAATATTAATTTTTTTGATTAATTTTTTAATTTTTTTTAATAAATTCATGACATATTAGATCAAAATATTTTTCCTAACTAAATCGACAACAAAAAGAAAACCCTGAACATGGAAATCTTCATTTCCTCCAATAGACCCTATACAAGCCACATGAGAGAATCTATTATATAAATTATCACAAATACAACCTAAATTTCACAAATAGTTGATACTCCTATAGAGTTATTTTGTTGTCGTTAGTTTTGATAAAGTCATAATGATTGTCAAAGTCATTCGATAAAGAAGGATAGTCAAGTCGGTAAAGAAAATAAGCTAGGCAATAAAGGAAATGACAATTTTGGTGAAGGGAATAAGGAGTAGACATCGAGCAAGACAAGGCGTACACCGAGCACCGAGAAGTTATGAAGCTCAGAGTACACATGTTACTGAGTAGAATAAAATATGTTACCAACCAGCACAAGCTGACATAAGAAGAATCTATAGATACATTGAATCTAGACATTGAGCATAAAACGTTTTATAAATCTTGAGGAGATTGATTGATATTTAGCATTGAAGATTCAAACATGATGATTTTTCATGATTACAAGGTAAGATCTAGCAATGATAATTAAATGTAATATATGCAATGATGATGTAACCATTGGTAGCACTGTTTAAGGAGAAGATTCCAGAATTATTTCACTGCTCCTAGATCGAGTATAAATGAATTAGGGTATGGAGATCATAGTGTGTATTTGAGAGAGAGAGAGAGAAGGTGGTGATCATTTAGAGATAATTGTGAAGGTCATGTGCAGAGAAGCCACCAAGTAACATGGTAGTTAGAACAAAGTTATGAATGTGATTTAGAGTTGAAGTTGCCGGGTACAAAAGTGAAATTGTCAGTGAAGTATAGTATGAGGTAAAGTGTTAGTGAGTATATTGAGTCTGATAAGAATATGTTGATGAAAGCATTACATACAAGTTTTTGTTACTCATTAGTGTATAATCAGAATTGTAAAAGATCTTAATCGAGTAGGACCTAACAGTCTTAAGTTGTAGATATTTTAATAGGGTACACCTCTTAGATTAGAGTTGTAAAATCTTTTAGCAAGGTAGATTGAATGAGTCTTTATACTCTTAATAGGGTAAATACTCCTAACAATGTAAGCTATCAAAAATATCTAATTTTGTAGCTTTAATTGAGAAATTGTTTTACTATAGTAGTGAAGTGTTGTGGGTGTCGTTCCCACCGCCATTTTTTCCTCTGACCAAGGATTTCTACGAGACCAAAAATCATGGTGTTATGAGTTGCGCTTCATGATATTTTTTATATGTTTTATGTTTTTGTATGAAAATTTATCAATTTGGTGAATGTTTAGAATGGTGGATACAAGTTTTTGGAGTACTGATTCACCCCTCCCCTCTCAGTACTTAACTTTCCATAAATTAATCCAACAATTGGTCTCAGAGTTGTTTCTCTTATTCAAAATTTTAACCACTCAAGAGGAAAGATCTGGAGAGATGGAAAGTTATAGGTATAAAAAGGTAATTGATAACATAGATTTGGACCTGAATATTACAAATGAACAGATTGATGAACTAAGGAGGAAACGGAAGCATTCACTTAACAAGAGAAAGGAGCTAGCGCATCAATTGAAAGATACACAAGATTAGGTTGAAGAACTTGAAGAACAATCAGAGGGAAGTTTGTTTGATGAATCTAAAGCTTCCATATCAGAATTTATTGGAAAGAACAAAAGCATAACTAATTGGGTAAAGAAGTGAAAAGAGAACAAGAAGAACAATCAGTAAGAATGTGTGAAGTCGTATAACAAAAAAGAAAAGTTGAAGATGATAAAAGAATGGTTAAAAATGAGAGAAGAAAAATGAATGCAAGGCTAAATGAGAAAGATGTGGAGATACAAAGGTTGACACAAAATCACTACACTATGACATATCAACTAATTGGTGCAAATCAGGAGGTTGCAAGGAAATTGGAGAGATTTTTGGACTAAGATCAGAGAATGAACATCTAAATAAAAAACTGAAATCTTAAAAGGATGTAAATAAATTTTTGAAAAGGAATGAAGAAACACTAATGATACTAGATGAACAACTAAGAGGTCAGATACAATCGAGAGATAATACTAGACTTGGATTTAATGAAAACAATACTACTCAGAAGGGAGAGTCCTCAAATCAAGAAACCAACCAAGATAATGCTGGCCCACCAAAGACAAAGAAGCCTACTTTCTATCATTGTAGGAAACGGGGTCATACAGTTAATGGCTACAAGAGAAAAAGAGGTAAACCACTAAGTATTTCTAAATTTGATGGTTATTGTTAAAATTACAATAAGTATGGTTACAAATCTTTTGAGTGTAGATCAAGGATTGATAATAATGCAAGGAAGCCAAGATTCGATGGTTACTATAATAACTAGAATAGATATGGTCACAAGTCTGAAGAATGCACGTCACAAAGGAAGAATGTGAAATGGGTACTTAACCAACATAATACTACAAATAATCGACAAGGCTCAACTATACAATGGGACTATAATGCAAGAATTACATGTACATCATGTGTGATATTTCGACACATAGTATAAAATTGTAATTGGATGCATGGAAGGAACAATAGAAGATCATGGAGAAATTATGGAATGACTTATTATCATTGTCACAAGGTTGGTCACCGAGCCAAAGACTGCAGGTATCGAGGAAAAGCCACAACTGAGGAACAAACGAGTGAAATTGTTCAAGTAAATATTCATGAGATAAGAGATCAAATCAATAGAACATGGAGAAGAAAGTCTCAAGATGATGGAACTGAACTTGGAACAACTGATGGCAACTCATCCTCAGGATTGAGTACACCTATCCTCAGCTAATCGATCAAAGGTATGTGTAGGAACTGATAATTAAAATAAAATCTTAAATTGGTCCCTAACATTTGTGCAAAGATCCATATTATCATATTTAGATGCATTTGGATATATGTTGTAAATTTTTTTAGGAATGGGAAAACTGAGAAGGGGGAAGGGGGGCGGGGGGGGCGGGGGGGGGGTGAGTCAGTGTTCTAATATTTGAAACTTAACTCAATAGCTTAATTACTGAACTGAATATTAAAGAAATTAAATTAAACAACCATAACACATAACACTAGATATGATTATGGGGAAACCTTGGCCAAAGGAAAAACCCCGGTGGGAATTAATACCCACTAATAATTATACTTGTGTATTATGAAACTGTTAATGTTCCTATATCATTGGAGAATGGAAGCACTTCCATTTAAGACTGGTTTATCCCTCCAAGTAGGTAGTATGGGGTCATGTCAAATGCCTTGGGTGGGCCCTTGGCTTTAATATGGCTTTTCTCCTCACTCTCCCCCTTTTCCACCCTCTTTCTACACTTTTCTAGCATTTTAGATTGAGATCCTAAAATCTTTGACTTCAGGGTCAAGGTTGACCTTCTAGGTCAAGGTCAACCTTTTAGGTCAAGGTTGACCTTGACTCTAACCTAGGTCAGAGTCAACCTTGACCTTGATCTAAGGTCCAAATTTCAAGATTCTATGATTTTCAAGTGTCGAGTTTCGGAAAGATTTGTTTTCCCTGCTTTCAGGTCGGCTGTTTCAGGTTTTAGAATGGTAAACTCTTAAATTATATTTAATCTAGGTCCATTTCTAGGGGTTAAGAATTAATTGGAATTTAAATCTCCTATGTTGGCCTCTCTATAAGTTTTTTCCCTAGACTAGTATAAAAGGAAGTCTTCCTCTCTCATTCTGACATCCATTACCAAGCAACTTCATGAGATCACTCTCAAGGAGACATTCATGAGCATTCAAGACATTATCATCCATTCAAACATTCAAATTCTCCATTGAAGATCAAGGATTCAAGCATTCAAGCCTTTGAAGGAATTTGGTTCAAGCATTCAAGACTCATCATTCAAACCCTAGATCTACCTATCATGGTGGTGTATCTTCTTCCAAAATCCTTTGTTCATCTTCAAGATCTATTCTTTCTCCCTTCATGGTGGATTCCAAGCATACAATCATGGAGGTTTTGATTTACATTTGTTAATATTGTCCAAGCTTTCATATCAACATACTTGTTTACATTTCAAATACAATTGTATATCTATTGAATATCATAGCTTCATTGTTAGATCGACTTCTACTACTTGCTAACATTCTCTATTTCAATTTCATTATTAAGGTTGATTCCAAACTGGGGTTTGACTAAGACAAACCCCTCATCCCAACAAAAAACCCTCTTTTTCTTGTAGTTACAAGTGTAGGACAATAAATTGTAGTTCAGATCTGAGTACCCTTTTCGACGAACTTCCAGGATCCATGAATAGAATTTCTGTCAGAGCTATTTCAAGTCAAGGATGACTTTCAGTGGGGGTCAGGATTGTACCCCGAGGTAAGATTGTACCTTGATCCCGAGGTCAAGGATGACCTTGCTCTGAAAGACAAATTTTTTCTAGGTTTTCTCTGTCTCAACATTTCTAGGCCAGATCAGGTTGCAGAATTCCCTAAAACTGAACATAGACATTAGAAAATAGAGATTTCTGCATCAGCCTCTTTTCAAGATAAGTATTCCTATTTTATTAAGTTTTTATGTCCAAAACATTTTCCATCACATATTTACATCCTTACACTTTGTTATTATACATTTTGACATACCCCTCACACACCAAAACATTTTTTATCCATTACCATTCCTTAGCCCTATTAGGAGCTATCATTACAATGCTTAAGTACAATGACCTTATCAAGGGTTGGACCTTATTAGGATTCTTTTACAATTAACCTTGTTAGGGGTGAGGACACACTATCCAAGAGCTCACTGCTCAAATGGTGAAGGTTGCAACCTTTTGAATATCAGACACACTATATCTGCAAGGTGAACTATTGCTATGACATTGCTTGTCTGATCAGTTCCTTTTTTGTGCTGATGCTTTAACCTCTTGTAAAGCTCTATATCATTTTGACTTCTCTTCTTATACCTTTTCTCATCTTCTATCAACTATATATCTCATCCATGCTCAAATACAAAGGCACACATCTTATTTATAGGCGCAAACAAAACTATTCACTAAGTTAGCCTATAACCTATTACATACAACACTTCCAAATGAATTGGCTCAAGCGTATTTACATACATTTCTATTAACATGTTTATAACACATTTAAAATAGGTGCATAGCCTCAATAAAAAAATATTTTAACCGCTCATCACCAAAATCTTTGTCAAAACCTGGAAAGATGGGTCAGTGGAGATTGATGGCAAGACATTCACAGTCTCAGAGGAAGTTATTTTGATGGTTACCGACATTCCTACTACCGAGAAAAAATTCTACAAAGACCAAAATCTTTCTGACATTGCTATTAAAAAGTTCATGAGGGATGACATGGAGATGAAAGCCATTGTCAAAGCAGGCACCTACTACCTCCTTGGGAGTTTGAAGATGCTCTAGCAGTATGTTTCGAAGGACCTCATCTACTATATTACCCTGGATACCAAGTTTGACAAAGATTGAACCTATCATTTTGTCTTGCTTAATCATTTTAGGCATGGTTTCAAGATTTCCATTCCGTATTATCTCCTCTTCAATGAACAAGTATAACTGGTTTTAGAGATAAGAAAATTGCAAACCCTACTCTGCATAAAGGACTAATCCTTTTGTTATATGAATTATTTAAAACCTAAATCATGGGCAAGGAAATTGGGGATAGCAAGGCTATCAGTGAGTACTCTGGCTTAGATTATGTTCCTTTAGGCTCTTTTGTGGGCATACCTTTGGATGACAGTGAGGAAGTTGATTTCAAGAAATAGAGTAAGGGCTCCCCATCCAAGAAATGGCCTCTGAAACCTACCAAGAGTGAATTACCCTCCAAAAAATAGGATAGGAAGGAGGCTAACTCAGAGGAAGAGTATAATGAAAAGGAGGAAGAAATGGACTCAGAAGAAGATGTGGGGAACCCCATTTTGGATTCTGTTGTTATGTAGGAACATGACAAGGAGGACTCCCCCAAACCAATGTAGGACCTCTCTGCCCACCTATCGGTTGACCTCACTATCAGTGAGGAAAAATCCCATCCTCCTCAATCCCCAGGTACTAACACTAAAAATCAATCCCCCATGACTGAAGATAATGATGACCATGGCACCGACCAGTCACCCATAAGGATTGATGAGACTGAAGAAGCCTCAGGGGGGAGTATCATAGTTAGGACACTAGGAGGGGTAAAAAGGTCTAGAGAAACTTTAATATTAACATTGTGCATATGGGAATTATTAGGGAAGCTATCTACCCTAAGATTCTGGAGGACAATGAAGGAAAAGTCCATAAGGAAGAATTGATAGACCCCGCACTAGTTGTTCTAAGTGACAAAGCCAGGGAGATGGACATGGATTTTCTCAACAATACCAAAAATAGTATGCTGGACCAGTTTCGATCTTTCAAATGGCTCTACCATGAGATTGAGGACATCAAGGAAAAATTTCAGGGCTTGGACAATAAGGATAAGACCACAGAGAACATGCCAAGTCTAGAAACCAAGGTCATGAACATGGAATCTAAAATGATTAGTCTATAAAAAACCCTTAAGGGAGTGGCAGCACAAAATTTTAACATCCATAAAATATCCAACAAAAATCTGAAGTTGCTGATTAAAAAGATGGA
The DNA here is from genome assembly GCA_027943335.1 of Chamaecyparis obtusa. Lineage (NCBI taxonomy): Eukaryota > Viridiplantae > Streptophyta > Pinopsida > Cupressales > Cupressaceae > Chamaecyparis > Chamaecyparis obtusa. Next base: position 28,127 of record BSBK01005055.1, on the reverse strand, counting down.
AGAAAAAATGGACCCCAAGACCAAGCAGAGGACTATGAAGGAATACAAGGAGTTGACTGAAGGACCAACGAAAAGAACTAGGGCTAGAACTAGGAAGAACAGGGAGAAAATTGATCCACATGGCTCCCAAGTGCAGAATGTCAAAGACACTGTTCAACTGATGGAGGCCCTTGAAAGAAATGTGGTTGTCATGCTCAGGAGCTTGGCATAATTGTTCCTAGTGCTCTTCCTTTTGGATATGCTTTACTTCCAACATTTTTTCTTATTCAGCTCTATGGTGGCCTGTTCTAGCTACTCTGTTATGTTTTTCTTTGCTTGGTTCCCATGACTTTATCACAACTTTAAATTATTGTGGGTTTTAGGGTCCCTCTAAAACCTATTTTACTTAATCAAAAACAATATTATAACCACTAATCAAAATACTTCCTGTCGGCTGCATGCTCTTTTCTATTCTTCTGCTCACTGACTGTGTCACTTCAACTCGCTGTAACTTCTTCATACTAACTCGTCTGATCATTCATTATTAGACTTGGCATGATTACATATTCAAAATATTATCTTCAAGGGCACATACCAAAACTTGATCATACGCATGTGTGTTGATGCTCTGTTCATTAGGTACTTTATTGTCTGCTCTGTCTTCCATATTTAGCCAAATTCTGATCTAATGAGTAAGTGTGCTGACACCAAAACTCCATATGAATTTGTTGCCATAATGACAACACTAATCTCATTCATATACAATAGTATAGTCAACTTTCCAACAATCTCCCCTTTGTCATTAATGGAAACAAAGGAATATGGCAAAGTTGCTAAACTACATCTTTACAAAACTTTCAAAAAAAATTCTAACATATATCCTTATCTTTTTCTATATATCATATACTCTATCTTATATCTCCCTTCTACTATATACTCTACTCCCCTTTACATCATATACACTACTCCATATTTCTCCCATATTTCTCTACTCCCCCTTTGACATTAATGACAAAGGTGCTAAAAAATGAAACTTCAAGTACTTACACAGTGAGTACATCCGGGTATGCAGTCTGAAGGTTTTAGATCTCTTGCTACCAAAATGCCTTGAGTGCATCTACTATTTGGAGATGGGCACATAGTGCATAATTTAACTTCTTCATCTTCTCCAACTCTATACATGGGCCTTGATCATATGTCACAATAGTGGCATCTATCTCTTTGATATTCTGATTGAGTACATCCAATGATGGTGCAAGTGCATGCCTTAACTATGCTTGCCTAGCCCTTATCCTAGCCATTTCTTTCTCTGCTTTCTCAATCTTATCTTTTTGACCTTGATAGACATTATTGCACATATTTATAGCTATGGAGGGATCTTCCACTGATTTTCTTACTACTTCCATCATAGATTCTACTTCCTAAATCTTCTTGGAAAGGTCTGCAGTCAGTTTATCTTTGTTCATACAATCAACAATTATTGTCCTTCCTTTTGTTGCTATCTCCTTCAATAATGCTTGACCAACTTTGAGAGAATTGAGGTCAAGTGCAAAGTTACTTGTCAATTCATTCAGTCTCTTCTTAAGATATTTCTCCTATGCAATTTTGGATGCTAATTCCTCAAGACTTGAGAAATTTACTTTAAAGCATGTCAAGATGGAGGTGACATCATCCACTAAATGTACACTTGATACTTTCTTGTCTAGAGGTAGTAGACTATTCAGTATGCTTACTGATTCAACAAATAATGGGTTTCTCATTACTTGTTTCACCTTTTCTTTCTCCATTGCTAACACACTTATTTTTATCAGGTTTTCTTCTCCCCATGAATCTAAACTTGTTGTGTCAGGGGTCAAACTTGACAACAATGACATTGAGGTCTTAGGAGTAAGAAGTGTGCTGTCCATAACTTCACTCTTTTCCTTCAATGGTAATTCAATAGGGGGCTCATTTACAGGTTCATCTTCCTTTTCTTCTTCATGTCCAATCACATCTTCAATCTAAACTTATTCTTTCTTCTTAGGTGAATTATCACCACATAGTATCTCAGTCTCTTCTGTGCTCACAAATTCTTCCTCAAACTTATCAAGGTATTTATCTATTGCCACCATTGATATTTCAACATTATTAATCATGATAGCATCATCTTTTGTTTCAGGCATGGGTGCAGACTCCATTGCTTCAGTAAGCACTGTTACTAAGGGCGCAAAATCTTATGGACTTGTCACAGGTGCATTAGGGACCTCAGATACTTTTACTTTCTTAGTGGGGACTTGTGTTGTAGGCGTAGTAGGAGGATACATGTGTCTATCCAAGAACACTTTTTCAAATTCTTTTTCACTCTCCTTTGCTACCAACTCATAATCCTTGTTCATAATTTGTAGAGTTCTCAATTTAGTTCTTAGGTGTGGCTTCACCAAATCTAATAACAATGGTTTCTCTTCAAATGAACAGACTGGGAGGCTTTCATCCAATATCTTTTCTCTTATCCTAAGATCTTCTTTGATAGCTTGTCTCTTCAGAAAGTCTAAAATGTTCCATACATTGTCTGGTATAACTATCTTAAGTTTCAGAACTATTTTCTTGAACTTAATCATATGTTTGATTATCATACCATGGATCTCTGATTTATCTATCTCACTATATTTATCATATAATTTTCCTATTTGATCAATTCTTTCTTCATCAACTACCCTGGTTATCAATACTTCAAGATTCGATCTGAATCCTACCTCGGGAGGTGCTTTAGATTTTATGCCTTGGCTTCTTGTGGATCTTGAAGATGGATAGCTTGCGGTGATCTTCTTCTTCCTCTTAGTCATCCTACTAGGCTTAGGAGCTGGTGTGGACTCTAGATCAATAGTAGGTGTGGACGCAAGAGTGTTTTCTTCCATCTTTACCTTCTTCTCCTTAGGGTCATTAGTCTTCTCTATTTTCACTTCTGAAGAGGGTGTGCTTTCAAGTTGCATTGTAATCTTGGCTTCCCTTGCCTTATCTAGATCTACTTGAGTGACACCATGAATTTTTGGTATCTAAGAGGTGATCTTTGATGCTTTTCTCTTGGTAGTTACACTGTACAAGACTGAATCTACTTGTCTTGTCTTCTCCTCATAGGTACCCCATCTTGGCTCATTAGGATCTTTTGGTGCAGACAAGAGGATTTGTGCATAAGCTTCCAAAATATGTTCCTCCACTTCATAACCAAGTGGATGAATCCATTTAGATCTAGGCTCTATAGCTTCCATGTGTGTGATATATGTCTCTATCATGAAACAAATACTATCCTTATACTTTTCAACTATACTCTCAGGTATCCTATACCTTCTCTACATCTTGATTCTGAATGTCTTTATTTCTAGGTCCATGAAATCCTTCAAGGTTCTTTCAGATGATGCCTTGAATGAAATTTGTGGCATTGTAGGAAAACTCTTATCAAGGTAAAGATCTGATACTTTACCAACAATATGGAAGTACATATAGATTATTAGTGATCCAAACCTAAATATCTTGCTCTTGTCATGCGTAATAGCTCTTATTTTATCCATCAACTATGCGTGCAAGATCTCACACAAGTTGAACTCTCCATTTTCCTTTACAATTCTGATGGCTTCTAGAATAGTGGTTGCAGATGCACTATTAACTCTATTCGTATGCTGGAACTTATAACCAAGTATCATAGAAATTAGCTTTATGTCTTTCTCCTCTATCAACTCAATTTTCATGTCGCACTTATCACTACAGGACTTGTAGGCTTGTTCCACTTGTTTCTTGACATCCTTACCAGTGGGAAGAATGGCACTGGTCTTTGGAAGCTTGGTCATCTCATAAATGTGATTAGTAGTTATTTGAATAGGGACTTCTCCAATCCAGAATTGGTCATCATGCATTCTGCTCAGTAAAATCTTAATCCATTCAGATTCATAGAACTCATATGCAGTTGCATACTCTATGATAGGGTTGTCTTCTAAATGCACAAACTCATACAGGAATGTCATTTCTAGTTTCGTCATTGATTATAAGTGTGACCTAATCCTGTCCAATCCTACAGGTTCCTTCTTGTAGTAAATGTATGCGCATATGTCTTCTACATGCATAACTCACATCGGAGTCCTAGAGAATGCCCCTTCGAAATCATCTAAGACTGAGTTAAAGGGATGCTTCTTGAAAATGTATCTCTTCATTTTAGCAATATCAAACACAACTAGAGTGCCATTACTTACTTGATCAATCACTCAAATAGGATTCCAAGGGTTTCTAAATTGGCATGTCCAAACTAGGGTTCCATAACCAACTTTCACACTTCTTCACTGATAAACCAACTTCAATCTTTCAACACAAACTGTGCTCAAACTCGAATACAAATGTGAGGACAATGGATCTCCCATGACTATGAAAACACCTTTCTACCATTAATGCTTGCCACCATAACATAGAATGTAACAATAAATCTCAATCTTTGTCTCTACTAACAATCAAGTTGTGCGCTCTTTCATACATCATCAACTAGTGTCCAAATAACTATAACCAAAGGTGCATACTCAGAGGGTGGGTATACTAGTCGCGCAAGGGTCTAGAGATAATCTAGCTCCCCCTATGACCATGAGGGTCATTCATCCAGAAGTAGATAGTGCATCCATTATGGATGCATCCAATACATAGTCATCAACCTTATCCTTCTTTACTTCTATCCAAATCATGCTTCCATCTTCTATAGCTTTCACAAACTTGACTTCTCTAGATTCATCCAAAATTGATACTTGAGACTTATTAGGTCTTTCTTGTCCTTGCGCTCATGATTTGCAAAACTTTGAGATGTGTCCAGCCTTGTTACAAGTGTGACAAATAATTGGATGCCTTATATTCCTCAATGCATTGATGTGAGTTACCATACTGCACTGTCTAGTTGTATGATCATTATAATTGCATATCTAACATGTAATATTCTGAGGACTTCTAACATTTTGCTGAGGATGATTTCTCTAATTATATTGAGTCTGATTTCTTTGATTTGATCTACAATACATAGCTCTATGACCAAAATTATTGCATGAATAACAATAACCATTAAAATGTCTTACCTCTTTACAATCTCTTGCTATATGTCTATTCTTGTTACAAGCATAGAAAGTTCGGTTTACTAGCTTGTGTTCATCCTTCGATGGTTTAGCTTTAGCTTCAGTATTATTTCTATTCTTCTTAGCTTCTGCAGATTCTTCTGATGCTTTCTTTCTTCCTTGCATATCATTGATTTGATTTTGTGCTTCATTGAATCCAATACCAGTGGTATCTCCTTTAATTTTCTATGCATACAACTATGACTCTATTAGATATTTGCTTGTGTGCAATTTGTCAATATGGTTCTTTTCTTCTTTTAATTTAGATTCCATCTACTTCTTGATGTTCTCTAACTCCAAGATTTTCATGTTTTCTTGCCTCAGTTGTTCATCCAACTGCTTATTTTCCTTGACTCGTTCTTCATAGGCTTCCTCATTTTTAAATATCTTTTCATCCAACTCTTCAATCTGATCCTTTAGAGATGTGTTTTCCTCATTCAACTTTTTGACCATTTTTCTTAAATCACTTGTAGAAAAATCTTTCAAATCTTTTCTCAGTTTCTTAAAGAATACTTGAGAACCACTAACCTTTAATTTCAGTTCTTCAATTTATTTTTCAGATCTGTCAAGGTCTTCAAGAGCTTCTTCAAGATTCTTCTTTAGATGTTTCACTTCTCCTGTATCCATGATCTCCTCAAGTGGTTAAAGTTATCTTCAGAGGACCAAAACTCTCATACCAATTGTTAGGAATGGGAACACTGAGATGGGGGAGGGTGAATCAATGTCCTGATATTTGAAACTTAACTCAATAGCTTAATTACTTAACTGAATATTAAAGCAAGTAAAGTAAACAACCATAACACATAAGGGTATGTGTAGGATCATGGTATGCCAAACTAGGCCTTTAAGTGGCAATGAAAATTCAGAAAATCAGGTTTAGTCAAGTTGACATAAAAATTTAAAAAAGTTATAAATATTATATCAAAAATATGTAAAAAGAAAATCTATAGAAAATTGAATTTAGTTTCTAAGATACTATGCCTTTTTTGAAAAACAATTATTCCATATGTTGAAAATTTCAAATTTCAATGTAGTAGTATGAAAATTTTAGGAAAAAAAAGAAGAAGTAGGTGTATGTCTGACCACCTTAAACACAATCAAATTATAATTTTTTTTACAAGATTCTAGATTAATGTAGTAGACACATGTCTGAAAGTGACACATATTTTTTTATAATTTTTTTCCAAGTAAATAATTAATTATGATTTTTGTTCAACAACTTTTCCAGAATACAAAAAATCTCATGTCTAACCACGTTAAATTAGTCTAAACTTTATCAAATTGATTTTTTAAAAAATTTTCTTGTAGTAGGAAAAACATAGAATGTGACACATATTTTGGATTTCAAAAATGTTATACAGTTTGAAAGTTATAGCTATTTTTCAATAAGTCTATCAATCGGAGCTAGAAAGATAACAAGTAGGTGTATGTTTGACCACATTAAACAAAATCAAATGATAATATTTTTTTATAAGATTCTAGATAAAAGTAGTAGACTTATGTTTGGATGTGATGTATATTTTTTTATATTTTTTTTCCAAGTAAATAATTAATTATAGTTTTTCTACTAAAAATTTTCCTGAATGTAAAAAATCTTGTGTCTGACCACCTTAACTTAGTCTAGAATTCATCAAATTGAAAGAATTTTTTATTATTATTGTATTAGGTCAAGCATAGAATATGATTTATATTTCATATTTCAAAAATGTTTTATTTTTTAAAAGTTATAGTTGTTTTTCAAAGAGTCTATCAATCAGGACTTCTTTTTCACATCGCCACTTTTTGGCATACCATGATCCTGCACATACCCATAACACCATGTATGATTACGGGGAAACCTTGGGAAAAGGAAAAAGCCCGGTGGGAATTAATATCCACTAATAATTGTACTTGAGTATTATGAACCTGTTAATGTTCCTTGGCCCTATTACGAGTTGTCATTATAATGCTTAAGTAGAATGACCTTGTCAAGGGTCGGATCCTGTTAGGAGTATTTTACAATTAACCTTGTTAAAGGTGAGGAAAAACTTTCCAAGAGCTCACTGCTCAAATGGTGAAGGCTGCAACCTTTTGAATATCAGATACACACTATATCTTCAAGGTGAACTACTGCTATGACACTGCTTGTCTGATCAGTTCCTTTTGTGTGCTGATGCTTTAACCTCTTGTAAAGATCTATATCATTATGAATGCTTTTCGCATATTTATGCTCATTTTTTATCAACTATATATCTCATTCATGCTCAAATACAAAGGCACATGTCTTATTTATAGGCAGAAACAAAACTATTCACTAAGTTCGCCTATAACCTATTACATACAATGCTTCCAAATGAATTGGCTCAAGTGTGTTTACATACATTTATATAAACATGTTTAAGAAATATTTACAATAGGTGTATAGCCTCAAAAAAATAATATTATAACAACTAATCAAAATAATTCCTTTCAGCTGCATGCTCCGTTTTGTTCTGCTGCTCACTGACTGTGTCACTTCAACTCGCTGTAACTTCTTCATAATAACTCATCTAATCATGCATTCTTATACCTAGCATGGTTACATATTCAAAAGCTTATCTTCAAGGGTGCATTCCAAAACTCGGTCATACACACGCACTCTAATGCTATGTTCATCAGGTACTTTACTATTTGTTATGTCTTCCATACTTAGCTAAAGTTTGATCTTATGAGTAAGTGTGCTGACACCAAAACTCCATATGACTTTGTTTCCATAATGACAACACTAATCTTAGTCATATACACTAGTATAGTCAACTTGCCATCAAAGTTAACATCTAATGTTTTGATCTGTAAGAGAATGTCTTATTTTGGTCCATTCGGTAAAAGGGAAGTGTATTTGGTAATTGGTGAAAAGGGATTCGGTAACAACATTTAATGCCAATATTATAGCTGTTGGAAACCCTAAACAAGGAAAATCTATAAATAGAACCTTTGTTAAATTTCAATTTTTTTACCTTACATTTTTTTAGAGCATTTTAGCACTTTGTAGAAACTAGACTTCCAAGAGCATTCAAGTGATCAAACGAGAAGATCTTAGCATTATCAAGCACATTAAAGAAATTTCTTGTATATTCCCAAGCTATGAAAGACCAACTGAATTGATATTCAAATGAAACCCTACATTCAAGTGATTAATATATGAAGCAATGGCACCAAAATTTCAAAATCTTGTTGTGGTGGAGAAGATTGATCGAGTCAACACAAACTACAAGCTACCACAAGCCATAGCCACTGAACTTGACAAAATGGGACCCCTATCTTTGATCCCTTTGAGATTAATTCTAATTGAAGACATCTGTGCCTTCATCCATTGGATGATAGAGGTTATTTTCAAAGTTGACATTGATACATCTTACCGGAATCTGTGCACAAATGGGAAATTGAAAGACAGGTATATCCACTTGGAGACCAAGGGTTTGATGTATGCATTGCATGTACTGAGTGTATATAAATCTGAATGGATGATAATTATGCTGATTTGAATTCATGATCAATCCATGTGGCTTGATGAACTATTCAAAATTACAAAGGATGTGTCACACAATGCAATGAGTGGTTATCCAATCAGTGATAGATGGAAAGCACACAAGAAAACTCATAAGAACAAACTATGTGAGCTGACACAAGAAAAATAGGATGGAAGAGGTCTCAAATTGTCTACTGTTGATGATCCTAAGTTAATATTTACATGTAATGTGATATCCTACCAAATATTTTAGTCATCTCATGTAGATGGTGTACTTTGTGGAGTTGTAGATTTAGTGTACAAAATTGTGAAGAAATATATGAAGATAAATCTATGTGAGATCTTACTGAAGAAGTTTGGTGAAAACATGAATACCATTAAGAAATAAAAGACCAACACATTGAAGTTCAAATTATTGTTTGTATGTGTATATTTCTACTTTTATAAAATTTTTCTAGCAATCAATAAAGTAGAATGGAGTGTAAATAAACTGATTATTTATCAGATGGGGAGGCTAAGGTGAAAGGATTAAGGGTAATTGCAGCGGAAGAATGAATAGATGACATTACAGGGTTTCCAGTTATAGGAGAGCATTTTCCAAACACCAAGGAAGGAAGGAATACTAGGGATAAGTTCACTCATCCTAGGGATGGCCCTCTTGTTGCTGGAAAATAGGGGACCATAAGGCTTTTGCCACCACCTATATAGGTTGAGATGGAAGTCTACATTATAAAGCATTTAACTTGTGAGGGAAAATAGTCATTCCTACACTCCTTTCATCTCAATATTCTTAGTCACATGTGGTATAAAATACCACTAATAGATATGCCCGAAATTATCTACAATTTTCTCTGCATTAGAACTCTTTTAAAACAAAAACGGTAGGTTGCATTCTATTACTCACTATAGTCTCATCAAATTACTAGTTGATAGTTCATTAAGTGAGGTTTCCCAAATGTCGAGATGAATTTTTTGCAATTAGAAGGTGTCAACCTGAACATGTAGGGCCAAAAGGTCAACCTTTCCTACATTGAATTAATAATCCATGAAGTTTTGTAGAAATTACATTAAAATCCTCTTCATCTAGGGAATCCCATACAGTTGAGCTTCCTGCACACATAGAATTAGTTTAAAAAGACTTACTTAAACCCTCATTTGGTAATATTGAAGTGAACCCTTCACTAGACCCTAGCATTAGTGCAGCTTGGAAAAATCCCATTAGGACTAGGGATGCTATAAGGATGGAGAAATAGAAAGAAAAAGTAGATGAGGGCAGTAGAGAAAGCATGGAAGAGAAAGACATTGAACCCGGTGATAAACTACAACTAATTGAATATATTAAATGGAGAGATTGAAAGGGGTGATTGATGATCACTGAGCTACTAATATGTATGTGAGACATTAAATCAGTTAATGTATCAAGTCATTGATGTCGACTAGTTTTGACTATACTTATCATGATGGTTACAAACATATTAAGAAGGAAATAATGGTGAAGGAATAAGATATCTACATGAAAATGAGATGGATGAGAAATATATGGATATGGTATTCATTGGGTAATTTATTGATGAGTCTATGGCATTATCTTAGTGATTTGATTGTATTACATGATTGTATTATTTATTGAAGATTAGGAATTAACAAGTTTATGTGGTCAGTAAATGAAGATCTTAGTATACACCTAGTTGGAATAGTGTATACTGAGTATAGTCTTAACTGAGCTAGTTATGACCAACGCATTATGGTATTGACCCAATGAAAGAAATAAATGGAACTTATGACTGCCGACTAAAGATGATTAGATAGATAATTGTTGATGATTCTGAGGTAAAAGATAATGTTTTTTATGATGATCAAATGGATAACAAAATGTAAGGATGATCGAATGAAGGAGAATGAAATTTTTTATTGACACAACTACCGAGGAAGGATAAAGTGACAAAATTAATGGTGAATATTATGAAGAAAAATCTATGAATAGAAATAAAATGATTTATGATGTCTATATAAAGAGATGAGAGATTCATTATTGAATATCTTGGAGGAGAATTCACATGAAAAAATTAAATTCATGTAAAGATGATCAAACTAGTTGAAGATAGAACCCAACAATTTTGTGGCGAACACCAAGCATTAGAGAAATCAATTACCGAGTAGAATAGAGTTGGAGGAAATAAAGAGATTGAATTGATTATTGATCAGAAGTATTTTTGAGCTTAGCATAGATCTGAAAATTTTTAAATCAAGTTGTATTTGAATCAGATCATTGTTGTATCAATCTAATCATTTCTACAAATAAATCTCTTAACTGAGTGGGACCTAATAGTCTTTATATTTCAATATGACATTCAATGAATGTTGATTATTTTCTTGTTAACCTCATAGTGAATGTCTGGTCAAGGGAGAACTTTTAGTGATGAATCTTCTAACCAGGTCACAACTTACAGTGTATTTTGTAACCTTTAACAGGGTTGGCTCTTAACCGAGCTCACTTCATAAGAGTGAATTATTTTGGGTTACGAGTCCTAGGTGGGTTTTACCCTAACAGGGTTTCCACATTAAAAATCAAAGTAATATATGTGTATGGATGTGATGAATTATTATTTTACTTTACACATTACTATAACTGGATTGATCAGTAAATACAATATTTAATTTACTACTAATTGGTAGATGAACAAAAAGGCACAGTTGATATATTACTGAGTTGATTAACTATTTGAATTTTTTTTTATATACATCAAAGAAGAAGTGGGACTGTAGGATAACTGGCCTTAACTGATTCTCCCCCCTCTTAGTTATCTAATAATTGGTATCAAAGCATAGAGTTCTTGAAGGAAAGTTTGAAGGACTTAAGCTAAAGATCACAAGATGTATATGAGAGAGGTGTGAAAGTTGAACAAAGACAACTTCTTGACATGGAAAAGAAGAATGAAAATGTATCTATTAGGAATAGGTGGGTCTACAACATACTACTTGGAAAATGAGTTTATCTTACCCACTGGACCTTTGACTATTGATCAGATGAGAGAAAGATATGAACACAATGATACGATGATAGAGCTTGTTTCTTCCTTATCAAATGCTGATTTTGAAGATGTTAAGACATGTACAGCTACTAAACAGATGTGGGACAAGCTTACACTCCTTCATAGAGGAGACATGAATGTGCGAAGGGCTAAAACTGAAGTCTTAGAGAAAATTTTGATGACATGAAAATAAAAGAAGATGACAACATATCTTAGTACAGTAACCAAGTCAAGGAGGTTGTGAATGCTATCCGAGGAGAAGGAGGTATTATTGATGAGGACATTGTTGTAAGTAAAATTCTCATAACCTTGTTACTTGCCTATGATATCAAAGTTTTTGTAATTCATGAAATGAGATTATCTCCTAGTAATCATATTACACTTGATATTCTAATCGCTAGACTGACTGCATTTGAGTTGAATAACTTTGACAATAGTATTGTTCCTATTATTGAGTCTGGATTTATTACATCTCTGAAAATTGGTAAATCAAGTAGCAAACATAGGATAAGAAACAAAAGTGATAGTGATGGATGAGCTTGATGAACTTGAAGCACTAATGGCTAGAAGATTGCAAAAGGTAAAGGAAGATATAAAGGAAAACTAGCTTTGGTATGCTTTAAATGTTAAGGGATTGGCCATATTTCTGCTAAATGTCCTAATAAGAAAGAAGATGAGAAAACTAATGAAAAATCTAATGAAAGGAAGTAAGACAAGAGAGATAACCGATATCATAGAGGCAACCGATAGTACAGAAAGAGAGACAAGGGAGATTACATAGATAAAGGAAAGAAAGAATGTTACCTTGTTGAAGCTGATGATGATGACACTGACACTAAGACTGATGAAGAAATTAAGGTGGTATTTGTGGCTTTGAAAGAAGACTCAGAAGAAGAAGAAAGGTATGTAGAAACAACACTTATTTCTAATGTTAGCTCAAGAATGATCTTTGGATTATTTATAGTGACTGTACGTATCATATTATTGGTGATGAAGAGAAATTTCAATACCTTGAAGATTATAATGGTGGATCTATTAAAATGGGAAATGATACTCCTTGTATAGTAAAAGAAAAAGGGTCTATATTGTTGAACAATAAGATCAGATGTGAAAATGCATATTGGATAAAAGGACTTAATTATAATATGTTGTCTGTAGAACAACTGAATAACACAGGTCAGCGAATTGCATTTGAAAATAGAAATGTGAAAATATATGATGATACTAGAAAGTTGGTCAGTACCGGTGAACAATCTAAAGGTAATATGTTTTATCTTGATGATGGTGAAACTTCTTGTTTATTGGTTAAAAATGAAGATGTGGTTATCGTAGAAGAGGTTATGTCAAGTGAATTTTGACAACATGCTTAAGATTAGTAATAAAATGAAAGTAAGAGGCTTACCGAGCATATCTAAACCTAACCATGTTATGTGCAAACAATGTCAAATGGGAAAATGTCAAAATCTAATTTTAAGAGAAAACACTTTTCTTCTAATGCTATTTTAGTGTTGGTTCATACTGACTTGTGTGGTCCTATGAGAACTCAAATTTATTATGGAGACATATATTTTATCTTTTTTGTTGATGACTTCTCTAGAATGATGACTATCATGTTCATGAAAGAAAAATCTGAAGCTTTTAAAATGTTTAAATGGTCTAAAGAAAAAGTAGAAAAAGAAAATAGTAAATAATTAAAATGTTTGAAGTCAGATAGAGGTGGTGAGTTTATTTCTAACGAGTTCACTAACTTTTGTAATGAGCCTAGAATTAAGAGATAGGTTTCTGCACCGAAGACAACCCGACATAATGGGATTGTTGATAGGAGAAATAGATCAATTATTGATTGTGCTAGAACACTTATGATTTAAAAAGATGTTGCACATATTTAGTGGAGAGAAGCTATTAGTACTATTTTTACACATATATATTGGAGAGAAGCTATTAAAGAACAAAGAACTGAACATGTACTAACAAGATACGTAAGGAGACATCATCCACAAAATTAGATAATTGGAGATAAGAAAGCAAGAATGATGACATGAAGTAAGTTGAGAAACAACACATGCTTAGTTTTTGAATTTGAGCCTAAAACTATTACAGATGCATTGGAAAATGATGAATGGATCAAGGAAATGAATGAAGAGATTGAGTAGATATAGAAAAATCAAACATGGAAATTGGTATCAAGACTAAATGACAAGAATGTAATTAGAACCAAATGGATATTTAGAAACAAATTGAATCAAACTGGAGACATCACTAGGAATAAAGCAAGACTAGTATGCAAAGGTTATATGCACAAGAAGAGAGAATTGAATATGGTGAGACTTTTGCACCCGTTGCTAGACTTGAAGGAGCTAGAATATTACATGCTTATGTTATCTACAAAGGATTTAAAGTTTATTATATAGATTTTAAATCTTCATTTTTAAAAAGAATACTTGAAGAAGAGGTATACATTGAACAACCTAAAGGTTTTTATGATCTTAATCAGAGGAATATGGTATGAAAGTTGCACAAATATTCATATGGTCTAAAATAAGCACCGAGAGCATGCTATGAAAGACTACATCCCTATCTTATCAGTATTGGATTTGTTAGAACAAGTGACAACAATAATTTGTATTTGAAAGGTGAAATTGATGATAAGATTCTTATAGCTAAAATTTGTGTTGATGATATCATATTTGGAGGACATGATAACCTATGAAAATCATTTGTTGATGAAATGAGAAAATAATTTGAAATGATTATATTTGGTGAGATTAAATTATTTCTTGGCTTGCAAATTTTACAACAAAATGAAGGCATATACATCATCAATCTAAGTATATCAAAAAAGTATTGAAGAAATTTAGCATGGAGGACATAAAACCAGTCGGTACACCTATGGTCACTGGATGAAAATTGACAAAGGGTGATAAGTCAACAGAGGTAAATCAAACCTTGTATAGATCAATGATTGGTAAATTGATGTATGTTGTCCATAGTAGACTAGATATTGCACATGTGGTTGGAATTGTAGCAATATTTTCTACTAATCCTAAAGAATCACATATGACTGTTGTGAAAATAATTTTGAGATACTTGAAGAACATTGAAAACTATGGTTTATGTTACAAGAAAGAAGGCAATTTTGAACTGAAAGTTTACACAAATGTGGATTGGGATAGAAACATTGATGATAGAAAAAGCACTACTGGTGGAGCATTTTGTTTGGGAGAAAGATTGGTTACTTAGATAAATATGAAACAAAGATGCATTTCTCAGTCCATTGCAGAATTAGAATATGTTGTTGTTGCTAATTGTTCGAACATTGTATGATAAAATAACTTTTGGAAGGTATGAATGAGGAGATAACTGACCTGGTTATAATATATTGTGATAACACTGGTGCAATAAATATTTCCAAGAATCTAGTGATGCATGCAAAGAAAAAGTATATTTCTATTATGTATCACTACTTGAGGGAACAAGTGCAAAGAAAGAAAGCTAAATTGGAGTATTTGAAATCACAAGAGAAACTTGCTAATATATTTACTAAACCCTTACCTAAGGACACATTTGAATACTTGAGGAGTATACTTAGGCTCCATCCTTTGTCTATCAGTGATTAAGGTGATTAGGAGGTTGCATCAACCTATACTTTATCAAAATATATAATGATGGTGATGCATAAAGTTCACACTTTGGGACTCCTAAGGTTGTGAAAATTGAAAGATGGAAGACAAACTAAAATTGAAGATTAAAACATGCAAGGTACTTGATCTAAATTGAATAACAGAGATAATATTTTGGCTATTAAAGAGTTGATTCCTTTTTTTGGCATTATTGTCAAAGGGAGAGATGATTCAATAAAATATTTATCTACAAGAAGAGATTAGTGAGGGTGAGGAAATAATAGAGACATATCAGTTAGAATAGAAGCTAATGGAAAGGGAGAGTATTGATGTTGTGTAGTGATTAAACATATTAAATGTATAATCCAGGGAGAGATTACCAAGTTACAACACTTGCATACAAAGTTGTGAACAAATATTTGGTATTCTATGACATATTTCATATTGTGTTGTCATCAATGCCAAACAGAGAGATTTATAGACTACAACTGATTCAATATCTTAAAGGGAGAGATTGAATGAAGAGATTGATGATCACCAAGCTACTAATGTGTATGTGAGACATTAAATCAGTTAATGTATTGTCATTGATGTCAACTAGTTTTGACTATACTTATCATGATGGTTACAAACATCTTAAGAACCTAAAACAATGCTGAAGGAATGAGATATATGTTAGCAATGAATGATGAATATATTCTATGAGGGAGTATTCACAAATATTCTGTAGTAGTTTTTGTTACATTCATGACTGTGATTATCATTGATGTCAACATAGTGATCTACTGAAGGTTAGCAGAGAAGCAGACAATGTTTGTATTAGTGCATGTGGGATATTGAAGATCAAGCTATGTGGAGTTGAGTAATTAATCTATGATATTTCCTAAGATCATGGTTAAGAGAGCATACAGAAATTCAACTATTCATAATAGTTATGTGTAAATCAATGGAAGCAGTATTCAAGGAGTGTTCCTAATGAAGCAATTTGTGGAAATCAGATGATATCTCCTAATTAGGATAGAATATGAGCATGCGAAGTTGTACAAATAATGAAGACATGATGATTATGACATGGAAGTGATAGAAAGGTCATAGGCTACACAAGTGAAGAATTATCTTAGGGTATGTGCAAGATCATGAGGGGCCAAAAAGTGGCGATGTGAAAAATATTCACTTTTCACTCGTCCAAAAGCGCATGAAAGCACTTGTTGACTTTTTAGTAGGCTTGGGTGTTAGTACACTTGGGAAAACCTTCCACCAAAGCACATGCCTAATTGGGTACCCGATATCATATCAGGTACCCGATAACTGTGACATAAATTTGAAACCCGTGAGTCCTTTTTCTTCATTTCTTTCCACGATTTTCTCTGCCAAAGCTCACGAATTTCATATACCTGATTTAGTTTCAGGTACTTGATATTGGAAACAACAAATCTGACTCTGAGCATATTTGGTAAGTAATTATTTGTATATTTTTATTATTTTATTTTATTTTCATGCTAAATGTAGCATTTTTTTTTGAAATAGGGTTTTGTATTTATATTTGTAATAATATATGAAATTAGATTGAAATTTAGATTTTTTTTTAATTTAATTAGACATGGCTGACAACAATCAAGAAAATGACCCTCCCGCACCAAATAACGATCTCGAAAACAATCCCCCATATCTAAACCCTAAATCTTTACAAGATTTGATAGAAGAAAATTTGAACACAATATGTGGTTTCCAAAACACATATCAAAATATACCTACATTAGGTCCCATGCTTTCCACACTAAATACAATTGTTGGAAATATTGACACACTCACACAACAACATAATGCTGCTCTTCATTGGCATGATGATATGCATGCCCAATTTGATGATGGGCTTGACCATGATGGGATTGTGGCCCTTAATATAAGGAAGATATAGCCGCCCTTTTTGTCGATCCTAAAACCAGAATACCAGTTGACCCCAAAAAGCCCAAATTATCAATAAAATGGTGCACAAATGATGCAATGCGCACAAACTTTTGGGATCGCTGGTGGATGGTTTTTGATAAACCACCCCATAGCAATTTGGAGGTCCCATTTTATTTCATTAAAAAAATTGTATGCTGAGTTTGTGCTTGGTCACCATGTTGATTATTGGAGTATGAGGCCCAACATGGGTGTAGGTAGAGGAGCTCCTCAGACTAGGCCATCTACCCAGCACTAAAAGGCCACTACCTTTGTCCCCCCCACTGATGTCGCACCCCCTCCTCCAGTGTAGCATCTAGATATCATTGCAGAGGCTGCTGAATAGACTATTAGGGTCATTCATTTACTAAGTGATCAGTTGATCACACAGACCAGGTCAGTGTTGCCTCTTGGTGTGGATGATGGTGGCACATCGACATCTCATCAGAGTTCACATGTATGCAAGCCCCATATGTGCATTATGTGCAGGCATATGTGCCTCAGACCACTTACTGATTCTGATACATATGAGTTTCATGTTATTGATGAGGAGGATACAGGAGACGTAGCTACAGAGGCTGCAACACCTCATGGAGCATCTACATCTCATGAGAGTGCTCAACAGGTGCACACAAATCCATTGACTCATGTTGATATAGTAAGAGTAAACATTATAAATAAATTTGTCACATGACTTATTTAATTTAAAAATAATTTATTTATTTAGATTAGTTTTAATGATTGCATGAACTTATGTATATATATTTTTTCCATTTATGTTTAGTCGATGACATAGGAGGAGGTGAGATAGGTGGATGAGTCCACACTTTCGGCCATTTCATTTGGCCTTGATGACTATACGCTATATTATAAATTATGTACCCATTAGTTTTTTTATATCATTTGGTGTACATGCTTAAATCTCTATCAATTAGAGCAATAAAATTCATACATTTACTAATATATATTGTCATCTTATTATGTTCTTGTAGGCTACAGCTGATGTCAGTGGGGGGCATGAGGGGGTTCCTTCATCAGGTGTCAACAAAGGAAAGGTAGTTAATTGTTTAAGACTAATTATGCATGCATATGTATGCCACTTGTGTGTAGTAATAAATATTTTACTTGCACTTTATTGTATAGGGTGTGGCTATTGATGATGTCCCGACATTGGTTCGGCAGTGTAGGGTTACAGGCATCTTGATTCGGAGTGATAGCCTGATTGTACGTAGACTGTTACATATTGTTATTTATATTTTGTAACTAGGGTCGCTATGATGAAGTACATTGATATATGATTGACAATATTTTTACTCTCATAGGTTACTCTGACTGCAAGGGAGGGCCCACGAGAATCTTTTGTATCTTTGTTGACCCAACCCACTATTCCAGAGGAGGGATCACTAGATGTAAGTTTTAATTTCAGTTCAATCAATTTGTAATTTTATTATGCTATCATCCTATTTTTTAGATTTATTACTCTATGTTGCACCACTCTACTAATCTCATTATTGCAAATATATATTTATAGGTCAAAGTTGGTATTGTTGGCATGGTCCCTTTGCTACCCAGGTCTTATGCTAGGACACCTGATCGTGGTAGGCGATCGAGAGACCAAGTACAAATATTTGTATTCAATTATAATTTTAATTAAATTAGTTTTTGAATTATGAATTATATATATATATATATATATATATATATATATATATATATATATATATATATATATATATATATATATATATATATATATATATATATATATATATATATATATATATATATATATATATGTACAAATCATATAAAGTAAGCAATCTAACTTTGGTTTGAACTCATTTTTTATGCAAGATCAATCAGAGCCCAACACTTCTTCAAAGATGCTACATTTTGATGATCCCCCTACAGCATAGGATGCAATTTTAGTTTTATGGTCATTTAGAGATGCCACTTGGCACATTTTGAGATGGCATAGATGCCACATTGTACACCTTAAAATATTGATTTTGTAGACATTTTGAAATGGCATGTGCCATATTTGTATATGGACATAATTTTGATACATTTGATACATATATAGAACATGTTCATTTATATGTTATATTTGCATCATCTTTTGTATATACATATTTATTATTCATGTTTATAGAATTGAATGGTGAAGTTATATCTTGATTATGATTATCATTATGATTTAAATTATATCTTGTTGAAGTTACATTTGTTTTTCTTTACTCTGGAATACCCTGTTCATGGAGCTTATTATGTTTGAGGTTTAACTTCTATAGATTTCCTAGATTTTTGGTTCTTAACTTTCCCTGTGCCTGAGATGATGATGAGGCCATCAGTACCGATACTAAAGATCATTTCTCTGCAAAAGAAAAACCATGCCATCTGCTCTTCATCACTAAATTAAAACTTCGATTGCTGCTAATATGAGAGTTTCATTTACCACTTCTATGAATTTTTGTATACAAATTCTATACCATCAATTATGTCGCTATTTTTCATTTTGTGTGCATTCAGTCTCATACTTGCATTGCTAATTTCATATATTATCATTTTCAATGCTTTTTGTTCACACTTATAATAATTTTAACTATTGAAAATAATGTTTCAATATCATCGTGTATGCAGGAGCCTTCATTTCATGCTATAAAAAATCTCCATTATCGTATAAGCTTATGGTCTTCATTTCCAATCTTTGATATTACCATTGATAGATATGACATGTGACTATTGAATTTTCTATTGTGTATAATATATGATTGCTTGTGCAACATGATATCCCTCAAACTTACAAAAACACATCTCTTGAATATATCATCTCTCAAATGTTCATTGAATGATTTTAATACTGCCTTCGAACTATGCTCAGCACTGTGTATATTTATTTTTTATTACTGCATGGCTCCTTCGAATGTCTTCATACACATATGTTTAATCAATCTTTAACTCATGTTGTGTTCACTACATTTGATGAAGTTGTTGCTTCATGGGTTGATTATTGCTGACTGGACATTCACGATGAGTTTTACTTTACTGCCTCTTGTAATATTCTTCCAAATAATATGTTTATTGTCATCTTTGTAATATGCTACAGTTGTTAACATCTACAAGGAAATGAAATTTATTTGGGTTAACTTTGATCATTAATTTCTGGTGTGTATACTTCACTCCATTCGAATGCTGATATGATGCTTAATGTTCCAACATTGCCAAGTTTCATAGTTGTTGACGCTATTTATCCAATAGTCTTTGCTATCTGTCTTAGTTTTTATCTCCACTTAATAGTATGTGTTCATATATCTTCTGAGCAACCAAAAAACCTTCAATGACATCAATGACAACCTTATCAAATCTCCAACATTATTTCTCAAATGGAGGCCCTAATTTTTGTAAAAAATTAAGGTTCCATCAGGCAGAATGAGGTTGTCACTAGCGTTTACTTGGCCAATCGAAGCCGATGGAGTAGACGGTTTGATGCAATGTCAGATGGTTTGAAAGATACGCTGCTGAACCACTTTCAACTAACCCTCACTGCAAGTTTTGGCATCGACTGAGATCGCCTTTCCAAATGCAAATTAAGTTGAATCACCCAAAACTGAGAGGGGTTATTGTAGACCTTGAAAAAATGATCCTGTAGAACCTAACAGTTTGTCAATACCTCTCACGAGGTTTGAGATATGAGCCCAAAAGATCACTTCCCAATCGTACTTAGTGCACCTTGGGGTCACTTGGGTTGAGCATGGTTGCAAGTGTTCTGATGACTCTATGGGTAGAATGGGGTTGTCATTGGCATTTACCCAGCCAACCAGAGCTGATGGAGTAGATGGTTAGATGCTAGGTTAGATGGTTTGAAACATACATTGCTGAGCCACTTTCAACTGACCCTCACTGCAAGTTTTGGCATCAACTGAGATCGCCTTGCCAAATGCAAATGAAATCAAATATCCCAAAATTGAGAGAGGTTATTATAGACCTCAAAAACATGATCTTGTAGCACCTAAGAGTTTGTCGATACCTCTCATGAGGTCTAAGATATGAGCCCTGGAAGATTGTTGCCCAATCATGCTTAGTGCACCTTGGGGTCACTTGGGTTGAGCGTGGTCGCAAGTGTTCTGGTGACTCTATGGGCAGACTGGGGTTGTCATTGGCATTCACCCGGCCAACTAGAGTTGATGGAGTAGGTAGTTTGATGCCAGGTCAGATGGTTTGAAAGATACGTTGCTGAGCCACTTTCAACTGACCCTCACTGCAAGTTTTGGCATCGACTAAGATCGCCTTGCCAAATGCAAACGAAGTTGAATCACCCAAAAAATGAGAGAGGTTATTGTAGACCTTGAAAACATGATCCTGTAGCACCTAATGGTTTGTCAATACCTCTCACGAGGTTCAAGATACGAGCCTAAAAAGATTGCTGCCCAATCATGCTTAGTGTACCTTGGGGTCACTTGGGTCGAGCGTGGTTGTGAGCATTCCGATGACTCTATGGGAAGAATGGGGTTGTCACTAGCATTTACCTAGCCAAATAGAGCCAATGGAGTAGACAATTCAATGCCATGTCAGATAGTTTGAAAGATACGTTGCTGAGCCACTTTCAACTGACCCTCACTGCAAGTTTTGGCATCGAATGAGATCACCTTGCCAAATTCAAATGAAGTCAAATCGCCCAAAACTGATAAAGGTTATTGTAGACCTTGAAAATAAAATCTCATAGCATGTGAAGGTTTTTTGATACCTCTCACGAGGTCTGAGATACGAGCCCCGAAAGATCACTGCCCAATCGTGCTTAGTGCACCTTGGGGTCACTTGGGTCGAGCGTGGTCGCAAGCGTTCTGATGACTCTGTGGGAAGAACGGGGTTGTCACTGGTGTTTACCCAACCAATCAAAGCTGATGGAGTAGATAGTTTGATGCCATGTCAGATGGTTTGAAAGATACACTGCTAAGCCACTTTCAATTGACCCTCACTGCAAGTTTTGGCATCGACTGTGATTGCCTTGCCAAATGCAAAGGAAGTTGAATCACCCAAAAATGAGATAGGTTATTGTAGACCTCAAAAACATGATCTTGTAGCACCTGACAGTTTGTTGATACCTCTCATGAGGTCTGAGATATGAGCCCCAGAAGATTTCTACCCAATCATGCTTAGTGCACCTTGGGGTCACTTGGGTCGAGCGTGGTCGCGAGTGTTCTGGTGACTCTATGGGCATAACGGGGTTGTCACTAGCATTTACCTAGCCTACAAGAGCTGATGGAGCAGGCGGTTTGATGCTAGGTCAGACGGTTTGAAAGATACACTGCTAAGCCACTTTAAACTAACCCTCATTGCAAGTTTTGGCATCGGCTGAGATTGCCTTGCCAAATGCAAATGAAGTCAAATCGCCCAAAATTGAGAGAGGTTATTGTAGACCTCAAAAAAATGATCTTGTATTACCTAATGGTTTGTTGACACCTCTCACGAGGTCTGAGATACGAGCCCCAGAAGATCACTGCCCAATCGTGCTTAGTGCACCTTGGGGTCACTTGGGTCGAGCGTGGTCGCAAGCGTTCTGATGACTCTGTGGGCAGAACAGGGTTGTCACTGGTGTTTACCCAGCCAATCAAAGCTGATGGAGTAGATAGTTTGATGCCATGTCAGATGGTTTGAAAGATACACGGGTAGAACGAGGTTGTCACTAGTGTTTACTCAGCCAACCAAAGCCAATGGAGTAGACGGTTTGATGCCATGTCGGATGATTTGAAAGATACACTGTTGAGCCACTTTCAACTAACCCTCACTACAAATTTTGGCATCAATTGAGATTGCCTTGCCAAATGCAAACGAAGTCAAATCACCCAAAACTAAGAGAGGTTATTGTAGACCTCAAAAACATGATCCCATAGCACCTAACATTTTGTTGATACCTCTCACAAGGTCTGAGATACGAGCCCTAGAAGATCACTTCCCAATCACGCTTAATGCACCTTGGGGTCACTTGGGTCGAGCGTGGTCGCGAGCATTCCGGTGACTTTTTGGGAAGAATGGGGTTGTCACTGGTGTTTACTCGACCAATTAGAGTTGATGGAGTAGATGATTTGATGCCAGGTCAGATGGTTTGAAAGATATGCTGCTGAGCCACTTTGAACTAACCCTCACTGCAAGTTTTGGCATCGATTGAGATCACCTTGCCAAATGCAAATGAAGTTGAATCTCCCAAAACTGAGAGAGGTTATTATAGACCTTGAAAACATGATCTTGTAGCACCTAATAGTTTTTTGATACCTCTCACGAGGTTTGAGATATGAGCCCCGGAAGATTGCTGCCCAATCATGCTTAGTGCACCTTGGGGTCACTTGGGTCAAGTGTGGTCACGAGCGTTCCAGTGAATGTGGGTAGAACAAGGTTGTCACTAGCATTTACCAGGCCAACCAGAGCCGATGGAGTAGGCATTTCGATGCCAGGTCGGATGGTTTGAAAGATACGCTGCTGAGTCACTTTCAACTGACCCTCACTGTAAGTTTTAGCATCAACTGAGATCACCTTGCCAAATGCAAATGAAGTCAAATCACCCAAAACTGAGAGAAGTTATTGTGGACCTCAAAAACACAATCACGTAGCACCTAATAGTTTATCGATACCTATCATGAGGTTTGAGATACGAGCCATGGAAGATCACTGCCAGTTTGAAAGATACATTGTTGAGCCGCTTTCAACTGACTGTTAGTGGTATGTTTGAAATTTGAACTGTGAAATTAATCATGATTAAGCTTGTGAAATTTGAACTGTGGAGCTTATTATGTTTGAGGTTTAACTTTTATAGATTGTTTGAAATTATAAAAAATAATATCCTTAAAGCATTAGAAACAATAATTAAACATGTAAGAATTCAAACCATGCAAATGACATAAGTATATGACATGTAAGATCCCTTCTTGGCACTATTGGCCACCCATACATGATTTTGGTCATAAGTCCTTATGAAGATTTTTATGACATTTAACTTTTAAATCAAATTGATTGTTACAAATTTCCATTATAGGCTTCAAAAGATCTCAATTAACCCTTAAGGATCCTTTTGTCCTTCTATCTCTGATTGGATCCATGGTGACCATAGGTGTCTTCATAAGTGCCCCTACACAAGTTATAATCCACATACAAAACCAAGTCTATTGACTCAAAATACAATCTAAGAAAGGTCAAATTAATGTATTGAAATTAAGCTTAACGAACTTAGAAAACAATGCACTAAGTTAACTTATTACATAGTCAAGTGTTCCTGAAGGGTCATCTCTTTGCTTCAGGGTCTCCAATAGTGCTTCATGATCAGCAGTACTAATAGTCCAAAGTTATTTTGTATTTGGTCTTCCTTGATGCTTTGACAACTTGACATTTGTTGCTATAACAAGGTGTGAATACATGAGAATAGTTTTGTGCTTCTCATAGTCTTCAAATGCAGGAACTCCATTCTTTCTAATCATGTATGTTTGAAGCCATGTTCCTGCAACAACAACTGAATTGGTAGGATATGTGAACCCATCACCATCTGTCATCAGTTGTACAAGCTTCTGTTTACCTTTTACACAATGTGCTAACCAATAATCTGACCTCTCATCATTCCCCTATGGTGCAACCAATGCAAAAACATCTCTTGGCTTCAGAAGATCTAAAAGATGGTCATAGTCAACTGAAGTGTCCATGTACTCATTTATTATAGAGAGTGTCAAAGATAAAGGAGTTAGATACTGTGGAACCCATGTATCCACCCACTCTCTTGACTTGCAATGATCCCAATCATACTAAAAACACATGGGGCAAAAACAAGCCAACTCTCGTGTCCAAATGGTCCATGTACTACTATTGGAGCTTCAGAATGAATGCATTTTTGAAGAGTCTTTCACTATTTGACAATCCAATCTATCTCCTATAGTTCCATCCTTAACCAACCAAAATAATCTACGCACTATAGAATCAAGAGTCCCCCCCTGTGACAATGCTAAAGTACACCAATCAACAATAGAATGAGGATCAAGAAGTACAACACCTGAAATCCTCAATTGCTCCTTAACTAGAGCTCTCTTCACAAACACACCTGCTCCGTCATGCTCCCCT
Source organism: Chamaecyparis obtusa (assembly GCA_027943335.1). NCBI lineage: Eukaryota > Viridiplantae > Streptophyta > Pinopsida > Cupressales > Cupressaceae > Chamaecyparis > Chamaecyparis obtusa. The sequence goes on along the minus strand of BSBK01005055.1, from coordinate 2,854 downwards.
TTCCCATGCCCTGACTAAAAAAAACTCCAAATATGAGGTACACCTCTCTCCACATGCATTCAACACAACCAATAAAACATTGTAGCATTCTTAAATTAACTGGTGCAATTATCCGACCAAATGAGATGCCTATCCATAACAATACCATTTTCCTGCAAGAAGTTAAAATAGTTCTGGAAACTATGTTGAACAAACTCATGAGAGTGAGACCTGTCATCACTCATATAAAAATGGTACTCTCTGATTATCTTTTGCTCATATTTTGTGCTATCAGGGGAATGTCTATATGTGATGTGTACAAAAATAGCAACCTGAATGGAATTGTAATATTGAGCTTGAGTCTCATTTTGGGGC